>OY856414.1:851421003-852018503 GCA_963693085.1 Alisma plantago-aquatica
CATGCTCCCATAACATTCTTGGACATAGCACCCCTCATATTGATATGTGTAGCATTGTTCTCATAATAGTCTTTAGAAGTTTGTGGGTTGTAATTTTCCTTATATCCATCTTGGTAGGAAGATTGGATATTACAAGGTGCCACCATAATATGAGGGGACACATGTGGACAATCTCGTGATGTATGGTTGTAATAACCACACAATTGACATTGTTAACCACAATGTGTTGACTCCATTTGGAAAGATTTTTTATGATATAAATTACAAAAAGGAACCTACGATAGAAAGAAAGGAAAAAGATATAAACTAGAAGAGAATAGAAACTAAAAGTTGTTGAAAGAAAGTAATTTTACAAAACGAGTTAAGGAGTTAAATTAAATTTACAAAAGAACTAAAAATTACAAAGATAAGCCAAGAATTTATAAACATGACTGAAAATTACAAAATAAACTAGAAAGTAGTGCTACCTTAATGGAAATGTGGTAGGAGGGAATATAATACCACAATTTGTCTCTGTAGGAAAATAAATTACAAAAATCTAAGAAAAGAAATTAGGGAACAAGACTTAAATTCATGAAAGTAAACAAAAGGAAAATTACAAGACATCCAAAGAGATTATAACATAACCAAAAATAATAGAACAACTAAGATTACAAAAAAAAAACTAGAAAGTAGTACTACCAGAATGGAAACTCGATAGAAAGAGGAGGATTACTACCAGAATGGAGCTCAGCAGGAGCAAGGAAGAAGGAGCAGAATTATAGAACAAGTCTAAAAATTATAAACAAGTTGGGGAATTATGAAATAAGATCAAAATTAGGGAGATTTTTTTGTATAAAACCAAACTATAGTTATACACAAGTGACCGGGTTCAAAAAACAACATGTTTTGTCCTTGGTAGCGATGCCAAATTTGATGTGTGTGTTTGGACACCAAGTCATTAGGAAATGTCCTAGAGTTTAACCTTTTAAAGAGGCAGTCAACTCATTGCAAGCAATGTGTCAACTTTCTGATAGTAAGGTATCGATCCAAGGGACAGTGAAAAGATGGTTAAAATCCAAAACCAATCGCAAGAACAAGAAAGTAAAAATCTAGATTTTGAGAGATTTTGATTACGCTAAGAACAAACAATAAAATTGTTGAAAAAGGAATTTAACTAATTGAATGGAAGAAAGAATTGGGGGTCCCAGGATCACCAGTAATAGCCAAACTTTTACTCAATGAATCAACTCCTTAGTTTCAATAATCAAATTAGGACCATGTGGATTCGTGCCCTTTTGGACAAGTCTCACAAGAGCTGGACTTCCCGCAAACCCCCTGATCCTGATGTTTGTGGATCCTTGTCCAACTATCCAACATATTCATGTCTGAGTTCTCATCGAGGAACAAGTTAATTTTCCAACATTTAAACTTATGGTTCAGATGATCATGTAGCCATAAGATTTAATAAATGAGTAAAATAGGTAGAAAATCCATAAAATCTATCAGCGAATATCATCAAGAGATTATTGGTTCATTCTTGTGAGAACCTGAGATCTCAGCACCCCACAAGAATATAATTTCTCTACCAGAAAACAAGTACAAGAATAGATGGATTAAAGGATAACAATCACAATTAAGGTATTATGGGTTCATTCTTGTGGGGATTCGAGATCACATCACCCCACAAGAATATCCAATAATTGAAATAGAAACAGAAGGAAAACATTCTTTCATTGAAACATAGGAGTTGACTACATTGAATAATAATAGACTATGGGGCGCCCCAGTAGAAAACTACTCAAACATAATAACAAGAGGACAAGAATCTATCCTAGAGTACAATGAGAAATCAAGAAGAAGATATATATTTGTATTTGGAGTCCCCCCTCCTTTTATAGGGGAAAGGAGGGAAAAAAACCTTAAAGGTTGATGGCGGCAATGCGCGGGTCGATCAACTGGGGGTCCAGTCGATCGATTGGGTTCAATGTTTGTGTATGTTTGATGAAACCCTAGAATGGTTGTTAGCAACAACAATTTGGCTGATTCTGGGTGCAAGTCGATTGATTGGGAATTTGAGTCAGTTGAGTGGTGATCTGAGTCACTCGACTCAGGAACTGAGTCAGTCGACTGAGAGGTTGGGGTACAAAATCAAAGCCTCTAAATTTTGTCATTTTTAGAACATTAATTTCTTGCCCCAAATGGAGAGATTTATTGAGTTTCCTTCTTTTAACATTTTGACAATTTGACTATTTTTTATTTAGATTCCTGCTACGATGAGTCGGTTAAATTGTAGAGCCAGTTGGTCGACTGGAAAAGCCATCCAAGATATATTTTTCATGTAGAAAATTAAATTTCCTTTCCCACACATTCTTGATCATTAAATTCTACCTTAGGTTGCAAAAGTTAAGATCCTTTTGGTGTAGCTATATATATCAAGACTGTGGGAAGTTGGAAGATCTGGTGCATGTGATTTGACTAACTAGATGAGTCGGTCAATATTGGGAGTTTTGGGAGGCATAAGATAGACAATTGATCCATTGTATCATGGGCATTCTTGTGCTTTGGATGAATTTTATCATTTCCCTGTAAAAGTTAGAAAAAACTAGTAAAAACTCCAAATAAAAGTGAGAAAAGCTAAACTAAACAAATTGAATTTAAAACTAAATAATAATAATGAAATGCACCTAAAGATAGATCTAAAATATAGAATTATGATGCATAAATATGTGCTTATCATCTACCTCATCAAGATATTGATCTACATAGCACATATCCTCATTTTTACCCCGTAAATATTATTGATTAAAGTGTGACTCATCATGATATTTGTAAGGAGTGGGATCTAAGATGGGATCCACTCCATACTAAATTTGAGGAATAAAACATCTATTCCAAACATACTATCAAGCATGATGGAATACATGTAAATTTTTTTCTCAAATGATGGTATTCAAAAAGTCCAAAGTTTAGCATCAAAATTATATTTCATGACTATATTCAATTTAAACATGATTACAAAAGTACATCATCATCTCCAATAAAGGATTTATATGAAAAACAACTACACCTGGATCTACGTAGAGGGGTATCCATCTATCTCAATTCTATCTTCCATTATGAGTCTTCTCTAAAAGCTAGCTCCACATTTGCATGTAGTGTCCTCCATGTCCCACACCAGGGGTTGTGCTACCTCTGTGTGTGTTGAAAAACAACACCCAAGAGGAGGAAAATAAAAGGAAGGTTGAGGTCCCTACATACATCTTGTTAGGTAGGAAAACATCCCTCTGGCAAAGTCAGCATATTTGACGTAAAACAAATTGAGTATGTACAATAAATAACAACTAGGCACTACTTTAGAAAGTTCAAAAGAAGAGCATAAAAATAAGGGATGATTAAGAGAAATATCAAGTCAAGATACGAGGCGTGTCCAAACTAAAGAATCACAAGTAGGGAGTCTTGCCTTCTAAAAAATTTCATTAACAATATCCAAACATAAATTGTACATGTAACAAACAAAGACTAAAATTATTTCAAGAAGGGTTGAGACACCATATGATCTCAACCTAAAATAAATAAATAATGGGTGGAGATAGCACACACTTGTAAAGAATGGGAGGAGATAGCACACCTTGGGTGGAGATAGTGTGTCCCTATAAATAATGGGTGGAGTTAGCACACCGTAGGTGGAGATAGCATGCCCCTGTATATATGGTTGTCCGCATGTACCATTACAAGAAATAAAGTTAGTCTAAGCATGCACATAAATTGGGAAAGACAGGTATAAGTTCATTCAATATTAAATAACATGATGAGAGCATCCAAAAGATATAATGTAGGGTCAAAAGACCCATAAGTATTATCCAAGAAAATAAGAATTTCATAATGACGAAAAAGGGAATATCAACTCATGCCTCATATGGGAAATATTATTTGGTCATGATACAAATGCCTAGATGATAGAAAAGATGCACATACCTCAAATAGAGTTTTCATAGGTCTGCAAATACCTATTAAACATGTTAAATAGAATTAGGGTTAGTTCCACATTAATTACTTCAACACTAAACGTTTTCATTTTATTACCTATGAATTAGGTTATCAAAAGCATATGATTTTATAGATTATGTTTTTAGGGGTTCATATCATATTTTACTTTATTTGTCTAACTTTTAATTTATTAGTTATGAACTTTAGAAATTATAACCAATTAGTAAATTTCATAAAAACCATGTATTTATTATATCAAAATTAGGTGATGGAAATAATATCATTGGATAGAGGAAAACTCCATGATTCCAAAACCTATTTTATATTTTTTTTAGATACAAATAATTAGCTATGCATTTTATAAATACCGATCAATCAAAAATTCCCAAAATCCATGTAGATCTTGTTATGTGATTTTAAAACCAAAATGACCTAGACCAATAAGGATTTTCAAACTAGATCCGATTCAGGAACACATCTCTTTGGAGAATGTTCAAAAGCAGCTATGAAAATTTTATTAAGCCCCTTATGGTGAAAACAAAATAGCACATCAAAACAAGGGAAAACATGTAACACATGTGTCGACCATCTTCTTCGTTCAACCATCTAACTCGAACAGACATATGTTTGAATTAGACCTCAAAGGCAAGAATCAACACACCAAAATATTGGAAACTACCACTTACCATTACATCTTTTGGTCTCCTTGTCCCTTACCAATTTTGTTGACCCAAACTTTGGCTCACGAGGGGTCAAGAAACCGTAATGCAAACTTTTGCCATTGTTGGCCATAAAGGGGAAATTGAATCACAATAGCAAGGGGTTACGACCACAACTAAAATCATTGAAACATTCAAGAACAAACTTGGAAGACAAGAACGAATGAAACATGATGAATTAAGGCAAACACGATCGATTTCATGTTAGGATCATGAATTAGGAAACAAACAATGAAAATTGGGGTAATATGGCCACACTTAGAATTAGCAAAACAGGTGCCATGGGGTCCTCCTATGATGGTAGTCAAATTTGCGTTGATGCTTTTAGAAGTTTGGTCCCAGCCAAGCGTTGCCTCTCTATCAAGCTCCTCGGCCAACAAAGGTGGAGTTGGGAAGTGTCATCTGATGTAACTTGAGGTGATTTGGTGAACGCTGAGAGTTCTTGGAGATAATGTGGAGATGTCAGGAGGGTTGTTCAGGGTTACAATGACCTAGAGATGTGAGGTGATGGAATAGAAGAGGAGAATGTAAAATAAATAGGGGAAGAAGGGCATCATATGTGGAAGTAGTAATAAAGATGTACAATCCTAGGTCTTATAGGGTCATCTATTTTGCAAGGATGAGAGAAACATTGAGAGAGGGAATCCAAGGAAAATATGGAAAGGAGAAGGAGAGGAAAGTGAGATAGAAAGCACAGAGGGAGAATAGAAATTGTAGTGTCACAGACATAAAAGGAAACACTTAGAGGTAGGGGAAGATCGATAATCAATAGATGAGAGGAAAAGTGAGTTTTGGTAAGTTGATAAAAGTAGGCGTGGCAGCTAATAAAATGGAACCATAGGAAATCTGAGAAAGTGGGTAAATATGCATACTGATGAAAAATGAATGGAAATTTTATCAATTCGGAATTTACTGATTAAATACTTTGGTTATAGCGCATTTAAAACATATAAATTCTTTTTTAATTTATTTTACAGATTAAACATGGTTCAAATATATCCAAAATTTGTATCCAGGCTAATTAGGACATGAGGTATCATTTTTGACATCATTATTCACTTTTGGAGTTGATTTCTATTTTAAAAAATATCTATGACTTTAAGTTAAATTCTCTCACCAAAAAAAGACTAGGCAGATAAGATTATTCAATTAATGTGAAAATTAAAATATAGACCAATTATGGTATCTAGAATCTGATATTGATGTTTATTTCCACTTTTAAAGAAATTTAGTAATTTGTTTACACTTTTGGATTTTGCTCCTATTTTCATCTATAGATAATATTAGCATAATTATTGTTCAAATAATGTGTAAATTGGCATCCAAGCCAATTGGGACCCAAGGAACACGATGTTTTAGTTTTGAGATTTTCTTTTATGAGTTATGGTGCCATTAGGCTTTTTGGCTCATTGCCATTATATTTGTAAAAATATTTTGTCTTTATTATCAGCATTACTTAATTGAGTCATTTTATCTTCTCTTCATTTCTAAAAAAATTACATATTATTATGCACAAAATTCCACATTTTACTTATTTAGCATACTTAGTCCATTAATTCCACTTTAATCATGTTTGCACTTAAAAATTCTAATTGTTATTCTAATACATATTTTAAGTACATTGTTCCTCTTATTTTGTCATTATGTGCATATTAGTTATAAATGGAACTATATGTAAAATATTTCATGAATTTACTTACATGTTGGCACATAATTAAGTTACTATATAAATACATAATGTTGATTTATAACTTATTTCACATAATATGTTATATGCTTTAACATTATTCTTTAAGGTACAATTTCATCCTTGTTTGGTCAAATCTAAGGAACTAATATAACAAACCTTCTAATCAAGGAATAGGATAAGACCCTAGATTTTGGGACATTAAAATATGATTTGCATAACATATTTCCTCATAATAATCTCCACAGTATTGGTTGTTGGCATTGTGTGCGATGACAATCCTAAGGGTTATTTCTCTACATTGTGGAGTCACCTCAAGACAACCCCATAAATTATGATTGAATAAGACACATTTTCTACATTGTATGCTTCCCGGTGCCGACCACATCATTTCATTTAAATGACCAAGTAATAGAAAATTAGACTATTAGGATCAGAAGAATAATATATAAATGAACGGTGATACATTTTTTCCTTTTGAAAAGATGGAAACAAAAGCTTCAAAATATAAAAGATATAAACAACTAAAAAATCAAAGATATAGAAAACAAGTTATATAATGAAACTAAAAATTACAATAGCAAGCAAAAAATTAATAAGAAATTAAATTAAAGTGAAAATTACAAAATGAAATAAGAGATTATAAAAAAAACTAAATATTACAAAAGAAAACCAAGAATTGCAATAAGAAACAAAGAAAGAAAACTCCTACCTTTATCTTAATAGACTAAAAAAATCAAAATGTAATATTTCCCTAGAAATAATATCAAAATTTGATGTGATAGATTGTAGCATAAGAAATTCACCTAGAATAAATCCCTAAGTTTTTACCTAAACTACGTGCAAATATCTCCACCCACAGGTAGAGGAGTCTTATCGCAATATAGCTTTGACATCAAATCCAAGGATCAACTTTTATAAAAACAATTGAGACTCTTAGACTATGAAAAAAATATGAATAGGTATATATAAATTTCATGGTTGGGTAGCTAAATTCGTAAAGCAATAAATAAAATCAATCTATAAAAGAAATGATTTTTAGCAATGATAGTTATCGGGATCATAGGTTTCACTGGTATTTCCTGCGTATTCACTCTCTCACATTGCCTCACTTATTCACTTGATTATTATATTGGGGCAAAGGAAATTCCATATCCTTTCTTGGATATGGATTTCATAGTGACAAATTTCCCATAGGCTTGAGGTCTCATTGCCTACACATCATCAATCTATTATCCTAAAGAATACCCTTCCACGATCATATTCAGGATTCAAAAAAGATTACTTGATATTCAAATACTAAGTTCCAAACTCTCTATACTTAGGATTGAAATATAAACACAATAGGGGCAGCTTATCTATAGAGCATGCATTAAATAGTTA
This sequence comes from Alisma plantago-aquatica, assembly GCA_963693085.1. Classification (NCBI taxonomy): domain Eukaryota; kingdom Viridiplantae; phylum Streptophyta; class Magnoliopsida; order Alismatales; family Alismataceae; genus Alisma; species Alisma plantago-aquatica. Next base: position 851,428,762 of record OY856414.1, read on the forward strand.
ATAAAAATCCAACAATTTAAATAAGTAGTAATTCACAGTGTAAGATTACAGTATGAGCAATGTGGCTAATTCATGTGTCCCAACATGGAATATACTTTCTACTCATGTTTAGAATACAAGATAAAAGAGAGAAATATAGACTCATAGAGAATGTAGTGGTGTAGAGGATAAGCTCAATGGTCTTGTCACCACTCATGAATGATGGTTGTAGTCTCAGTCATGTCCTTTCAAAGGAGCATGTCTCCCCATTGACGACTAGGGTTATGGATTGGGGAGATAGGTTGTGGTCCCTTTACCAAGGATGTTCCTAAAGTGCTTTTATATACCTACAATATTAAATCCATCTGATAATCCAACAAATATTTGTCATATGGTTCACTTTCCAACACCAATGAGTCAACCGAATGGAGGACCATTTGATTGGTTGGAAGTGGTTAGTAAATATATGCATTCCTTATATGCTTGAATTAAGCATCCAACTCATTTTGAATAATCCAATTCCAAGTCCATATGTGGAATCTACAACCATTTTTGTGTGAGATATGCTTTCTAATCAGATGATTGAACTTTGGTAAAGGAAGATTTTCTATTAGTGAGTCGGGTGACTCATGTGTGAGTTAGATGACAAGTAAGGTGTCAAATCTCCTAGATTATATTGTGATCAAAATATCAAATTGATCAACTAACTCACTCTGTGAAGATCTCTTTCAGCCTTCAACCAGTTGACAGTCTCACAAAGCGAGACAAGGATGAATCAATCAACCAACCTATAACATATATATAATTATATTTTTAGTAATTGAATTATGCATCCAAGGATTTTGAATCATCCAATCATGAGTTTATTTGCAAAAGTTATAGCAATTGATAGAGTTGAGGAGTGAGAATATGTAATCTTTGATCATATTCATGGTTTTCATGGAAGGATAGTTACTTTCCTCTTCTACTTACACTAAAATCCTACAAATTAAACATAAAATTACATTAATTATCAAATTAATTGCATAACCTACTAAAAACCTAAAACACGTGAAATATGATGTGAAATGCAATAGAAGCATGCAAAACTAATCATGTAATGTACCTAAACCATGATGAATATACATTCATTAGTGAGCTATCAAAGGGGGTTTGAAAGAATATCCCATGTTGCTCTAGTTCTTATTCAATCTATGTCTATTTATCTTAGTACTTCATTTCTTAGTGAGGGAAAGGTGAATGCATACGCGGGTTGGATAAAGTTGATGTTCATCGAGATGTATTCTATTAAATAAAGAGCCTGTAATCGAGAAATACTATGGAAAGTTCTTCATTTGAAAATAATTTGAAAAGGTATCATCTCTCTAAGTGATTATACATTTGAGAGAGTTAGGTCAATCAAAAAACATGGCAGATAAAAATGTGGAGAGTTTCCTATGCAATATAAGAACTAGTATATAGGTGGCCTTTAACTTTAGTTAATGAAGGTCTTTAACATTGATTTTGAGGTGAATCTTAGGTGGTTGATGTTGTTGATCGATGGATAGACGGAGGAAGATGAAAGCGGCATAGTACCATGATGAGGGTTCCTAAAACTGACATTTAAGATAATAAAATTTGTTGCGAACAACTTGTCTATCATCAAATTTTGTCTACATATGGGTTCTATCACATTGATTTTAATTGAAAAACTAACGTGCTGAAATCATCGTGACATCAATTTTATGGCAAAATTGACATAATGGGATGTTGAATTTTAGATTGTTGAAAATGATCAATACTGATAGTTTTTCTATGAAACTTCATACATGCTCAACGTCGATTTTTAGCCCCAAAAATGGCATAGTAGGATGGAGTATTATTTAAAAAGATTATTGAAAAGATTGTTAAATAACATCAGTTTTTGTGTTATAAAAATAACATCGCAATATTCCAATGTTAGTTTTCCTATAATATGGGGCATTGAAATTTGCATTTTAATAACAGGTTTGTAGACATGTTGTCCAGCTATTTGGCAAGATATAGAACTTGTTTTTCTAATGAATAATATGGTTCATCTTGTGATTAGTTTGTCGACATGTTATTTCAAACCTGCAAAACATGCACGCAAAGCATATATATACATATATATATATATATATATATATATATATATATATATATATATATACATCCACATCTTCAATTACCCCATTACATTCATATTTAGATCTTCAAAATGCACTTGTTTTCACACACATTCACAATTCATTTGTACATTCACATTCACATCATTATATGCCCAATTGAAATCAAAACCTAAAGTCACTCACATTACTTATAATTTTGAATTCAAATACAAAGTTTACTTATGATCCATCCACTTATATAATCATATAAATAATCAGACACAAAGTTTCATACATAATCATCAATCCAAAATGAATTCCAAATCCCTTCTTTAGTGAAGCATTCTACCCGCAATTCTCATAACTCATTTGGAGTGTCTCGTGCATAAGGAAGTTGGATGTTAAATGCCTGTAAAAGAATGATTCATACGATAATATTATTAAGTATGATTATAATTCAAACTAGATTATGCACTTGTTATCAAAGTCTATATTACATGTTGTATATTTTGGATGGCCTAAGATGTTTTGACAATGGCATCCATATCCTTTGTCACATAGTATCCACACACTCAATCATTATCTTGTGTAGGGAACTAAAAATTCATAGTTAGTCAAGATGTTAATAAACGAAAATAAGTGGAGTTGGCATTAAATTTGGAATAATAAAACTACCTTAACATTCATCCATGATAATGGTTTAATTTGTTTATCTATAGTTCCTACAACCTCATGGAATGCTTTTATTTTCCCTATCAGTTAAACATATGGATGTTATAGGATTAAGTAGTTATATAATAATGCAAACACTAATAAGTACGTAGATAGATAAAAATTTATACTTAACCTACAATTGGAAATTTTAGTTGGTGTCCCTTAATCACAAATTTGCTACCCAACGGGTTAAGATAATATATAGTCAGCATGCTTAGAATGATCACAAACTATTCCCGATGTCTATTGGTGAATAAAGAATAAGTCAAACAAAAAAATCAAATTCCAGGAGAATAAAGGTAATTCATACTTTAAAATTACAAGCAAAAAATGGAAACTTACGTAACATTGAAAGGAGTCAAAATCACGTCCTTCCCACAATAGTAAAATACTTGGATATAGTAGAAAAATAATCAAATATAGTTATTTTTTCTCTATCCACACTACTAATCATTGATGAAATTAGGAACGCCACGTTGACTAATTCAAACATTGTAGTCTCAACATATAAGTAGATGTAAGAACATATATAATGGATTAATATATATATAAATTCAAGATATATATTCACATATAACTAGGTATTTATCCATAAGATCTTACCATAGCCAAACTTCTATTACAGAGAGTATTTAGCCATTCATACTCAAATGGCTCTATATATCTCGAACAAAGATGTTAGTGTAATGATCATGTCATACAACATCCTATGGCATATGGATCAACATATTTGACTCTTGTCAAATGCTCTCTAACCATTGACGTAATCCCTAACACTGAGGACCTAGTAAGTTGAATACTTCCTACAAAATCAAAGTAGGTGTAGGAAACTTTGGAGGAAGAACCATAGGGGCTTTGATATTGGGGTCTATTAATGTTCTCATAACAATTGGAAAACATATATAGAGAAATAATGAATACTAAAAAATAAAAATTCAATATAAATTTGTCATACTTTCCTATAGCTAGTGTAGTTTTTGGACCACCCAGTCATAATGCCTTCTGCATCCCCTAATGTATTGTATTCTTTTTTAAGTATCAGTAGTGGTCTATCTTTCATTATTGGATAGGTAAGTTGGGGAGACACACATGCCATTTGTAATTGTATTACAATATAGTGTTCCATCACTATGTAGCAAAACCTTACTCTCAGCCACGACCATGAATACGTGATCATAAAATGCAAGGCGCCACTTTCTATCCACCCATAATTTTTCTAGTATTATATATACCATTAGTACAACATATATATTGAATTGACAAACTATTATACCACAAAGAAAATTACACCATGGGACGGGTTTGGCGGCTTGATGGGAGTACTCCCAATACCCTCATGTGCCTCATTAGAAGAGAGGCATATAGCCGAAGCATGTAATTGAGAATGAGATGGTGAAAGGTTCTTATTACTTCTTGAATTTTGTGTTGTATCATCTCATCTATCTCCTCATGTGACATATTGTTCTCTTAGCATATCTGTGTGGCTGTTCAAATGAGCCAAAAACCATTTATCCCAACACCAAATCATATGTCCCTAACACGGCCAGGATACTCTTGAATACCAAGAGAAACTATGGGTTCATCCATTCAGCCCTCAGGGATAAACTTGCCTTTGTTTCTTTGTTCATGGAGCTTTCTGTAACTATCATGAATGGAGCTAGTCAATAAAACCTAACTATTAAAATGAAAATAAACATGTATTATGAGAGTTGAACTTTATTATTCTTTGAGCCACCTTAGTGGTTGTGGAGTTGGAAATTACTCATACGCCATTTGTTTTAGCATTTTTCCTCTCTCATGTTGGGGTAGTGGACATAGACTTGGAGTTGTGCTTGATTCTTCCATGTACGATTGCACTTTTTACATGTTCTGACGGTGAAACAAATAACCACCAAGACCTAACTGATGGTTGTGCAAATTCTTTACATGCATTTCTTTTTTAGCCTCACATATATTCTAATTAATCCAAATGATGTGTTAATTATTTTATACCTTGAACTCATTTGATTAATCATGAGCATATAATAAATTACTTAATACCATGAAATCATTAGATTTCTTCTAATCACAAAACTACTTCCACACATCAGCATCAAGATACTCGTATTGCTCAGTGGCAGGATTCTTCATATTTATTGTTATTTATGTACTTTTTGACAAGATTAGTCTTAAAATTCCTCCACATATTCCCATAGAATTGTAGCACATTTTATGATGAGATTTTTCATCAAGGTGAAAAACACACTACAAAAGTAATTATGCTACTTTTAGAAATGAAAATGAAAGCATAAGAAATTAAGAAAGTTGGTATAAATGCATATAGAAATATGTCTTTCTGGATGAGGTCTTTTAGGGTAGTATCAACCTTATGCCAATATAGCTTGCTGCAAAAAGTAATCCCACAATAGTGCCTAGAAGCACTATGATTCTCCCCTACTGGATTTTCTTTGTCATCAAAAGCAATGGCCAACTTCTCAGCTTTGGCAAGCACCATTAACATACACATGAGCATGAAGCCTCTACTGAGTGAGGTAAAAGACTCAGCAACAACCTCCTCAATATCCTCATGCTCAGCCTCCTCACGATGTTCAACATCCTTGTTGTACTTGACATCCATGCCAAGCTCAACATCATCATGTCACAAACCATGCTATAACAATCTATAAAATAGCATACAAATAATAAGTGTTAGAGACATGCACATCTATCGTACAAATATATATGTATGTATATATATATACATATATGCACATATATATACATATATACATATATATATATATATATATGTATATATATACATATATACATATATATATATATGTATATATATACATATATATACATATATATATATATATGTATATATGTGTATATATATGTATATATGTATATATGTATATATGTGATGTCCCCGGATTTTCTAAAACTTAATCTAATGTGAGACGTCCAAATTGAAACCCTCACCTCAGCGAGAATCCCAATTTAAACATCCCACACAAGGCTAAGAAGAAGAAAATCATAGGAAGTCAAAAGGAAACAATCAGTAGCACATGTACATGAACAATAATAAAACCATACACACATGTTCACCATTCAACATATAATTACAACATGAATTGTTACAACATTTGATATTACATATTGAACAACAAACTTTAACATATACATGTACTACCACTAAACTACAAGATCTTAAGACAACAGGTCCACCTGTACATCAGCTCGCCACACAACTCTCACTATCCTGGATCTTCAAGTGCATAACCAGAACCTAAACAAAAGATTACATGTGGTACACGTCAGCACAATATTTCAAGAATATTGTACTGAGTACGCCTACATGTCTTTTTATATACCTCTCATCATATCTTGGCAATAAGATAAAACTAATACTTGGCAGTAACAGAAGAAATATAAGAAAAGCGTATACTTGCATAAAGGTATTCATTAACAAAAGAGAACACATATTTTAAGCTTATTTTCCATTATATACCAAGGCCTTTATGATCACTACCAAAGAGTTAGATCATTTGTACAAGGTGACCACTACCAAAGAGTTAGGTCATATGTACAATGTGACCACTACCAAAGAGTTAGGTCACTTCCAAGCACACTACCAAAGAGTTAGTGCTTTCATATAATGGAACATATATTTTATGTTTCATGTGTTCATAGACATAAGTACGAAAAATTGAGTAACATATCATGCAAGAACAATCATTTCATCCAATATCATATGCCAAGTATTTTACTACACATATAACACAAGCATATTGTATAATAAGCCAAGTAAGAGGTAATGGCGTACCTTTATCAAGAACAAACCTATTCATCAGATATCCCTCATGTCAATATATCTTGGTCAAACCCCTGGTTAAGACAAGATCACATATCACTATCAGGTTCTCATCGTCATAACCCTAGTTATGTCCATTTTAGGGTTTACCTTATCTCATTAGGATATGTACTTTATTACTTGTCTTATCATCTTATTGTTATGTTCCTGACTTGGAAATGAGCTTACTGATCTCATATTCCAGATTAGGATACATAATCTGAATATCAAGTTCCAGATCATTATTTATACATATTAACCCTAAGTTAAATGTATTACTTGAATTACGGTTACATCGCATGTATTACGGGTCATCTTCATATAGCATAAATTATATGCATCTAACTGATATCTGATTTTCATCTCATCTTCAGATTACTGATATGAACTTACTCTGTAAATTTCATCATTTATTGAGCATGTGTGCATTAATTGCATTATCTTTAGTGTTATTTGCCCTATTTAGCCATATTAAGTAAATTACATGATTTCGTGCATCATCATCATAATCACTGACATCCACTAGATTATATGCATGAATATTGATTTACTAACATATTCTCATAATTTTAGGCTAACGTTTGATATTTATTATCCATCAATCATGCATTTCACAACTAATAAGGTATCACTGATATTCGTGCATAAAAAGCCTGATATTATCATTCTACTGTGTTCTACTCATTTTTATGAGAATTTTGGTACCTTATTTGTATTTTTCTGATAATCGTGCTATTTTCTATGCATTATCTAAGGTATACATATTTTTTGGGAATTTCTTACCTCTGAGCCAACTGCGCGCTGCCACGCGGCACAAGGGCTCCAACGTTGGTGCTGAGTCGGCCGGTTTAAGCGCTGACCCGGTCCTCCTTTCTTTCTCTCTTTCTCACGTTCCACGCAAGGCGGACGCCCGTGGCGTCGTTCTCTGCCGGCGTGCAAGCAACCCCATAAGGTGCTCCTCTATCCTCTTGGCCTCGCTGCTGGTAGCCATCCTGGACTAACTCCGGTGAGCTACTGAGGGTCGGCTATTCCTCCTCACTTTCTCGACGCACTGCGCCCATCCTGATTTCCCTGGTTGTCCACAGTAAGGCCACCACCTTGGCTTCTCTTTGTAACTACCGCCATCGTGGGGGTTGTCTTTGTCATGGGATATGCTTGGATCTCCGGTGAGAGATCGACGCTGCCCCTCATCCTAGCGGGAGTCTCTAAGAACATCCTCCTCCAAGGTCTCTGTCGCAACTCTCTCTCTCACGCAAGTCTTCTTCTATCTCCGACGCCCGCTCGGTCTGTCCTCAGCGCACGTGATAGCCGCCGCCTCGGAGCCCAGATCTGACGGGGTTCGGTTCACTCAACTGGACTCTGTCCCTCTCGTGCTCTCACGGTCTCGTCCACTCTGTGGGATCTGGCTCTAGCCGATCTCCTAGAAACAACTGCCACCTGCATTTGGCCTCGCTTCTTTCCCCTACACAATGGATGTGGGTCTGTCCTGCAGCCTCCGCCGACTCCCTTGCACAGGCCGCTACCGTGAGGCTTCTACCGCAACTGTTGATCCTCGTGAGGAATCAAGCAGCATCACATGTTCTTCACTTCCTGACGCCTCCTTACAGACGCGCCGCAGGTGCCTACAGGTGTCTCCTCTGGAGAGCACCAGGCACGTTCTCCTCTCAAGCGATTTGAGGCGTTCTAGTTGCTGGCTGGTTATGTGGTGGTACAAGGAGGATATATCCTCCTCTTCGACTTGTGTTGGTAATGGGGAGACATCACTGTTATATAAGTGTTCCTCCCAGATCTGACCACGGATAGGTCCTTGTGAGGGGGTTATCCAAAGCACTGTTCACTTACAACTGCACACGAGCCACGATCATCACAAACTGACAGTCACGATTCCAGTCTCCCCACTTCCTTGCTCTAACCGTTGCTCGATCATGCACATCCAACGGCTGTAAAAGCTTGATCCGTGGCCTCTCTAAACAGGGTGCCTTGGGCGTGTGACTTATTTTCCTGATCATAGTTTATGTTTCTAATAAAGTAATTATTGGTCCTAAATACATCAAAGTATCAATATATTCACCATGTTCAAACCCATATATCTCCTTAGAGGAACATCAAAACACTATGAGATTTTTACCATAGGTTCCTCACATCTCAGGGTACATCCCAACTAATTTCTAGTGCGATGATTCACTCCATCACATCCTACACACCTTAAAAGATATTTCATCCTCGAAATTAAGCCCAAAAATCCAGTCTTTCACATCATATACATCTTAAAAGAACTTTCGTCCTCGAAAGTACACCATACTCATACTTACTGGGAAAACTTTATCGTGTTCTCATCTACATGTAGGTACCATTCTATGTGTAACATATCCAAAAACAAAGCTCCATACTCACACCCAAACCACTATTAGGTGGTTTTAAAACCTCTAAGGTGAAACACCCTTCATAAGAGATCGATACAAGGGTTTAGAAACTCAGGTTATGTCATGACATATCTCATATGTTAAGGTTGTATCCTTATCTTTGTCCATGCATTATTATTCAACATCATATTACCATGTTCCCAAGGAGTTAACTAAAGTTAACCCATCATATCAAGGTGTCATCAACATTGTATTTAGTTCATTATTAGAACATGTTCATCATTAACATATTCCTTTTAGGAGGGAGTTAACTATAATTAACCCACTTTATCCATCTAGATCATATCAATGTGTTATAAACGTTATGTTGTGCTAACTATCAAACTGTATTTTTCATCTTTGTTAAACACTAAGATTAACACCTCATGTAACATGTTTCGTGCATATGATCTTATTTCATTGCTCATAATCAATTACAACATTTACTAGTGATTTCATCACAAGATTCACCAACAATATCACATTATCATTATTATTCTTGTATATGGTTAACCATTTATGCATTGAGATCTATTAAACCATCTCTAGTTTTTCATCATATCATGTCTATATATCCCATTTTAAGATTATATCACATCCTTACATATATTATATCATGGTTGTGCGAAACAAACTTAGACAAGTGGCTCGTGAAACATGTATCAAAACTTTATATAGTCTAAAAGAGATTCCTCTAACCCAAACCACGAGGGTAGTGCCATGCTCAGTCTCTCTGAGCTAACTCATCTCTGTGAGTGTCTCATAAACAAAAACTTATCTTCCCTCTCTTAGTCTAGGGTTCTCAAATTACCTCATTGGCACTAGAGATAACCTTACAAGCTTTAGCCACATAAGCACAGACCAAAACATGATATGGCATAGTCTTCATAGATCTCTATCATAGAAACATCTTACTCAAAGCTCTCTTATACATGCCACTAGATTCCTATGTGGGAAACCACCAACCCAAGCACGAGGCTTCACAGAACTAACATAGCTACCTCCTCTAGGGTCTTGGGCTCTTCCCCTCACCCAGATGGTAGGTACTCATATCGATGTTCACATATGCAAATATATAACCAGCCTCTCTCTGTCTCTAGGGTTTGGTCCTCCCAAGGACATCTATGGTTTAACAAGACTATAGGAATCATGCATTAAGCAACACAACTCATTCACTTAGGAGTAGTCTAGTTTAGGACATATCATATCACATATCTCATAATTCTCATATCTTGGAGTTTAGGTTCTCTAACCTTCTCCCAATGGGTCTCACTCTCTCTGGAGTTAACCCTAAACTGGTCCCAACACTAGAGGTCCTCCTTTGTGAAAGAGCTTGAGGCTCATGCTGACTCACAACCTTGTCTTAACTTAACATATCTTATCTCATAAAAGTCTATTTACTTTCTTCATCAAAACTGAACTTAAGTCCTCGAAGACAAACATATATCATCGTAAACCATCTTATATCATCTCTATAAAACTTAGATCATATCATCAAAACTTATTTCATCTATTCCAACTATCATATATTCCAACAAGGCTCTAGACAACTAATCTAGAACTACTCTCTCTTCTAGACTGATATCATTCACTTTCACTTAGGTTGCATGACCACCTCCTACTTGTACATGTGTGGGGACACATTTTTGTAATACATATACATAATAAAATATTATATAGTTTTTCTCCGATAAAACAAGCGTCAGAGAAAACTATTGAGGTTCGATCTGATTGGAATCAAAAACCAAATCCTGAAAACGAGTGTCCCACACATAGTAGAGAGTACGGTGTCATGAAAACTAGTGAAAAGGGTGAGAACAAGGGGTAGACTAGTGTAGCTACCCTAGACAATGAGCGCCATATGCCTAGGATTTCTCTTCCCTTGATGCATGTCATTTCCAAACAGTGCAACGTCCCATACCTCTGCGCTACAAGGAAAGAACGACATCTAAGGACTTGATACAAAACAAGCACCAGTCTAGACCTAGTTCTCAGACATCTAGGTGCTAACCTATAGGATAGGTCAGATCTAGTCGCTAAAAGACGACTAATCTAACCCTAAAAGATTATTAAGGTTCAAGGTTCTTTACTTTTGAGTTGCATAATGAGCAAATGTCAGGCTTTGCTATTGTTCATGCTCTGATACCACCTGTGACGTCCCCAGATTTTCTAAAACTTAATCTAATGTGAGACGTCCAAATTGAAACCCTCACCTCAGCGAGAATCCCAATTTAAACATCCCACACAAGGCTAAGAAGAAGAAAATCATAGGAAGTCAAAAGGAAACAATCAGTAGCACATGTACATGAACAATAATAAAACCATACACACATGTTCACCATTCAACATATAATTACAACATGAATTGTTACAACATTTGATATTACATATTGAACAGCAAACTTTAACATATACATGTACAACCACTAAACTACAGGATCTTAAGACAACAGGTCCACCTGTACATCAGCTCGCCATACAACTCTCACTATCCTGGATCTTCAAGAGCATAACCACAACCTAAACAAAAGATTACATGTGGTACACGTCAGCACAATATTTCAAGAATATTGTATTGAGTACGCCTGCGTGTCTTTTTATATACCTCTCATCATATCTTGGCAATAAGATAAAACTAATACTTGGCAGTAACAGAAGAAATATAAGAAAAGCGTATACTTGCACAAAGGTATTCATTAACAAAAGAGAACACATATTTTAAGCTTATTTTCCATTATATACCAAGGCCTTTATGATCACTACCAAAGAGTTAGATCATTTGTACAAGGTGACCACTACCAAAGAGTTAGGTCAGACCACTACCAAAGAGTTAGGTCATATGTACAATGTGACCACTACCAAAGAGTTAGGTCACTTCCAAGCACACTACCAAAGAGTTAGTGCTTTCATATAATGGAACATATATTTTATGTTTCATGTGTTCATAGACATAAGTACGAAAAATTGAGTAACATATCATGCAAGAACAATCATTTCATCCAATATCATATGCCAAGTATTTTACTACACATATAACACAAGCATATTGTATAATAAGCCAAGTAAGAGGTAATGGCGTACCTTTATCAAGAACAAACCTATTCATCAGATATCCCTCATGTCAATTATATCTTGGTCAAACCCCTGGTTAAGACAAGATCACATATCACTATCAGGTTCTCATCGTCATAACCCTAGTTATGTCCATTTTAGGGTTTACCTTATCTCATTAGGATATGTAATTTATTACTTGTCTTATCATCTTATTGTTATGTTCCTAACTTGGAAATGAGCTTACTGATCTCATATTCCATATTAGGATACATAATCTGAATATCAGGTTCCAGATCATTATTTATACATATTAACCCTAAGTTAAATGTATTACTCGAATTAGGGTTACATCGCATGTATTACGGGTCATCTTCATATAGCATAAATTATATGCATCTAACTGATATCTAATTTTCATCTCATCTTCAGATTACTTATATGAACTTACTATGTAAATTTCATCATTTATTGAGCATGTTTGCATTAATTGCATTATCTTTAGTGTTATTTGCCTTATTTAGCCATATTAAGTAAATTACATGATTTCGTGCATCATCATCATAATCACTGACATCCACTAGATTATATGCATGAATATTGACTTACTAACATATTCTCATAATTTTAGGCTAACGTTTGATATTTATTATCCATCAATCATGCATTTCACAACTAATAAGGTATCACTGATATTCGTGCATAAAAAGCCTGATATTATCATTCTACTGTGTTCTACTCATTTTTATGAGAATTTTGGTACCTTATTTGTATTTTTCTGATAATCGTGCTATTTTCTATGCATTATCTAAGGTATACATATTTTTTGGGAATTTCTTACCTCTGAGCCAACTGCGCGCTGCCACGCGGCACAAGGGTTCCAACATTAGTGTTGAGCCGGCCGGTTTAAGCGCTGACCCGGTCCTCCTTTCTTTCTCTCTTTCTCACGTTCCACGCAAGGCGGACGCCCGTGGCGTCGTTCTCTGCCAGCGTGCAAGCAACCCCATAAGGTGCTCCTCTATCCTCTCGGCCTCGCTGCTGGTAGCCATCCTGGACTAACTCCGGTGAGCTACTGAGGGTCGGCTATTCCTCCTCACTTTCTCGACGCATTGCGCCCATCCTGATTTCCCTGGTTGTCCACAGTAAGGCCACCGCCGTGGCTTCTCTTTGTAACTGCCGCCATCGTGGGGGTTGTCTTTGTCATGGGATATGCTTGGATCTCCGGTGAGAGATCGACGCTGCCCCTCATCCTAGCGGGAGTCTCTAAGAACATCCTCCTCCAAGGTCTCTGTCGCAGCTCTCTCTCTCTCACAAGTCTTCTTCTATCTCTGATGCCCGCTCGGTCAGTCCTCAGCGCACGTGATAGCCGCCGCCTCGGTGCCCAGATCCGACGGGGTTCGGTTCACTCAACTGGACTCTGTCCCTCTCGTGCTCTCACGGTCTCGTCCACTCTGCGGGATCTGGTGCTAGCCTATCTCCTAGAAACAACCGCCACCTGCATTTGGCCTTGCTTCTTTCCCCTACGCAATGGATGTGGGTCTGTCCTGCAGCCTCCGCCGACTCCCTTGCACAGGCCGCTTCCGTGAGGCTTCTACCGCAACTGTTGATCCTCATGAGGAATCAAGCAGCTCCACCTATTCTTCACTTCCTGACGCCTCCTTATAGACGCGCCGCAGGTGCCTGCAGGTGTCTCCTCTGGCGAGCACTAGGCATGTTCTCCTCTCAAGCGATTTGAGGTGTTCTAGTTGCTGGCTGGTTATGTGGTGGTACAAGGAGGATATGTCCTCCTCTTCGACTTGTGTTGGTAATGGGGAGACATCACTGTTATACGAGTGTTCCTCCCATATCTGACCACGGATAGGTCCTTGTGAGGGGGTTATCCAAAGCACTGTTCACTTACAACTGCACACGAGCCACGATCATCACAAACTGACAGTCACAATTCCAGTCTCCCCACTTCCTTGCTCTAACCGTTGCTCGATCATGCATATCCAACGGCTGTAAAAGCATGATCCGTGGCCTCTCTAAACAGGGTGCCTTGGGTGCGTGACTTATTTTCCTGATCATAGTCTATGTTGCTAATAAAGTAATTCTTGGTCCTAAATACATCAAAGTATCAATATATTCACCATGTTCAAGCCCATATATCTCCTTAGAGGAACATCAAAACACTATGATATTTTTACCATAGGTTCCTCACATCTTAGGGTACATCCCAACTAATTTCTAGTGCGATGATTCACTCCATCACATCCTACACACCTTAAAATATATTTTGTCCTCGAAATTAAGCCCAAAAATCTAGTCTTTCACATCATATACATCTTAAAAGAACTTTCATCCTCGAAAGTACACCATACTAAGTTGTGTTATTACAGTGTCACTAAAGACCTTTATACACACTAATGTACCATTCAAAGGGATGCATCCAACATAAGAAATCAAACCCAACATCTTCACTTCTCTAGTTAATTGGACAACAAGATGTACCATGATATCAAAGAATGAAGGAGGAAAATACATCTCAAGTTGTCACAAGGTAACAATCACTTCTCTTTGCAACTTATTAAGATTCTCAAGACCTATAACTTTTCTTCCTAGTGTGTTGAAGAAGAAACAAAGCCTAGTGATTGAAAACCTTATATGCTTTGACAGTATATATCATATTTCCATAGGCAATATCTGCTACATTAAGATGTGACAATCATGAGATATAAGATCTATTAGCTTTTGATCCTTATTGATACCAATCTATGAATATTAGAGGAGTATCTTTATGGTACCTTAACATTAAGACAACACTCACAAAAAGATATTTTTTTCATTTCTATACAAAGTGTAACAAGGAGGAGGTAAATATGTGTGATGAGCAATGATAACCTATTATGTTAATTCTTTACTTATAACCATTTCATGTAGATCCATTCTGGATTCGATGCCATCTTTAGTCCTACATGGTATATTCAATACAGTACCAATGACGTTGTCACATACTTTTTTTTTCTCAACATGCATGACATCAATATAGTGCCTAATTGTCAAAATAATTATGATCTCAAAGTGTTGACATCTTATCACATGTTGGGGTCTCTTACCAAATTTGTTAACAATGCCTTTTACTCTTTCATAAACATCCTTCCCTGACATAGATTTAGGGGAACTCCATTCCTCATTTGAGTTATTAAATACTTTTCTCAACCTTCAATAAGGATGTGATTTTGGTAGAATCTTTCGATGATCAAGGTATCTAGTCTTGCTGTCATATTTTCATCATATTGAATCAGTGTTTTCCTTACATATAGGGCACACTTTAGTTCCTTTTACGATGTACCCATAAAAATTTCCATATGCTAGAAAGTCATATATAGTGTCAAACAACATAGAATTCAAATTAAAGATCTATCCACGTGAAGAATCATAATTCATAACACATTCTTCCCATATTTTCTTTAAATCGTCAAGCAAAGGTTCAAGGTAAATATCAATATCATTACCATGTTGTTTCGGCCTTGATATCAACATTGACAACATGATGTACTTATATTTTATACCCAATCAAGGAGGAAAATTGTATATAACTATCATAATAGGTTGTGTGTTATGTTGGCTACTTAGTGTACCCTTCATCATGTCAGTACAAGCTCCAAGTCTTAAATTCTTGACTTCTTCATCAAATTTTGGGTACAATAAATCAATTTTATTCCGTTGTGGGGAATCAAATGCATGTCATATAGCCCCATCACTATTTTTCTTTGCTTCTGCATTCCAAGATAAATTTTGTGCATCTACCAAATCAACGGCTAAGTGTTGACCGTGGTATAATAGGTAGATACCACATCAACTTGGCAGGAGACCTAGTCTTGGACATACATGAAGTTGTCATTTTATACATTGATGACCCACATTTTGGATAATCTTTCAAATTGATATAGTCATATAAAAATAACACGTAGTAATTTAGACATGCATTATATTCTTAGCCTCCATTCTCATTGGGTACACCATTGTCTTAATTTTGTATTTCGAGATTGAAAGCTCATTCTCTTTTAGAATAATTTCTTTCAACAAAGACAATATCTATGTGAAATTTTTTCCACTCCACTAATTGTTAGTCTCTAGGGTATACAACCTAACTGCCAACACTTAGCCTCATAAACTTACTACAACCTAAGTATGATAGGTTCTTAGCATCATGCACAATGTTTCTAAATAGGCAAATGGGTCAATAAGATTTGCCCCACAACTATCTAGCATGGCATCAACCGTGTTGTTCAAAATTGTCTTGTTCACATCAACATTGTTGACCATTTCTTATTCCACACATGTTACAACCCCAATTTTTTTGTGTTCCTTTGCTGAGAAATGTAATTTCTCATATTAAAGATATTTGGAAAAATAATGATACATTTTGTTTTGAGGGGATGGATTTCGTTTACAATAGCCTTGATGGTTGTGTTGTGGGCTTTATTGGCTATTGGGCCCAGTAACAAGAAAATTCAATTAATTAACGAATAATTGAGTTTTTGAGAAAAGAAAGGTGTGGAAACCTTTAGAAGGCAAAAGAACTTAATCCAAAGGTGGATTTCGTGCCACATGGGTTCCTTGGGTTCCAAGGAGTCCAACGTTGCAAAGAAAAGCAATAAGAAAAGAAAAGATTCATTAAGTATTTCTTTATTAAGAAAGAAATTGAAAATAATGGTAAAAGGTGGAAAACAAATGAAAAGAGGTATAATTGAGTTATCCTTAGTGGAATTTCGTATTCCAAGGATTCCTAATGATAAAAGGAATACTAATGAGGAAAATAAAAGAGAAATAAAGAGAAATCCTCAAAAAGAAATATTTTAATAAGAAATACACATGATAATGAAGAATAATGCATTTAGATGCATCTAGAAGGATAATGAGTATCCAATAAAAAGGATTTCGAAATAATAGAGTTTCTTGGGATTCAAGGAGTCCCAATGAAGAAAGAGGAAAGAGAAAATACTCATAACAGAAAATAAGAAGATAATGTGAGTATACAATTAATGTATGATGTGGTATTGCTAAAAAGGAAGTACTTTCTATTAAATAAAAAAAATAGAATTTCGTGCCAATACATAAAAGGCAAGTACAAGGAAGATAAGGGTGGTAATTTTTGAAATCCTAATAATTAAAGAAAAAGAAATATCAAAGGGATGAGGGAGAGAGAGAAGTTTTGCTTCTTAGTTAAGGGAAGATGTTTCCTATTAGGAAAGGGACTTGTTCCCTCTTATATGCACACCTTGGGGTGCGAAAACCCTCCCCTATATAAGGGGTAGAGCTCAGGGATGAGTTCTGAAGAGTTCCATGTATCCCTTCTCTTCTTCTTGTTCCTTTCCCTACAAACCCTAACTAGGAGGGAGACATGAACCTGAAGCCTGGGGCGGCAAGATGGGGTTTCGAGGGGGAGCCTAAAGCTCCACGGAACCAAGGATTGATCTGCCATCAAGGGAAAGACCTGGCTCGTGCATAGCTGCAGATTCATGGCAGCAGCGGCAGCCATGCATAACGGCTGAAGTTCTTACGTTGGCCAACTAAATAATGACCTGGGTGGTGCCCTAGTTGCGTCGGAGGTCAAGGGAGCCAAGTGGCCATCGACGGCGGTCCGCGCACCCTAGGATGGAGGAGGGGACAACCGCATCTGAGCTGCAGGTCGGCGCAACCTGTGTTTCGCGAGGTTGAAGACAACCAGATCGAAGTTGGACAAGATTGCCCTTCCGCGGGCTGAAGAGGTTGCAACTTAAGCAAGGGAAATTTCGTCTTTGCGTTATATTTTGCAAACCAACGAGCAAGTGCATGGGGCCAAGGCGACGTGGCTACTTCTAATTGGCTCAAGTAAGTGTATTAATGAAAAAATCATAACTCCTAATTGGTAGCTCTGATGAGAACATATAATCATGAATTTTGCTCAGAAAAATGAGAGGAATCCATTAAAAATATAATTGAAGCCCGATTCCTTTTGCAATTCAAAAAGTAATGGAAGATATCAACTTTAATGTGTTAATGTTTAAAGAACCCTATTTTGAGATGAATAATATATTTATAAGGGTTTAATGGATGATTAGAGTTGGTATTAACCTGTTAATGATGAAAGGGCACATTAGGAACGAAAAGGATGAAATTTGCATGTAACTAGTTTAATTTAGAGTTTCATGCGCATGTATATACTTTAATGGGCCTTGAAACCCTAATGTTGGTAATTAGGACTACTAATGGCTTTAATTATTTGATTTCTTGTATAGAACTGAGTTTTCATGGTTATAAACTATTTTGAGCATTAAAGTTCTTAATTTGTGGATAAATACCCTAAATGTAGTAATTAGGGTTTTCTCTTAGAGAGTTGCCAGACTCTAGACAAAAAAGGTCATTACGAAAGGCCATCAACCTAGGTTAGACGACCCCAAAGGACCAGACATAAACCACCCGCAGTCCAATTTCTACTGCTGGGATCAGTGCACTATCAAGACTCGAATCATTGGAATTAATAAAAGGTGGAATTAATGGCAAATCGAGTTTAGATGTGAATTGGATCATAATGAACTATGAATTGATGATAAATGAGCATAATGATCTTGTTATATATTAAAAGGATGAAAATTGTAGCTTTAATATAAAAGAGGCTTAATGGACTTATATAATGGTTAATTATGCCTTAAATCTGAAACTGAGGATTAGATGTTGAGATAATTAGGGTTTGTGATCAATTGCGTTAAATTAGGGCTTGAAATAGTAAAAGATGAAGGGAAACCCTAATTGCAATGGAAACCCTAAAAGTGGACTAGAAACCCTAGGAAGCGAGCTAGATTTGATAGATCTTAATGACATGAGTAATAAAAGGAAATTGTATAATTGTTTCAAGATCTTATTGAATGCTTGCTTGCCTATTGGTTGATTGGATTATTTCTGTCTCACATCAAATTGACAGGTATGTGGTTACGCCTATGAATATCCCGAATTAGTTTCTCGAGGATTTTCAAAGTTTTATCGATGATTTGAATTAAACTGTTGGATGCATTTAATTCATGCAAATTATAATGTGAATATGACTATCACATAAGTGCCTACTAGCTCAGATCCTAGTCCCCTCTGTAGCTTTATAGATTGACCTAGTAAATGGCTACTAATGGGGTAGGTCCATCGGGTCATTGAATGACTTAGTAAATGGCTACCAATGGGGTAGGACCATCAAGTCATCATGAGTCAGGGATTGGGCTACCTTTGGGTAGGGCCATGCAACTCCATAACCCTAGGAATTGGCTACTTGTGTGGTAGGGACATGGGGGTTAGGATCTACCATATGAGAGAGGTAGTATCCATGTCCACTGCAGGGACAGTACAGAGATAGGGGATAGGAAAGGATTGAGTAGTATTGCTTAAAATGTAATCTTAGATGTTAAATGATATTTGGTTGATTACATTGTTAACATAGTTGCACAATTATTGTTTCCCCCACATACCAGCTTCTTGCTGATCGACGTTTTATTTGTCGGCGTTTTAGGTACAAATGAAAAGAACAAACAGTAAAGTGGCATATGTGGAACTAAATGAGAAATAACGTACACAGGAGGATTAGTTAGATTAGTATCTTCATGGATAGAAGTTTAGAAATCCCAACTTTAAAAAAGGTAAGCAAAGTTTTAATTTTCTACCAGATTTCAGTTTAGTTAGTAGAATTTCATAATTATTATTGATTATTTGTCGAACCTTTGATCTGGGTTATTAGATAACGGCTATGATCTCTTGGTCTCCCTTAAGTGGGGGTTACCGGGAGACAGGGTCGTTACAATTGGTATCAGAGCATAGGTTCCTCAATTAATCTTTAATAATTATTAAATTTTACAAATTATGTAGAACCCAAGGGAGTTATTAGAGGATTATCCGAAAGACAGATGTGTCTAGAAAAGGATCACGACTGGGGGCTGGCAATATTTTCCTCTGCACCGCTAGTCAGAATACGAGGACTCCCAGAATTGTGTGACTATCTGGCCAAAGTCTTAGGGTATGAATTGAAATAAGATACATGTAGGACTCTCTCATCTTGTTCATCCCTTTGCAACACGAATTCTGATAAGGACCTTAAGGATTAGGGTTTCCTCTCTTCTCCTCTCCCTCTTGAGGTATGGGAAAAGTTGATAAGGATTAAGGGAACCTCCACTAAATTAATGAAAAGCATGTAAATAAGATGTCATGGACATAAGCTTAATAGATTAAGCACAAACTAAAGAATAGATACTTGCTTAGGTCATATGACATAAGTTGTCATTTCCCTCAGGAGAGACCTGAGGCTAGACCTTCTTGTCAGGAGGATGAGTAGAGAAAGTGAGTCTTGGAGGTAGAGATCTCCATTAAAGTAGAGACCTAGCACATCCTTTGAGGATGATGTTAACCCTAACCCTAAGAGAAGGTTAGAGAGAGAGATGGCATGATGAGATTAGACCAGGTGTTTGGATAAACATGCCTTGGATGCCATATGAGCCATGAGAAGTTGATGACCTAGCACCTTTGGCAACCCAACCCTGGGAAGGGTCGTGCAGGTTTGAGCGAAGGATAGCTCCTTCATGGATGAAGTTAGAGAAGAACCTATAGAACCCTATGGGCTTGTACAAGTAGGGTGTAGCTTGCACCCAGAGTATGTCAGTAGTGCTGACAGTAGGATGAAACCCTGGACAAGGAATAATGATGGATGTCTTATGAGATAAACATAAAGAGCTAAGGATAATCTTGAGCCAAACATGAGTTGAGAAAAGGCTTCACCCAGGTAGGGATATGCTGGTAAGCTTGATCCAACTTCATGAAGTGAGGGTGTATGTGGAGTTAGATCTAGAAAGAGAAAGCAGGACCCAAGAAAGAAGGTTGGAAGCTCAGATTCTGAGACATGAGGAATAGTGGGGAGTCGAGGATGATGCGACTTAAGTGGATGATAGTGGATGATAGGGGATGCTTCTAGTACCTATGGTATAGGTGATTACCTGCTGGATGAGATAAAGCGTGCTTTAGACCCTGAGGAGGTTTAAGTAACCACTTGTGAGGCTTTATACCTAGTTGGTTGTCCTGGAAGAGGACTCAACTCCGAAGTGTTGCGAGTAGAAGGATCATGGAAGTACATGACATCCATTCCGATGGAAATACATGACATACCTTGGACATGCTTGAATCGTGGTTAAGAGATTGAGCATACAGTCGGACACCCAAAGGTGAACCTAGGGTTCCTAGGCCTAAGAGGGGAAGCAGTGTATCCGATGCTCGTGATGAGATTTGAGTCTCTATAGTTTAGAGCATGGTACTCCTCATGTGTAAAGGTAAAAGAAACCCCTTAAGTTAAGGGTATGTTTGATGAACCCCCTCACAACTAAGTTGATCTAATGTTGAGGATGAGAAAAAGTGTGACCTAGCATGGTTTAGCAGGTGGTCTGCTTGTGCTTTAATAGCTTTCTAGGGTCAAGCATGCTCACATGGACATAGACCCTAAACATAGGGACGGTTGTGACCTTGTTGTCAAGAGTTGTAGTCTCCTCCCATCCTGGGAGAGGGACCTTTTTGTAGGGTGTATACCAGTTTTGTGGGTTTTGAGGTAACCTAAAGAGGTTGCATAGGATCTTGAGAAGCTAAGTGAAGAGTACATGGCATGAGAATGAATCTATAGACCTATAGATAACCATCTCTATGTGCATGTGGATGTGTTACCATGGAGGTAACCGGTATGGGGCTTGACCAAGGTAGGCATGTTGCCATGATCCCTATGAAAGGATGAAAGTCATCCCATGAATGTAGGAAGAGAGATGATGAATGCTTGGGCAAGGTTCTAAGCTAGACATGTACTATAATGGAATCCTAAGTCTATCCTAGGGTCAGGTGGGGATAAGACTGATGGAAGCACGAGTTGCCTAATTCCCTAGTTGCACATGACCATAGGGTCGGGAGGTAACAACTATCATTATCTTAGGGCCATGGGTTAGGAGATTGATCACCTCCATGAACTCATGGGACCCAAAGGGCAGATGAGTAGGGCACTCTCTGGATGCATAAGGGAAAAGGGATGACCCCAAAAGTATCGGCACCCTATAGACCCAGAGGTGATGACCAAGGATTGTGTGTAAACCCTAGTAGGTTCGAGACCAGTTTACCATGAAGGTAATTTTTTGATAACATGATGTTTGTGATGTGGAGACATGAGTTGCACGTTTCAACTTAGATTTGAAGGTGTACTGGGAAGGTGGGATGTACCATCTCTACTCTTGGAATGGGAAGAACTCTGTATTTGGATGGCCGCCAAATGCTTATTTCTTCTTGTTATGGGAGTGAGAGATAGGACAGTATGCATGCCATACACCAAGGATAAAAGATGATGTGAGTTGGAACGTTGCTACAAGGTATGAGGACAAAGATGATAACATACCTTGGTGAGTGAATGATACATGGATGGTTTCCAAACAATAAAAGGAATAATGTAGTCATCTTATAAGGATGCTTTGATCATGAGTTGTGAGTCATACAAGGTTGAATTCAAAAACTAAGAGGATGAACTCAGACTTGCTCGATGAAGATAGACTTAGAGCTGAGATGAGATAATAAGTAGAATACATGGATGTGTGTGTCCTCAAGATTACCTAACACCTAAGGATAAGGAGTGGTAATGAATGCTCTGGTTGAGATAAAGCTGCCTAGTTTAGCTGGAAGCGAGAAGAAGTTGAGGTTGTTAGGCTAACCTTAAGTTGAGAAAAAGAGATAAGTTTGGCTAACACTCTGATATAACGAGATCTGTTGAACAAGATTAGTGGTTGTTTGGATAGCCAACCTAGTCCTTGATGTGATAGAAGGATGGTTGTAGAACTCTGGATACACTTCTTTGGATAGGAAGTGAAGCTAAAATGTCATATTACGGTGTCATTGAAGACATATGGGAGTTTGACTACATAGATTAACAAATTCACCTACGGATGAAATTCTTGAGTTTTTACCAAAACCTCATGCAATAATACCACCCACAAGTGGATGAGTCTTATTGCAGTATAGTTAAGGATCAAATCCCAAAGGACAATGTTTTTAAGAATCTTGCTAGTCGGATCCAGTCCGAGTAAGACTAATATTTAGAACAAAGTTTGGTTTGAGTTTAGTTAAACTAATTGCAAGGAAAGTAAAAGATTGGGAATTAAAATAGAGTCTAGATTAATGATGGGAATCACTGGGATGGAACTGAGTTTCACCACCACTACACATGCAAACACATCCAAAACACATCCAGGAAAGATAAAACCATCCAAATGGAGTTGCAAACCCTCCGTACGGAAGTTAGGTTCGCATAAGCATCACCTATAGGCATCAGATGTCTCGTCACCTACAGATCACACATTTACTACTCTGAAGATATCTTTTAGAAGTTCTCGTCAAGGCATCAACCATGTTAAATGATATTAATAAACCTAAGTATTGAAGTTCTCGCAACAAAGGGTTATAATAGATCATGCAAGGTAGGTGATTAGTCCACAAGCACACATCAAACAATTAACAAGAGAAGAAGAGTTATATACAAGCCGTGGAATGTTTTAAGATGAGCATGTAAGCATGGGCAACGGGGCTAGTCCCTACACCCCAGCGAAAAGGAGTACTCGCTCCTCATGATGGAAATAAGAAAAACAAGAGAGAGGGAAGATTCTGCCATGGTCATGGTAAAGAAGATGTCCGTGGATCGGTGGAGAAACGGTCTTATACATGATCTCAGGGCAGATCTGGAATGAGGAGGGAGAGAACACCAAGGCAGGTGAGGCAGATCTTCTCTCTCCTTCTTCCTTCTCTTCTCTTTGCTTGCTCATAGGAGAAGAAGCAGTAGGTGGCCGGTGGCGGAGTAGATCTATAGATCCTGAAGTCCAACCACTTTCATGGCTAAAAGATAGATATGGATGGAGTGGAGATGGAGGAGAGGTGAGAACTCCACAGATGTAGTCCTTAGCGGCGAAGATTGTCTTCCTGAGGGTTGGGCACAGAGCGGAAGCCTCCCGGTGTCATAGAAGAGATGCTTTGACAAGATGGGTGGGTGGCCTATTTATAGGCACATTCCACCGACTTACTTATGTACTGTGGTCACGGTCCTCTTGAGGATGCGGCGTGACCATGATCGCGGTCTCTGTATTCAATTGCAGGGGTCGTGATCGGAGTCAGGTTGGGGAGGGGTAAGATTGCGGTCGCGATCTAGCAACAATGACGGTCGCAACCAACATTGATTGTGGTAGCGGTTAGCATTGATCGCAGTCACGGTCCTCGTCAGGACTTTCCGGGTTCTCTTGGTTACCATAGTCAGAGAAGACAAACAAGTGTCAGAGGTAATTGATGTGTCTGAGAAGCCCCCAATACCCCTCTATTTATAGGAGGGGTTAGGGTCAGGGTTACCAATCTATGTGAGAGTGTAAGGGACCAAAATCTCATGAGATTCGTAACCTGTAGAAACAGTCGGTTCACGGGGTGAATCTACCGATTGGCAAGCGAGTCAATCAATTAACCTAGTGAACCAGTCACTTCTTCATGTTTCCTAATGGCATATGAAGTGGAAATTCTAGTCCGAATAATGCATGACATGACGTCTGCACTAATCCTTGATGCAATCAAATTACACCATGAATTGTGCATCTAACTTCATAAGACGGTCATCTCGCAATTGTGAACTAATAGGTTCACTAAGTGAACCAATCCTTTTGCTACCCAGCTCATCCAAAATTCAGCAAATGCAATACACAATCAACCTCACACTCCAACTGGTCATTTCATCACATGAACTGATTGGTTGGGAGTCCAGTCAATCAATTGATGTTTAAATGGAAAACCGAAACAATTTAGTAATAAATTTAATTATCTTTCATGATCAAGCTCCTCTTCTAGGTGTATCCTACGTGTGTGACCCCATATATCCCATATTACTTTGGCTATGAATGTCCATAACCGGTTTATGACATCATAAACAAAGAGTAGTGCCTAGTCACAAATCATTGCTACCCAAGTAAATGGAATTTTAGAGAACTTCAACCTACAATTTGTGATTTGTGTTACAATGTTTGTATCATTCCTTTGTCACTAATATCCAAATGGAACTCGAGGCATGGAACATTCATCCTCTTCAACATTCAATCTCTATCTTATGAACTTGAGCAGACTGTCTGAGATATGTGTAAGCTCAATATCACATATTGACTCACATGTGCTTGACCATGCACTTCTTAGTCTCACTAATCAAGTGGCCATGATATCACACTCCAGTAGGAGGGACCAATTTCATCTACATCACTCACATTATCCCCATATATCATAGTTCATTTGATCATCAACTTTATGGAACCCTTATTTAAGGTCACGATGGATGATGTCAAAACACACTGAATGACATGTGATGAGTGTAGCAACTTCGAGTGTAAGAACCATAATCACCACCAACACTGTGAGAGCTAATTATGACTATCATTGTAATGGTTTCCATGTGTCACTCTCATTTTGGGTCTGCTTGATACACTATTCTCTAACAAGTATCTATGTGTTTGGTTTGATATCACATATATCATGCATCGACCAACACACACTCTAGTCTAGTGTGTTATTGTCTATCGACCTTCCAAAATAATACTCGAATAGGGACATAATAAGAATGTATATACTCTTAATATTTGTATGATCTCATTATTTAAGTCATGCACTTGATGACACACGTCATTGAGTAATATCATTATCTAGACCTTTATTATGTTACTTTGTTAGCTTATAATTGAATAAAAACAAAATTAACTGGAAGATTGCCTTTATTATTTATCAAATCATTTACATAATGTGGGCTCTGATCTCCAAACCATGACATAAACACGATTAAAACTTAGCGGAAGCGAATCGGTAATCAGTGGAAGACAAAAATCACGGGAAATTAAAACTTTTCGAGACAAGAGCTTGGATCCATAAAAGCTTCTTTCATAAAGAGAGATAAACTGTTTACATCTCAGGATAATTACTTCTCGAGTAATTATATACATCAAGATACAAAATCTCAAGATCACTATACAAAAGACTCCAAGACCTGAGAGTACAGAGGACACATAGGATTGACTCTAACTACACCACATGGCAGGACAAATCTCCACCTGAGATTACTGCTGCCCCTGGTGCTGCTGCTGCTGAGACTGGTCACCTGTAGGCTGGTTCCTTCGTCTCCGACGTCCACCTAAAAGGTTGAAGCCTACGGGGTGAGACAATTATACATAATTGTCCCAGCGAGAGTTATAACTCTTCGCCAGAAGCTTTATTATAACATCAAAGAAAATCTTAAACAGTAAAGCCTTCAAGCATTCTATAACAATTGCAAGTATAACAAGATCTCTACAAATTTAGGAGATATGGAGAATATCAACATTATTGCAATGTAACATCAACCAACTAACTTGGAGTCATCTCTAACAAGTTATACTACATGGTTGATTATGTTTTACAAACAACATTATGCCCTGTGGAGATGAGGCTTACCACTCATACTCCAACTGATCGTTGAGAAGCCGCATCAGTATCATACATAGGTCATTAAGAGAGCCGGATTCTCATGACCTTCACCTTCCTCAGTCAGTAAGAGGATCACTTGTAGGACATCTCGTGTCTCTACTACTATAGCTCACCAGGGTAAACTGGTCCTTCGCTATTCTAGAGTCACAGTGGTGTTCTGTACTCTCTTCGTCATCAGGAGGTTTCATATTTACCTACCACTGATACGGATATCTGTGCTTTCTTCGTCATCAGGAGGTTTCATGTTTACCTACCACTGATACGGTATGGAACTATAGTGAAGGATGGATGGATTCCACATCTACATCACTTTCCTACACTAGGATGTAAGGTTCTACACATCCATGTACCCCACATACTCAAAAGTATGTGCTCCAGGAGTTCCCTGAGGAAAACCTGTTTCACCATCATTTAATTTCTGACAATGATGGATCTATGATCAGGGCTCTACATTATACTTGATTAGTTAGGTACATTCAGTATTCTTTAATAGCATACATTGTTCTGCAAACAATAACAATAGCATAACAGCTATAAAAGAAGAATACTAAATGTAACAGGCCTAACTCATATCAATCATCATTTCTCATTATCCTCATCACAAGTCATCTCTAAGGCATGACCTTGATGGTATTCATGGCTCTCATAGCCCATTATCAGCATAGGATGCCACTGGCAAGGCATCAGATTACTTTACTTATTCATAAGGCTAACAACATGCCTTTAATGAATATAACATCAACATCCATACCTGGATATGATTGCCTTCTTATCAGAACCTGCATGGTTAATACATCTGATAAAGGTAATACAACAATAAGGAATGTACTTCCTACTCTTGTCATAAGAGTTAAATCTTTAATTCAAATCAAATAGAGTTTAATACTCAAAAGCATTCCATTACCCTTGAATTAGGGTTTACTATTCACATTACATGTCATCACCCTTGAATTAGGGTTTACTATTCACATTACATGTCATCACCCTTGAATTAGGGTTTACTATTCACATTAAGGTGAATTAAACTCATAACATCATCATGTATGAGTAACATCTTCATTGATGCTCTTAGATTAGTTAAGAGTTCATCATTTATTATAATTAGGGTTTCTATGACCTCACACGGGTGGACCATACCCTAATTATGCTCACTTATGTGCATTGGAGATGCTTTACTTGAGTTTCCACTTAAAAAGGGTACTTTCTCTCTCTAGAAGTACTTTCTCTCTCTAGAAGTACTTTCTCTCTCATCATAATGCTAGGTGATGTCAACATCACTCTAAAACAGGTTGGATTGAGTCATCATAGGCTAACATAGCCAAAAGCATCACCATTATGTGATTAGAGTTACTTTCTCTCTCTAGGGTACTTTCTCTCTCTAGAGTACTCTCTCTTTCATCATACTAATAGTTGATGGTAACATTAGATTAGATCAAGTTGGATAGAGTCAATATGACTAAAAACATCATTCTCATGTAATTAGGGTTTGAATTGAGCAAGGTATAACTTAATTGACCCTTCAGGGGTATTTTGGTAATTCACCCCATTGATCATCATCATGGTCCAAACCTTAGTCAATTAACCCCTTACTATCCTAGATTATTATTAGGGTTTGATTTGGGCAACATTGAACCATTTACATCATCAAATGATTGAATGAGGTCAACCTTGAATCACATTGATTGATTTCAATCATTAATCATCAATTGAGTTGAGATCGGTTGAAAGTGTTGACCGTTTGCCCACTTTGACCTTCCAAGACCGCGAGCCTCTTTCTAACTCCAAGACCGCGAGCCCCCTTAGGCTTCAAGACCGCGAGCCTCCTCAAGTGGTTCAAGACCGCGAGCCCTATCATTGGTTCACTTGATGTTGAGACCGCGAAGATCAATTTGATGTTGAGTCCGCGAAGAGGTGTTGACCATTTAGCTAGTTTGACCTCAGGACCGCGAGGCCCTTCGCGGTCTTGAGACCGCGAGCCTCCTCTCGGTCTTGAGACCGTGAGCCCCCTCATGGTCTTGAGACCGCGAGCCCTCTCACGGTCTTGAGACCGCGAGGCTCTCATGGTCTCAGCCGCTTGGTCCTTCAACAAGGCTCAAAGGTGCAACCAATAATGTCAAACGATGTTGAAGCCTTCAAAAGGTCCAATCTATGTTGACCACCTATGGATTATGTTAATCAAGATTATGCTTGACCTATTGGTCAACCAATTGACCCTCAATTGTTGACCAAGTAGGATTGAAATCGATTCAATTAGGGTCTATCAATGTTCACCCATCATCACTCAACAATGTGCATCAACACAAGGTTGAACCCTTCAATTGAGCTCCAATTGGGCCCAAACTTGGCCCAAACGGTCTTGCGGTCATGTGGGTGGACCCCACATGGTCTTGAGACCGTTTGCCCAAGATTTCATCAAAATCTAAGGTGATTTGATAGAGGTTGAACCATGATTGGGTCACCAATTCAGTATTTTGATTAATTGATAACTTATTTGCAATTGGGTCCTCAATTGGTCAAATTACTCAACCCTAGACCTTCAAACGGTCTTGGGTGATTGTCCTCTCGGTCTTGAGACCGTTTGGATGAGTTCCAAACGGTCTTAAGACCGTTTGCCCATCAAATTTTGGATTCTAGTGCAAATTCATCAAGGTCTGACCCATTGAGTTGATGATCATGTCAATATTTAATTGCAATGTAATTTGGTGTAGTTGTACCTTCAATTGGTCAACTATCCTTGACCCCAGACCTCCAAACGGTCTTGGTTGATTGCCCTCGCGGTCTTGAGACCGTTTGGTGACCCCCAAACGGTCTTGAGACCGTTTAGGTCAATCGACCCTAAAAACCCTAATTAGGTCACCATAATTTCAGTACTGATTTTATCTAGGGTTAGCCCTAGTATTCACCCTTCAACTCTTAGCCCGTTTGGAATTAGACCATCAAACTTGGTGATTTGTTAATTAACATAATTTTGAACAGTAATCTCATACGGTCAACGCTTAGTCAATGACCTTACATGGTCTTGAGACCGTTTGCCCAAAAAGGCAATTTCAGACCGTTTGAAAATCAGGAATAAATTCAAATAACGTTGTTACTTAAAAAATGTCATATCTCCCGATTCCTTTGGAGTTAGCCTCCCAAATTTTGAGGGTAATTAGCCTATATAATTAGGAACATATTTCTTATACGGTCCACGCTCGGTCACTGGGGCCAAACGGTCTTGAGACCGTTTGCCCTGTCGCGGTCTCGAGACCGTTTGCTCACCTCGCGGTCTTGAGTCCGAGAGAGCAAACTGTTAGGACCGTTTAAGGAAAGAAAAGCGGTGGGTTTTTCTTGGAAATCACGCCTTCATCTCCTAGCTCAAGAACCGTACGAATATCCCATGGGTTTGCTTGCAAAATAGCAGGGAAAAGTAGGGAAATACTAAGAGCTATCATTAAAACGCATATAAAGATGCACATAGTAAAGCATAGGTTTAGAGTTATAAAACCCGCCTAAAGCTTGCTTCTTGAGCTCCAAGCTTTCAAGCTCCAAGCTATAATGGCGTCCTTGAGTTCCCACAGGTTGTCCAAGGTGAAAACTCCAAGGAAGGATGAAAAGAGACGGCTAGAAAGGTAGGGTTTCAAGAGTTAGCCATGAAGATGACCTTGAATTCGAGTTTTAACCATGGAATTAGGCAAGAAGAGGGGTTTAAACCTACCTTGCACCCCTTGGTCGTCCTCCTTAGCTCCAAGGCAGTCCTTGGTCGTCTTTGGTGAAATGAAACAGTAAGGGAACGAAGGGTGAGTTTCCTTGCAACTAAGGGAAGGAGAGCTTATATACATGGGGTAGGATTTTCAACATTAGTTCATAAGTTGTCCATAATTCCAACTAGGTCCCTCCTTCTTTACTTGATCGTTCCTTCCTCTTTATTCTAAGGACAAACCTTCTCTTAAGGTCTTAGGAAAAGAAGGTAAAGGAGAGCAAGCTAATAATGAGGTACATACATAAAGAAATATTGCACATATACCCTGATTATTCAATCACAAGGCATATCTCATAACTTGATAATTCAATTGAGGTGACTCCCTCATCATTTCTTCTCTAAATGATGGCAAGAGTCTAAAAAGATACATTAGATGACATATTTCACAATTGCATCCCTTTATTTGGGTAAATTGCATTTTACCCCAAACTAGGGTTTCAAGCACCGGGATTGCTTCCACAGCTGCACCTTGGTGCCTTAGCTTGGGAAATCCCTCAAACTTTGCTAAAAAGATTTCTCATGATGTCTCAACATCAGAGGAACATCTCATCATGTGCAAATTGCAAGCTAACCCTTTTAACTGGGTAAATTTCACATAGGTCCCTGTATATCAAAACAAATGCTACAACTTTAAATAAAAAGGAGCAAATACTGAGATATATGTTTCTGAGAACTTAATTACATGCTCAGAGTTAATCACAAAGATTTAATTACTTATTTAGGCAAAACACCTAGGGTTAACTCATAACCCAGGTCAGGGATGTTACAAATTTATGCCATTATAATCATCATATGATTGGCTCTCTGGACATACACACCAACATGTATTTTCTCAACCAAGTTTTTAACATTTGTAGGTCAAGGATGTCATTCCTATTCAATATGTAGAATACAAATATGTTCCCACTAACCTTTTTTAAACATACGTTTCATCTTCATTTTGAAAGTCAAACTCTTTGACTACATTGTTAAATCAAAGATTCCATCATTCACATGCTTGCTTCAATCCATAGATCAGCCTTTGTAGATTACATACTTCATTTATATTATTTGGATTTATAAAACCTTCATTGTGTCACACACACATTCTCATGAATATTCTAATTAAGGAATGTGGTTTTAGTATCAACCTGCCAAATCTCATAGACTTCATAAGATGTAATGGTAAGCATGATCCTGATGGGTTTAACCATGGATCTTGGTGAAAAGAATTTCTCATGTTCAACACCTTAAACTTGCTTGAAACCCTTAACAACTAATTTTCTATTATAGGCTTGTACATTACCATCCATGCCACTCTTCTCCTTGAAATCCATTTGCACCCTATGGGGTTTACCCCTTCGGGTGGATCTACTAAGGTCATACATTGTTGGTGTACATGGAGTGTGACAAAGTGCATTTATAAATAAGTATGGATCAATCACTCTTTTCCCCTCATTATGTTCACCCATAACCTCAAATTAATTTTCCTTGGCTACTTAATCAATGTTTATACTGATTTCGAAATATGATGACCAATGTAAACTTTATACACTTTGTGACACTACAAATTAGTTAAATTATCACTAGATCCAAAAAAGTATAAATTGTCTTTGTAAATTAATCTTTTGGTTCTCAAACGTTTTCTAAATATTCTACAATTTCCTACATTTTTTTGAAGTTCATGTCTTCAAATCCACTTTATTTGCAATTTTATTTAGTCTTTTCCATGTCAGCAATCCTCGAGCCGCTTGAGGGACGAACCCT
This sequence comes from Alisma plantago-aquatica, assembly GCA_963693085.1. NCBI lineage: Eukaryota > Viridiplantae > Streptophyta > Magnoliopsida > Alismatales > Alismataceae > Alisma > Alisma plantago-aquatica. The sequence goes on from OY856414.1 coordinate 851,460,886, forward strand.
GACCCTCATATCAGGATCCCACAGATCCAGAACATGATAGAGAGGTTGGGGCATCATCTCCTACCCCTCACTGATTGCGGGGAAGAGACAATAAATATGAAACATTCAATCTACGAACTCAGACTGAGATTTGAAATTCTAATTGCATAGAATCTCTCCTCTCATGATTTCACACTCAATCAACAAGCCCTAGTTTGACAACCATTAGAGACTCATTTCACCATAAAAATGATTCCCTTGTTTCCCCGTCTCACTCCATCAGCCATGGATGTAACCAAGGGTCCTTAACCCTAAATCTACCCCCTCGACGCTATAAAAATGCCTCCTATGACTCACCACCACCACACTATGCTTGGAGCATCACTATTGCTCACTCCCTTGGTCCCAAGTGCCCCTATTTCCTCCTGATCACCTGATGTTATAAGAGATCAACTGCACAATCCGGATGGGCGTTCGCCTTCCTTGTCTTCTCACGTCAATGTGCCACTGTCATCCACACCGCAAGGGCACGATGAGTCTAAGCGGCACTATTGCTATTAACCCAGGAGCCTCCTACTCCTTTTCCCCTTACGTCGATGAGACTTCCTCTACCTGGTTTTTGGGCTCATGAGGGGATCTAGAGTGGGTGAGAAAGGATTCTCGATCCAGTGGTCCAAGGAGAAATCAACCTGATCCAAAGGGTTCAGCAAATCAGGGTTCAAACTGGCCAATTTAATATTGAACTGACCAAATCAAGGATCGAACCAATCCACTGAATCAACAAGCCTTGCTCCCACATTTCTTAATCTATACCACTCTTTTGGCATTAAACAATCATGGATTTATCACCTTTTAAGGTATTTTTGCCCTCTCACATGAAAATTGATTAAAATCCTTAGATCTCGTTTAAATCATAGAAAATTCATCATAGCTCCAAAAATTATGAATAACAGTCAATTTTGATCAAAAAATCCAATGAACCATTTAAAAATACTTGTTTAGCCCAAATCCTTATATATTTTAACAAAAACTCTAGATTTTAATCTCTTTCTTATTTAATTTTTCAAATGACTCAATAATCATGAGTAATCTTTGAAACTCCTAGTATTTGACTCTAATGATTATCCTAAGACTTTAATACCATGACTTGACTAAATGAGGAATCTAGGTCTATATATGTTGACTTATTCAAACTTGAATATGATTCCTATGAATAATGACTAACCTTGATATTATGATTGTGAAATCCATGATCATATGACCTAATACTTTGATTCTGACTTTACTCATTATATTGATTGAAACTTGATCTAATCTTGAATACAAATGATGTTAATTCATCATGATAAAGACTTGTAAATGACTTGAATAATGATCATAAGAATAGGGTTAACACAAATGATCCTAAAAGTACCTAAGTAGGCCATTCACACTCGAAAATATACTTGATACTTGAATAATGTTGGACATCTTGAAATATTGTGGATCATAAGTGAATCACCTAAGCCTAAGGCTAAATAGGAATGAATAACACTAATTTGAACATTGAAACATGAACTTATAAACATCATGATCTTGACCCTTGATCCAAATATTATTCATTTAGAATCTGACTCAAAGGGTTGAACTATTACTTGTTGAGATCTGTACTCTAAATCTTCAGTGTAAGGTAAACTTTTATAATAATTCCTTCTTGAACATACTAATGATATTAAATGATACTTGTGTATATCTCTTGAAAATCTTGGACATGTATTTGTTTGAGATATTGTTCCCTACTGATTAGTCTTTTGATTTTCTATATTATAGTTTGAAATAAACTCAAAATAATAAATGACATTTGCCCATTATGACTACCCAAATTATGATGATAATGTTGATATTGAGTACAAGCAACCTCCTCATTTGGAGGGTGGAACAAGTACATGTTAATTGACCTCCTACCTCATATGGAGAGAAGGATCTTGGTGACCTCCCCCATCTCGTTAGGGTTATGGAACCACATAAAATATCTAAGCATGCTTCTCGATATCAGCATAATGTGAACTTGTAACAAAATTGAATTGTTTTGAAATAAACTCATTGTTTGGAAAATTGCTCATTGACTACATTTTGAACATAATTCTTGCCAAGTATTATATTTTGCTATAAATGTTTAAATTGTTCAATATTTGTTCTTTTCAAAGTGTAATAATGCATTTGCATTGATTGTGTATTGATTTTTCTACTTTTAAAGAAAACCACATGGATCTTTATGAAGAACTGACTAGATCTCTTCCACTCATGACAAACTCTGATGATAAGGAAAATTTGCAAAATCTCACAATTGGGTTGGTTAGTCTTTAAATCTCTTGTTTTATAAGTTGTTATTTCTTATTGTATATGCCAACATGTGAGATCCTTTTGTGCCACTCAGAGACAGCCACTTCAATCCCTTTACTACTATCTAGGTAGTAGGATTGGGATTGAGGTATGAACGGTATTGTGATAGTTGGTATCAGAGCATACACACTCTCATATACATTAAGTAAATTATATCTCAAGTCTCTTAGATACACAAAACCCTAAAGTCTACAGTGGTGAAAATTGAGGTGTCTAGCGTCAGGTTCTGGAATAATTCCTCCTATCTATCTTCATGGTGGATGAGGTTCCCCACTCTTCCTAGCCTTAATTAATCCATAACTAGACCTAAAGGTTCTCCATTGAAACCCTAGAGAGTCTTCTAGATTCTCATCTCCTCTTTAAGGACTACCCTAAGCCACCTAAGTAGATGATGATTAGGTAGTATTCTCATCTCCTCACGTGGTCCTTTTCTCATGACCATTTACCACATGATTTCTCCATTATGGATAAGTTATGTATGGGAAAAATGAAGGTTACTAGAAATTGTGAAAGTTGATGCCATGATCTGACCTTAATTTGAAAACTCGATTATGATCTATGAGAGTTTTGAAATAAAGTACTCATGCATGACCCCTTAATGAAAACTTGATTTGTACAAAACTAGACTACATGTTTCCTATGTTTGAGGTAAATAATAATCTTGATTTTGTGAAAAAAGAAGAATTTATAACTTATACCTCATTATTGACGAGGTCACTATTTGATTAAGTTGATGTTGCCTTATTGTTGACTAAACCTCAAAATATAGCTAAGAAAACTCTTACCCTATTTTGATACACATCATGATTATTCCGTCAAATTATTAAGCATTAGAACCCTCAAAATCATGATGTAGACTATGATGCAAAAAGAATTGTCCTTATTCTTGAGTAGTATGGGAATCAATAAAATTGTGAAACAAATCTTGAAACTATATGAATACCTTATAATATGATATAATCCCAACTCAACCTATGTGATTAAAGGACTCACAAAGGATGTACCTTGCAGATGGCCCCGCAAAACCGTAGTCAGAGAGCAAAACCCTTTGGAACCAATAATGATCGAGAAGGAAAGATTGATAAAAGGAAGATTGAAAATAAGAATGTTCTTGAAGAAGAATTTGAGAATTCTGTAAACATAGGAAAAATACCTAATTTCGATGAGGATAATATGTATTATGCTTGGGAAGTAAAAGATAAGATAGTGATGGATGTTATGACTAAATGGGCAAGGCATACAACATTGATAATTCTTGGAGGAGTCCAAGTCACCATGACTTCCTTTACCCCTACATCCAAGCCCGTAGTCATGGAGATAGAGACAAAAATAGAGGTTGGAATTGCAAAGAGGGGCAAGTTCAATTACAAAATGTAGCAATGATAGAACCAATGAAATCACTACTAGATCTAGGTTATGATCTGTTGATTATGTAACCTTTTTGTAACTTTTTGAAATGAGCCTTGTACTCATCTTTGAAATTTGAAAAATGATGCCATGTAGTTTTTATCTTGTTAACCTATGATTTAGAACCTATATTTGTATTTAAAAATTCATATTTGATTTGAATTTTGACTCCCCATACTCAAATTTTGAAATTTTGACTCGCTCATGTAATATTGAATTATATTGACCTACAAATAAACCATCCATTGTTTTAACCTTTGACTCAAAATCTTGAGATCTTGACTATTTGTATTTTTTAGGATGGTAATATTGAAAATATGTTTAGGGTTAATTTCCTAAAATGACCTAGGTTTGGATCTTTCACCCATCTCAAATATACTTGATCAAGAAATTGATATTGAAATCTCAAAATACTGTGAGATTGTTGTTATGGGTGAATGACAACATATGTGGTCTGTATAGGAATTAAAATCCTAGACTTGCACTTTTGGAATCCAAAATACAAATATTTGAAACTTGACTCTTGAATCATGAAGTGGTTAGTACATAAACCAATGTAATTCATGATGTATAATCTTGACTCTCGATCCCAATTCTTACTCAGTATGGAGACATGACTCGAAAGTGGTCTTTTAACCTCTTAATTTATTAAATACAAGTTGATAATAGATTGTTGATGTATTCATGACATGGTTTTGATTATATAGTTGAGGATGTTCCATTATATAAGGATGTGACTTAGAGTGGACATTCCCAATTTTTGAGGATGTTTTTGAATTTTGGGGACAAAATTCCCTTTTAAGGAGGGAAGGATGTGACAAAGTGCATTTTTTCATAAGTATGGATAATTACACTTTTTCCCTCATTGTGTTCACTCATGACCTTGAATTAATTTTCCTTGGCTATTTAATCAATGTTGACACTCAATTTCAAAATATAATGACCAATGTGAACTTTATACACTTTGTAACACTACAAATTAGTTAAATTATCAATAGATCCAAAGAAGTATAAATTGTCCTTGTAACGTCATATTTTGGTTCTCAAACTTTTTTCTAAATATTATACACATAATTATGAACCTATGATCCAAATTTATTTCAATTGGACATTCATACAATTTTGCACGATTTCTTGAAGTTAATGTCTTAAAAACCACTTTATTTGTCATTTTATTTGGTCTTTTCCATTTCAGTAATCCTCGAGCCATTTGAGGGACGAACCCTGACCCTCAGATCAGGCTCCCATAGATCAGGGACCCGATCGAGAGGTCAGGGCATCATCTCCTACCTCCCACTAATTGCAGGGAGGAGACAATGAAATTAAAACATTCAATCTACCTACTCGGAATGAGATTTGAAATTCTAATTGCATAGAATCGATCCTCTTATGATTTCACACTTGACGAGCCCTAGTTTGACCACCATTAAAGATCGATTTCACTATAAAAACAATTCCCTTATTTCCCCACCTCACTCCGGCGGCCATGGCTGCAACCAAGGGTAACCCAAAATCTACCCCCTCAACGCTATTAAAATGCCTCTTAAGACTCGCCACCACCACACCCTGCTTGGAGCATCACTATTTGCTCAATCCCTTGGCCCTGAGAACCCCTATTTCCTCTCGGATCGCTTGCTATTCTGAGATCTCTACCACACAAACCATATTGGGCGTTCACCTTCCTCATGTTCTTGCCTCAATCTGCCACCGTCATCCACACTGTGAGGGCACGATGAGTCTAAGCAGCACTATCGTTGCTAACCCAGGAGCCTCCTACTTCCTTTTCCCCTTACATTGGTGAGCCATCCTCCACCTAGTTTCTGGGCTCATGATGGGATATAGAGTGGGAGAGAAAGGATTCCCAGACCGGCAGTCCAAGGAGGAAACTTGGTCCAAAGGGTTCAGCAAATCATGGTTCAAATCGACCAAATCAATGACTAAACCAGCCAAATCAAGGATCAAGCCAATCCACTAAATCAACAAGCCGCACGTCTGCATGGCTTAATCTAGACCATTAATTTGGCATCAAATGACCGTGCTTTATCCCTTTTAAGGTATTTTCCCTCTCACATGAAAAATTGATTAAAATCCTCATATCTTGTTTTAATCATAGAAAATGCATCCTAGCTCCAAACATTATGAATAAATAGTCAATTTTGATCAAAAAAATTCAATGAACCGTTTAAAAATACTTTTGAAGCACAATATTTTATATATATTTCACTAATAACACTAAATTTTTATTTCATGCTTATTTAATTTGTCAAATGACACAATAATCATGAGTAATCTTTGGAACTCCTAATATATGACTTTGATGTTTATCTTGAGACTCTAAAATCATGACTTGACTAAATGAGGAACTAGATCTATATTTGTTGACTTATCCAATCTTGAATATGATTCCTATAAATAATGATTAACCTTGATATTATGATTGTGAAATCCATGATCATGCGACTTAATACTTGGACTCTGACTTTACTCATTATATTAATTGAAACTCAATCTAATCATAAATATTGATGATGCTAATTCAACATGATGACCTAAAGACTTGACAATGACCTGAATAATGATCATAAAATTAGGGTTAATACATATGTTCCTAAAAGTACCTAAGTAGGTCATTCACACTAGAAAATATACTTGATGCTTGAATAATGTTGGACATCTTAAAATATTGTGGATCACAAGTGAATGACCTAACCCTAAGGCTAAATAGATTGAATAACCCTAATCTTTAACATTGAAACATGATCTTCTAAACATCATGATCTTGACCCTTGATCCAAGTGTTGTTCATTTAGGATCTGACTCAAATGGTTGATCTATTACTTGTTGAGTTATGTACTCTAAATCTTCGACGAAAGGTACACATTTAACATAATTCCTCCTTGAACAGACTAATGGTATTGAATGATACTTGTATGTAACTCTTGAAAATCTTGGCTATGTATTGGTTTGAGCTATTTTTCCCTACTGATTGGTCTTCTAATTTTGTATATTATACTTTGAAATAAACCCAAAAACATAAATGATATTTCCCATTATGGTTGCCCGAATTATGATGATGATGTTGATATTAAGTACAAGCAACCTCCTCATTCGTAGGGTGGAACTTGTACATGTCAATTAACCTCCTACCTCATATGGAGAGAAGGATCCTGGTGACCTCCTCCCATCTCGTTGGGGTTATGGAACCACATAAAATATATAAGCATGCTTCTCGATATCAACATAATGGAAACTTGTAATAAAATGGAATTGTTTCAAAATAAACTCGATGTTTCAAAATTCTCTCATTGACTACATTTTGAACATAAGTCATTCCAAGTACTATATTTAGCTATAAATGTTGTAAATTTTTCAATATATGTTCTTTACAAATGGTACCAATGCATTTGCATTGATTGCATCTCAATTTACCTGATTCTAGGAAAACCAGATGGATCTTTATGAAGAACTGACTAGATCACTTCCGCTCATGACAAACTCTAATGATAAGGACAATTTGCAAAACCTCACAGTTAGGTTGGTTAGTCTTTAAATATCTCGTATTATGAGTTATTATTTCTTATTTTATATGCCACTGTGCGAGATCCTTTTGGGCCACTCAGAGGCGGGCGCTTCAATCCCTTTACTACTGTCTAGGTAGTAGGATTGGGATTGAGGTAAGAATGGTTCTATGACTTGGATTCCATCTTAGATCCAATGCCCTCAAGCCATTTCTCATACTTCAATCCCTCAATAGTTTCTAGGTAGGTTGTTGGCTCATCATCTATGACCAACTCACCACCTTCTTGAGTCATAAGATGTCCAAATCGTTTAGGCTCAAGGCGTGTCCTAGTAGATCTATGAGGTCCTTGTGTTACATGAGGAACTCAAGATTCCACAACATTTTGTGATTCTTCTTACTCCTATTGTATCTCTATAGGTTTAATATTATCTTATTTATCTCATACTTGTTGACTTTTTCTTTTATCCCATTGATTCCCTTGGAAATTAAATTCATTCTCTAGGAATACAACCATCTTGGCAACACTTTGTTTTCGGATGGAATATAAAAGTAGTATCCCCTGGTTTCCCTAGGATATCCAAAAAAATAACATTTATCTTATTTGGTACATAACTTTTCAAGAAACTATTTTCTCATATAAGCTTCCCATTACAAATCTTCATAAAAGGCATATTGGAACACTTCCCAAGCCATATCTCATATGGTGTCTTTTGTATCAATTTAGAATGTATGCTATTAAGTGCAAATATTGTAATTTATAAAGCATATTCCTTAAAGGAAGTTATAAGATTAGCTAGACTTATCAATGATTCCTTCTATCAAATACATCATTATGTTTCAGGTTGAGTCCATTGTCATACAATATCACAGTTTTGCTGAAGGTCCTTAACCTCTTGGTTCAAGTATTCTCCACATCGATATTGTTGAAGTTTTTTAATACTAATAACCACCTTTATCATTTGTTCTAAAAGGTCTACATACATCAATATGTATGAGTCCTCATAGATCACTTTCTCTATTACTATTTCTAATGGAAGGAGCTTTTGTCATCTTGCCCAAAAAATAAGACTTGAATGTCTCTATAGGTTTGAAACCAAAATATTCTATATGACCATCCTCATGGATTCTATAAACGTGTTATGTATTTATGTTCCTTAGATGACAATTCTATAGGTATATATTGTTTGATTCAACGAGTCATTTACTATATATGTTATACATCTTTGTCTCTAGAACTATCGAGTGTATACTATGAGACATTGGGGCACCGCCATAAAAGATTTTATATTTAAAATAAAACATCAATCATTCATGATACTCTTATCCAAAAAAGATACATATATGATGTTTCTATTAATGCCAACTACATAATAGCAATTTACTAATTCTATTACATGCCCACTGGGCTGAGATATATGATGGGTTCCAACCGAAGTGACAAGAACTCTTACTCACCATAGTTCCACCTTATCTAGATATTTCTTCTCAGATCCTGAAGTGGAGTTCTCTATCTCCTAGTTCTTCCTCTTAAGTTACTCTACATAAAGAGGGTAGTTCCTTCTTTAGTGTCTATCTTAGTGATAGTGGTGACAATTCCCTTTCTTACTCACTCCTCCCTTTGCTTTAAGTACAAAAATCTGGGTTTTTATCTAGCTTTAGAACTCTTCTTGGTCTTTCCTTTTCCATTAGAATTCCCTTTACCTATACTGATGTTGCATCAATTCTCAATATGCCAAGCAATTTTGACAATGGTTTATGAGATTTTTTCATGTTTTAGTACATGACAATTTATCTATAGGAATTCAGTAACGACTGCAAAATCACATCTGTGGCCAAATCTTGGCATAAGGGAATCCCTGTCTTGTTAGGTTCATGGCATGCCCAATCAACTTGAGAACATGGGGTCCAACTGGATCTCTCTCTACCATATTTCACTTGAATAATGTCTTTGAGATATCATATCTCTCTTGCCTTACCTAGTCCTAAAACATGTTCTTGGTATGTGTTACCATCTTAATGACTTCCATGTTTTCATAATGTCTCTACAACTCATAGTTCATTGAGCATAGAATCAGACACTTGACATATATGACATCTTTGTTACTCATCTGGCTATGATGTCTCCTGAACATAGTGCTTGCACTCTTAAGTGAGAACTCTCATTGTCTTGAATCATTTGTGGAAGTTATTCCCATTCAAATTTTCCTTCTCAAGAACCGATCAGAATGAAAACGTGTTGGTGTTTGCCATTTCTTTATATAATAAAATTTTCATTTGCAAAACACTTTTGATTTGATTTCAGCATATTGACAATATTAATTAGGCCTTTAATTAGTATCACTCCCACTATTTTGTTAAATTGAAGGCCCTCACCATCAATTTGGAAGATTGCCTCAAACAATCTTTTAGTGATCCTAGATCCAAAATAATTAAGTAATTACCCAGCCAACACTGGCGCTCACAACTAATTATTAAGGTAGGCAACATTTGCCAATTACATCTCTTATAATTCTTATGCACAACTCCTTGACATAGTCCATCTTTATGCTTCTATGTACTTAATCCTATTAAGGTCACCTAGTTAAGCCTGACCCAAAATACAACATGATAGAAATGTAGACACACCCACATAACTACCATCACACTTCTAGGTGATAGACGACGCACCACACTAGTGCATGCCAACACTTGTCTGATCAAGATTTTCATGTGTGTCACTTATGGAAATCATATTAGACTTAAATTTATTGGATAATTTTATATACAAATACATACACATAATTCAATCACCACATACTTATAATATGTATCATATATGTACCATATCCACAAACATAAACATGCAATCACAAATATACAAGAGATTGTTAAGGCCACACTAATGTAATTCTTTGAAGCTATAAATAATTGCTAGCCACCTAAGGTCAAACATCACATTTTACAATATGTAAAGAGAAGTTGTGATAGAAACAAGTTAGTCGGTCGATTGTACTCTTATAGTCGATTGATCCATGCTCCTGTCATTCGATTGGCTTCCATTAGTCGGTCAACTAGATCCTAGCTCAGGTTGTTGTGTGGACTCCACCAGTGAGTCAATTAGGCCTCCACTCGATTAATTTTCTCCATTGATTTGTAACCTCGTCAGTCCTCCCATTGATCGAATCAAAACCCCTTCTGATCAACTCACATGGTGCAAAATGTCTTTTCTTTCACCAAAATAGAAAATAAGACTATCTATAATGTATTACATTGTAAAAGGTGAAACTTTAAGTTACATTCGAGGTGAGTATAGGTATGAAAGCATAAACTTAGATATGAAGAAATAGAGAGAGAGGCTCAATATGCAAGCCAAATTAATAGGTCAGTATTAAACCATTCAACCAAGCACACACATCCATAGGGATATTGGACATAACCACACATACATCCACCATCAAAATGATTTTAGGATGACGCATACAGATTGTATATATATATACAAATATATATACTATATAATTATGTATATGTATATATATAGTGAGACCCCTGACCTTGGTTTTTGTTTGAACATACTTTCTTATCATAATTAAGTGATTTAAACCTTAGTCTAACATGAATATGTTCTTTGATATAATGTGACAATCTCAAGCTTCAAGTTTGGTCCAGTTTGGACATTGTTTGTGCAAGTTATGCAATAATATGATTATTTTGGACTTTTCTAAAATTTACCCATTTATGATGTTTTTCTTGAAATTTGTCACATTCATGTGGTACCTTATGTGTTTTATTATTATTATTGAGCTTTTTGTGCCATTTGTCTCTTTGTTGTACCTTGGTTTGGTGGTGATACCCATCTAGGGTTGTTAAAGTTTTGCTCTCATGGATGAGCTACCTTAGAGGCCATAACTCGATGGACCTCCTAGTTGGATGGGATCCTATGGTGTTTTTATATAATGGTGGTTTCCTGAATGCCCCTATATGTGTGAGGGTTGATGATTTCCCCACTTGGAGCTCCTTAGGTTGATGGTTCACCTAGGGAGGTGCTCTAATGATGGTTTTCAACCTTGTGACCTAGGATTCCAAAATCGATGGTCACCATGCTTTGAAACATGATGGACACCATGGGAGGTCATTATCCATTGACCCTATAGACTACCAAAACTGATGGATCTTCTTCTTTGCATGTAAGTGATTCTTTAGGCCATGGAGACATGGCAAGCCTAGTAGGACACCTCAACCTTCTCTCCCCTATTAACCATAGCTTTATTCACCTTCCCTCTTGCACCTAGATGAACCATTTTGTGATGTCCGTCTCGCGAAAATAAGATTAACTTAAGAGGAAGCGAATCCTTTGCAATAGATTACTAAAAATCACTAAAAATTAAAACTTTTTGTAAAGAGATCCACACATAGGAAATTTTTTTCAACAAGAACCAAAGCATAATATTTACATTCTGTTCTATAAGTACACAACCTGTACTATCTCTTCTTGAAGATTACAACTTCTGTTGTCCTAATCAACATTATATACAGACAACATAAAACCTCAAGGCATCAAGCCAAAATCTCAGATCGATTCAATAAAAACACTAACTACTAACTCCAAGGACCTGAGAGTACAGAGATGACACATAGGACTTTCTAACTATATGACTTGACAGGCAGTATCTCCACCTGAGATATTACTGCTGTCCTTGATACTGCTGCTGATGTTCTTTCTCTGCTAAAGGTTTCCTGCCTCTTTGTCTGCGTCCACCTATAAACATTGGATCCCACGGGGGTGAGACAATTGTAAATTGTCCCAGCGGGAGATATAACTCTCCGCCAAAACATTATTATTGCAGTTATATACATAAAACTGGACAGAGGATATGCAGTTTAAAGCATTCTCATCTTAAAACATTGTAACTATCTATGATAGAACAATAAATCAACTTTTCTCTTAATAAGGAATAGGAAGAACATGTATACCATTTATCCTCCATATTATACCATCATGTCAAACTTCTCTTGTGACACTCATTATCTTGATATGTCACCCTCTTATTTCAACTTATTGGCCTTAGCCAATCTACTAAACAGATTTTTGTTATATTGGACATGAGAGTGTGCATCATCATGTCTTATTCAGGCATTGGTCTATACCAATCCTATATAAATATTCCAGGCATTGGATTACACCAATCCTGTGCAACTAGTACAAGCATTAGACTTATATTATTCCTGTGTATCCATTCCAAGTATTGAACTATGTCAATCATGTGCAACTATTCCATGTATTGATCTATGTCAATCTTGTGCAACTATTCCAGGTATTGATCTATGTCAATCCTGTATAACTATTCCAGGTATTGATCTATGTCAATCCTGTGCAACTATTCCAGGTATTGGGTTATTACCAATCCTGTGTTATTATTCCAGGTATTGGGAGTTAGCCAATCATGTGCATTCCAGGTATTGGGAGTTAGCCAATCCTGTGTTATTATTCCAGGTATTGGGAGTTAGCCAATCATGTGTTATTATTCTAGGTATTGGGAGTTAGCCAATCCTGTGCTTTCCAAGTATTGGGAGTTAGCCAATCCTGTGCATTCTAGGTATTGGGAGTTAGCCAATCCTGTGTTATTATTCCAGGTATTGGGAGTTAGCCAATCCTGTGTTATTATTCTAGGTATTGGGAGTTAGCCAATCCTGTGTTATTATTCCAGGTATTGGGAGTTAGCCAATCCTGTGTTATTATTGCAAGTATTGAACTATGTCAATCCTGTAACATTATTTGAGGTATTGAACTATGTCAATCCTGTAATGCTAAAAGTGATATCTTTCATATATTGATGTATCACTTTCCTTATCACTTCCAACTTCCTTAAGTTATCAACTTATCTTGGATTAAGGTATTTCCCATCTTAATCCTTTCATCCATTAACCTATCACCCTTATCATGAAGTGCATAGGTCACACTTAAGAATGGTCCAACTATCTTTAATGATATGGGCTCATCTCAGGTTAAAGCATTGCTTGCTATAAGGGTATCTACAATCAATCACTTGAGGTATTTCCCCCATCAATGTATTAGTTACCATTTCATTATTCAGATTAGGGTTTGGTGAATGCTTTGCTACTAAACGGTTTTGAAACCGTTTGCTCCCAAAACACAAACCGTTTGGACATTTGATTGAAACCGTTTGGTCTTGATATTTGGTTAGGTGTGTGCTTATGATGATTTCATCATCATCAAGATCTAGACCCACGAAACCTGCTGTGATTTCCATGGAGATTGTATCAATCAACCAAATCAATAATTGTAAATAGAGAAATGATCATTATTTGATGGGGAATTGAATGCAATAACAAAGTTAGGGTTTCAAGTTATAAAACCCGCCTCCAATTGAGCTCCAAAGCTCCATGTTCACGGCAACAATGGTGGATGCAACTCCTTTCACCATTCCAAGGCTCGTCCTCAAGGTTTGAGTGAAAAGGAATGGTTAGAATTGAAGAGGAGATCGAAATAGGAAGAAGTCCATAATTTATTCTCGATTTACACCATAGAATCAAGGTGAAATGGATCAAGAACCTTACCAATAGGTTGGGGATCGTCCTCCTGACCCTCCCAAGCTCCCTTGGTCGTTTCCAAAGCAAGGTGAAGAAGTGGGGTCGAAAAAGCCTTCCATTTGGCTTGTAAAAGGTTCTTTTATAAAAATTCAATGAGAGAGAATTTTGCAAAAATCCATTTAATCCCAAAATTGTGGCCGCCTCTTCTCCCTCATCTTTCTTAGGGACGAGGCTATCTTGTTTGCCTCTTATTTCTCTCAATTATCCATTATTTAAAGAAAAGCAAATCAAGCACCTCAAATCATTTTATATTAATATCCATATGTGAGTGGATATTTCTTTTTCTTATAAAATTGTGTGTGAGTTATCCACTCCCTTGGGATACTTTCGTGGTCCTTTCAAGGTTCCAGGATGTCCACACACACATATGAATCCAACCATTTTAGTTTTGGTTGAAGGCCCTTTAATTAATACATTTATTTTTGCCCTAAATCGAATTAGGGTTTCAATTATGATTAAATCGTGATTATTTTAATATTAAGATTCTCTCTCTCCTCCAACTTAATTCAAATTAGGCACCCCCCTCATTTTCTTTGCTCTACATGATGCCAATAAGCATTAAGTAACATCAGTACCAGAGGCAGAAATCAGAGCTATAGTGCTAGCAGTCGAGATGGCACAACGACTACAACACAAGTCGATCATTGTGGGAAGTGATAGCAACAAAGCTATTGACACAATCAAGGAAGGACGAACTTCTACAGCTTACCCCAGACTGAACGTATGGAAACGATGGATGGAGAAAAGCATGCAATCCGGTTATGATGTCAAATTTCGAAAGATCACGAGGACAAAGAACTGCTTCGCTGATGCATTGGCAAAGCACCACCTAAAAAACCACAAGGAGGATCTATTCTACTTAGATCCCCCCTCGACCCTGTGGGTCAACCCTTTCCCCATTCTTGTATTTGCATAGGCAATATATCTACTAAAATCAATTTTTTGTCCAATGTATTAAGTTTTATGAATATCCCTGCAAGAGGAGGGTAGGATAAATAATAGCACCTCCTAACTTTCTTTTAAAAAAAATAAGCATTAAGGACCTTATTGAAGTGGTAATTTGCATATCAAACCCTAGGTTTTGGGTAAATTGCACTTTACACCAAAACTAGGTTTTAATGCACAAACATTGCTTTATCAGCTCTTCCTTGGTACTCAGGCTACCACAAGCCATAGATTTGCATCATCTTCATTCTCATGATGACTTAACACATGAGGAACAACTTATCATGCAACATTTGCAATTTAACCCCTCAACTTGGGTAATTTGCACTTTAGTCCAAAATAAGCAAATATTGCTTCAACATTGTTCAAACATGATCAAAATTGAAACATAAGTTTCTCATGAGCCCTAATTACTTTTCTTAAGATAAGATTAAACATATAATCATCTCTCTTAATCAAAACACCTAGGGTTAAAGTGTAACCTAGGTCAGGGATGTTACAAATTATAAACCCCTAACAAGGATTTCGTCCCCGAAATCTCAGATAAAGTGAAACAGATATTATCCATGCATCATATCATCATGTCTTCACATAACACCTTATTATGGAGACACCATAAAGTTTTGATCAACAAAAAGTTGTTTCACACAAATTTATCATGGAATAGTTCACATGGAACACATACTCCCATGTTCCTTAGTTGGTTCAGTATTTCTCTTTCAAGATCACCATTATATTATGTCATCCACTTGAGACTATAAGTCTTTTCATACCCTGATTGTGTCATCTCACCTGACAACACCATACTATCTTTCCTTATTACCTGCACTAACTATCTCATTAGTTGTACATTCTCTTATCATAAGGAAATGTTACTTATCAATTAAGAACTTATCTCAAAGATATCTTCAATTGTTATGTTTATGCAAAATATAAACCCCTAACATGTGATGTTCATATTATTTTACATGTTTAACTTGATTTCATGGTTGACCATTCCAGGTAGTCAACATAAATCATCTGATATATCTTTAGATACCAGGTTTTCTTACCTTAATACCTATTTCATGTGTTAAAAACACATCACATCTTTATCTTCCTTTCATCTTGGGACATTACTTGTTACATATATCTTCACCTTGGAGACAAAGTCCAAGATAAATTGATACCTTTCTAAGTATCCATCACATAAACATCTTTATATTATGCACATCAAGCGTCCTATGACCCATTTGATTGCCCCGTCCTTGAGAGGAAAGAAAGAAAGGAATCATATTCCTCATACAAACATGCTCATATGAGGTTATCTCAGATTTCTCTTTCTTATGATTAGAACAGGACACATTTATTCATTCCATGCTTCTTATTTCATGATACTCATTAGATTGTACCAGAATGACTGCTTGATCAGGGCAATAAAAAAGATTACAATCTAAGAGTTTCCATACTCACTTTATCATCAATAGTTGTATACCTGGCCAGGGTATATAAATACTGAGATTAAGTAGTATGCACTTTTTGTACTATCATTGTCACACCCCGATCTCACACTAACCACTAATCACGAGATTAGGGCGCGACGGAGGGATTATCACATAAACAAATCACTGAGAACTTTTTCTTTTTAAAACCTCGTAATGATATCCGGATTATTGTTGTAAACTAAAACATAATAAACTATTGCGGAAGCATTTCAATTAAACTGGCTAGAGAACATAAACATAGTTTACAACATGTAACATTGTTTAACAGAAAGTAAAACATAACAGTTAATTTACATCTTTTACTCATTTACCATACATACTCTCTCTCTCACCACACCATGTCCCAAGGACCGATGGGAAAGGACTAAGAGACCTCTAACTAAACTAACTACATATACCTTCTACTGCCAAAAACTAGGATGGAAAGATCCTTCAGATTCTTGATGTTGTTGTTGACCTGAAAATGTTTGAGTAGAGGAGTGAGCCTACTCGCTCAGTGAATAGCCTTTCATTTAGCTATCACTAAACAAATCATCAGATATATAAAATTTAATTAAAGCATAAGTGCAATACTAAGAAGGGCAGTTCTAATGACATAGCAGATTTACAGATAATAATCACATTTCTATTTAACAACAGATATTTTAAACAAATAAACAGTTATAGAGAATTGGCACAAAAGTTCAAATCTCTTGACATATTAAATTTACTGTGATCCTATATGATTACACTTTTATATTATTATGCCCCAAACATATGCAACGCACTCTGCATATGAAGATCTGTAGCGAACTACGATCCCACCGTACAAGACTTAGCGACACACCCGGGAAATGCTAAGTCTGACTTCTCGTCCTGGTCTGCATAGGACTCTCAGGCTCACAAGGCCTCACTGCACTAACTCTTAGTGCTTTGGACTCCTCCCGCAACCTGTAGTGCACAGTCGGAGGGTCTCTAAGTCTCTGATGCCTGGGCGTATCCCCAGGGCTGACCGGGACATTCTCTCGGATCTCCGATGTCTGGGCGTATCCCCAGGGCTGACCGGGATCCTACCTCTCAGACTTCGTGTCACCGAGACATTCGGTATTTGTTGGACACGAGTCTCCGATGCCTGGGCGTATCCCCAGGGCTGACCGTTTTACCCCAAAGGTACAGACCGCGCAATGGGGTTCTACGGTGTTGGGGCACCTAAGTCTATTATTTTATTATTATAGAACACATTAATCTGAAATACATAACTCATGTTCTTGTTCCGAACTCTGGTTTCTCTATGATACCACATTTACTGATTTCAGATCAGATCACAATACACTGTCATTCTAAACTGACAGAGCAATATATTTCAAATCATTGTAATTTCTGAGAAATTCTCATACCATGCATTCAGACAAATTAGAAATGCATAAATAGCCCAACTTATTTCAATTTGGCACATACATAGCGAATTTACGCAATTGAACATCTTATTGCACAAATTAAAGAAATTTACTTCACATATGAGAATCATACTCAACATTTGTCAATTCTCTAAAATTCTCGAAAAACGTGCACATTAACCCTAATCCTGGTTTGTGCATCACTTAACTCAATTAAGAGTTAATTACATATCACAACACAATTTAATAACAATACTTGAGAATTTCTGGTAATATTTCAGAGAAATGTGCCATTTCATGTAAATATCAATTTACACATATTAACGTCAAAAGATATATGCAATTAGGGTTTTCTTGCATATTTTTATTTATTCATATCAACTTTGAAATCGTACATCTGATAATTTATCAGAAATCCTCATTGTCTAGGTTCATACCCAAACCATACCATTTTCAGATATGAATTTCTAATTTCAACATTCAAATGAGCAATTTAGGTTCCAATGAACCATATAAATCTACTGATTCAATCCGTACTGTTCAAATGCTAAATTTAATCATATAACAGCGTCTAGGAGCAGTTTATGAAATAAAAAGTCGGGCAACGTCAAACGCTGCCCGACGCCTGATAACGTCTGTTATTAGCGTAATTCGCGCACAAAACACAAAATATTCAAACGCCTGAGTTTATTAATGATAAATGAATGAAATCCTACTCACATTGATTTGGACTATCCAAATTCATCCGGAAATGCGTCCAAGGCCTGATTCCGGGCGATTTCTAGGTTGTCTTCAACCTTTAATTGCTTTGTTCACATTCCAGCAACATGTCAGAGAATTCCTTCACGTATTGATTGAATACATGCTAAATCAATGGCTGAATGGTGGCTAGGAATTGCGCACCTTTGTTGTGTTCTCAAATTCGGAGCTCAAGGGAGGATTTTCCTTGCTCAGGCGCACCAAGATCGCCCCCTCCAGGCCACGCTCGGCAGCCGCAACCTGCTGCTGCTTGCCGCTGGTCAAGGTTGCTAGGCGGCTAGCTTAGGTGGGCGGGTGGCTGCAGATTCCTACTCCTTCCTCTTGGCCGAGCTCGGAGCTGGCCCATACTTGCTATTTCGTGCGCCCAAGGGCCTCTAACCAGAGCCGTGCAGCAGCGCAGCTGCAGCTCTGCAGGTCGGCGCCTGCTAGGGCGGGGTGAAGGAGAAGGAAGGAAGGAAAGGAAGAGGAAGAAGGAGGGTGGACGTAGGAGAAGAAGGAGTTGGCGCTGCAGGATCGGGGATATGGGTGCTCAAATCGCCCATGCGATTCCCCCCCCCCCGTCCGCTGCACTCAAGCGCTGGGCGCCGCCCTCGCTACTGATATATCAGAAAGAAATAAGGAAGAAAAGGGGGTAGCCGACCCTCTTAAAGGAAAAAAAATAAATCAATTACTGGGAAAAATTGCAGCCAGGTCCAAAATCCTTGAAATAGTCATAACATTTGCCTCGAATGTCCGATTCGAGTGATTTCTCTTGCAAACTGCCAAGCACGGAATCCACTACAATCTCAAAGCGAATAATCATGCTAATTATACTGTCTCACTTGATCAAAGAACTCAACACATCAGCGAGTACTTAATTCAACTTAATGAACTTAATAATCAACATTGCTATCATCATCAATTACCTCATATGAGTAAATCTCAACTATTGATTCATGACATAGCTTATCTTGATTAACCATGCTATTTAATAATATACTCAACACTAATCAAGGTGTTTCATGCTAATTGAGGTATTTACTGGCTAACCTCAATGTGGGTCATAACAATCTCCCTCCCTTATAAGAATTTCGTCTCAAAATTCCTAAAAGAGAAAAGGAAACTTGTTACGCATATCTGACCCAAAACTCCCACGTGACATCTTCTAGGTTGTGGTTTCTCCACAAAACCTTCACTAACGGTATCTCAATTCTTGAGCTCCTTGATTTCTCTGATCAACTATCTGTATTGGTCCCTCAACATAGGACACATCAGGTCTGAGCTGTACAGGTTCTGGGTCCACTATCTCCTCTGGACCAGGGTAACACTTCTTCAACATCGATACATGAAACACGTCATGTAAATTGGGCAACTCGGATGGCAAATCCAACTTATGGGCTACAGGTCCAATCCTCTCAACGATAGGATATGGGCCCATAAACCTAAGAGTCAGTTTGCCTCCCTTATCAAACCTCAATACTCCTTTCCATGGTGGAACTTTCAGATACACGTCATCACCAACTTGAAACTCAAGAGGTTAATGCCTCTTCTCCACATAACTATTTTTCCTATCATGTGTAGCTTTCAACTACTCTATGCATGTCCTCAAGAGTCTGAGTGGTCTTCTTAGACTGACCATCCGTTTGTGGGTGATAAGTTGTACTGAATCTTAATTTTTATGCCCAAAGCACAAAGCAACTGATTCCAAAACCTGGATGTGAGCTTAGGATCTCTACCTGATATAATTGAAACTGGAATACCATGCAACCTGACTATCTTATCCACGTATATCTTAGCCAACTTTAGGACATCAAAGGTTGACTTTAACATGAAGAAAGTGAGCAGACTTAGTCAGTCTATCCACAATCACCATATCGAGTCACAACCTTTGGGTGTCCTGGACAACCCTATCACAAATTCCATTGTGGTATGTTCCCATTTCCATTCAGGCATAGAAAAAGATTACAAGGTAGTTGTAGGTTTCTGGTGTTCAGCCTTAACCTGCTGACACACACTGCACCTAGCCACATACTCAGCTACATCCTTCTGCATACCTGACCACCAGTACATTTCCTTGAGATTCCTGTACACCTTAGTGTTACGTGGATGCATAGCGTACATCGATGCATGTGCTTCCTCAAGAATCTTTTCTTTCAAATCACTGTCTCGAGGTACACAACATATCATGCTAATACAACACACCATCATCTGAAAACCTAAACTTTGGTCTTTTCCCCTGTCATGTCATGTACGATCTGCTGCAACCCACTGTCACTCTGCTAAAGTTCTTTAATTTGATCATAAAAAGTAGGCTTGACTTGCATTTGTGCAATCAAACCACTTTGTTCTGTCACCCCAAAGTCTAAGTTCAACTTTCACATTTCCACTAGCATGTCTCTTTTGAAACATGCCATGGAAAATACATCCATTGTTGAACTAGACTTCCTACTTAGGGCATCAACTACCACATTCGCCTTCCCAAGGTGACAATCTATCGTCACATCATAAAGATAGTGACGATGTGTCATAAGAGCATGAACTACAACAACTAACTTCAGATCATGTATCGCGTAGTACTCCTCATTCTATGCTCCTTACTTATTGTTACATTTCAAATTTATATCTTACTCTTTTCTCCAAGTTATTTTCATATTGTTTATCTACCTTTAAACCCTAGATTTTATTAATGCTAGCTTACCTTTCATAGAACAAATCTCATGATCTTGTTTTATAGAGATGCTAGTATTTAAGGTCAAATCACTAGCGACATCCCTTGAACTACTTCAACTCTAAACATTCTAGGGTTTGGTCCTTATCAGTAACATAGCATTATTGTGATGTGACTTTGCTTCCTTAGTTTAAAATCAAACTTTAGATCTCATAAGTTCATCCATCTACTTGTAATGAATACAACAGATATGAATAATCATCAATGAACTATAGATATATAACAGAAATGTAACTTCAGCCAAGTTCTCTAGCATAACTTATTAACACAAATGCTTTAAATAAACATGATACTTGTTACCCAAGCATCACACATGGCTCACAAGGCCATTCATATCTTGTCACCTCTCACTAGGCAACAACTTATTCACATGGCTCATAAAATCCATACACATTATTACTTTTATTAAGCAACAACAACATCAACACACAAAAAGCCAATCAACATTTATTATATAAATGTCACAGCCCAAACTTGGCTATATTCATCATCTCATCATACCTGCATGGTTATAAGGCATGATAACAGTCATACAAGATATTCATCAGATCATGTGATACAATAGTAACACCATCATTCCTTAACCAGGAATTAGGGTTCACTATCAAACATGGCTTATCATTCCCTTTTCCCCAATTTAGGGTTAGGGTTCCCCATTTCTCATTAATTCAGACCCTCTTGAGTTAACCAACTTTATCTTGTATTAAGGTATTTCCCCTCTTAATGCATTCCATCACAGAATACTCACCCTTAGCATATAATGCATAGGCCACACATTAGAATTGTCCAGCTATCTCACATGATATGGACTTATCTTAGTTTATGGCATAACTTTATTATAAAGTTTCCTATAAACAATCGCAATGATACACCCTCAACTAGGGTTTCACAAGGATACACCCTCAACCAGGGTTTATAAGGATACACCCTCAACTAGGGTTTACTAATCATGTATTGGATCCATGCATTTGTTATGCATTATTGATTAGTACCATTAAGGGTATCTCTCACCTAATCATTAAATTTAGTCTGAACCTTATATTGTGTTCCTTTATTTCTAATTAAGGATTGCTCATATGAGGTTCCAACATTGGGCCTCCGATATCATTTCCAATTGATTCTAAGTTGTTCTAACCTTTCTCTTATATTTCAACATCTTAATGTATGTACATTCTCACTATGATGCGGGTCTAAATTATCCAGAGTCTACTTTTATTATACTATTAATAGGAGTCATTAGATCCCAGTAACGCATCCTGCCATCCGGACCAGGCCAAACCTGTAGTCCTGAAGCCAAGAGCTACTCAGGATTAACCAACTCCTATTAATCTCAAACATGTGGAAAGAATATTCACTTAGGGAAAACTCATTTAAACATAACTTCTGGTATACTTAATACAAAGAATATAAACAATAAATAATTCACTTCATGGCACACAACAATTTAAAAGAATCATAATTATTCTACAAATTGAAAATCTAAATTCATACATATAAGAGCATTTCTAGTGATTTCCAATCAAATAAGCAATATAAATCAAGAGTTGTATCGCATCCTATATTTAATCACTTACTCCTACATTAATTTCCAGTTTCTTAACCCTAAGATTTCTAGGGTTTCTCTCTAGCCCATCCTTACTCTGCATGCCTGGCCAGGATATTCAGAAAAGAATAGACAGAGTAGCTTGATACTGGTCAATCTAAGTACTCAGACACCTGGCCAGGGTATCTAAACACTCAGACCTCCCAGAGCTAAAGGCACATCACTTTCTATGTATCTCACTTATAACTTTATCTTTCGATCTTAATGATCCCTAACGACTCAGCTTAAGCTCTCTACTTGGTTCTCGTGACCATGTCCTCTTCTTGCCATCTACAATAGTATAACAGAACACTTCCTGTTATAAAAGTACAGTTAGAAGGAAGACACCTAAGTCCTAATCCTATTGGTCTCTTATCGTTCCCTGACCTTGACTTAGAGTAACCATGTACTCAACCTATGCTCTGATACCAAGATGTCACACCCCGATCTCACACTAACCACTAATCATGAGATTAGGGCACGACGGAGGGATTATCACATAAACAAATCACTGAGAACTTTTTCTTTTTAAAACCTCGTAATGATATCCGGATTATTGCTGTAAACTAAAACATAATAAACTATTGCGGAAGCATTTCAATTAAACTGGCTAGAGAACATAAACAGAGTTTACAACATGTAACATTGTTTAACAGAAAGTAAAACATAACAGTTAATTTACATCTTTTACTCATTTACCATACATACTCTCTCTCTCACCACACCATGTCCCAAGGACCGAGGGGAAAGGACTAAGAGACCTCTAACTAAACTAACTACATATACCTTCTATTGCCAAAAACTAGGATGGAAAGATCCTTCAGATTCTTGATGTTGTTGTTGACCTGAAAATGTTTGAGTAGAGGAGTGAGCCTACTCGCTCAGTGAATAGCCTTTCATTTAGCTATCACTAAACAACTCATCAGATATATAAAATTTAATTAAAGCATAAGTGCAATACTAAGCAGGGCAGTTCTAATGACATAGCAGATTTATAGATAATAATCACATTTCTATTTAACAACAGATATTTTAAACAAATAAACAGTTATAGAGAATTGGCACAAAAGTTCAAATCTCTTGACATATTAAATTTACTGTGATCCTATATGATTACACTTTTATATTATTACGCCCCAAACATATGCAGCGCACTCTGCATATGAAGATCTGTAGCGAACTACGATCCCACCGTACAAGACTTAGCGACACACCCGGGAAATGCTAAGTCTGACTTCTCATCCTGGTCTGCACAGGACTCTCAGGCTCACAAGGCCTCACTGCACTAACTCTGAGTGCTCTGGACTCCTCCCGCAACCTGTAGTGCACAGTCGGAGGGTCTCTAAGTCTCTGATGCCTGGGCGTATCCCCAGGGCTGACCGGGACATTCTTTCAGATCTCTGATGCCTGGGCGTATCCCCAGGGCTGACCGGGATCCTACCTCTCAGACTTCGTGTCACCGAGACATTCGGTATTTGTTGGACACGAGTCTCCGATGCCTGGGCGTATCCCCAGGGCTGACCGTTTTACCCCAAAGGTACAGACCGCGCAATGGGGTTCTACAGTGTTGGGGCACCTAAGTCTATTATTTTATTATTATAGAACACATTAATCTGAAATACATAACTCATGTTCTTGTTCCGAACTCTGGTTTCTCTATGATACCACATTTACTGATTTCAGATCAGATCACAATACACTGTCATTCTAAACTGACAGAGCAATATATTTCAAATCATTGTAATTTCTGAGAAATTCTCATACCATGCATTCAAACAAATTAGAAATGCATAAATAACCCAACTTATTTCAATTTGGCACATACATAGCGAATTCACGCAATTGAACATCTTATTGCACAAATTAAAGAAATTTACTTCACATATGAGAATCATACTCAACATTTGTCAATTCTCTAAAATTCTCAAAAAACGTGCACATTAACCCTAATCCTGGTTTGTGCATCACTTAACTCAATTAAGAGTTAATTACATATCACAACACAATTTAATAACAATACTTGAGAATTTCTGGTAATATTTAAGAGAAATGTGCCATTTCATGTAAATATCAATTTACACATATTAACGTCAAAAGATATATGCAATTAGGGTTTTCTTGCATATTTTTATTTATTCATATTAACTTTGAAATCGTACATCTGATAATTTATCAGAAATCCTCATTGTCTGGGTTCATATCCAAACCATACC
This sequence comes from Alisma plantago-aquatica, assembly GCA_963693085.1. Lineage (NCBI taxonomy): Eukaryota > Viridiplantae > Streptophyta > Magnoliopsida > Alismatales > Alismataceae > Alisma > Alisma plantago-aquatica. The sequence goes on from OY856414.1 coordinate 851,485,831, forward strand.
ATTTTCAGACATGAATTTCTAATTTCAACATTCAAATGAGGAATTTAGGTTCCAATGAACCATATAAATCTACTGATTCAATCCGTACTGTTCAAATGCTAAATTTAATCATATAACAGCGTCTAGGAGCAGTTTATGAAATAAAAAGTCGGGCAACGTCAAACGCTGCCCGACGCCTGATAACGTCTGTTATTAGCGTAATTCGCACACAAAACACAAAATATTCAAACGTCTGAGTTTATTAATGATAAATGAATGAAATCCTACTCACATTGATTTGGACTATCCGGATTCATCCAGAAATGCGTCCAAGGCCTGATTCTGGGCGATTTCTAGATTGTCTTCAACCTTTAATTGCTCTATTTACATTCCAGCAACATGTCAGAGAACTCCTTCACGTATTGATTGAATACAGGCTAAATCAATGGCTGAATGGTGGCTAGGAATTGCGCACCTTTGTTGTGTTCTCAAATTCGGAGCTCAAGGGAGGATTTTCCTTGCTGAGGCGCACCAAGATCGCCCCCTCCAGGCCACGCTCGGCAGCCGCAACCTGCTGCTGCTTGCCGCTGGTCAAGGTTGCTAGGCGGCTAGCTTAGGTGGGTGGGTGGCTGCGGATTCCTACTCCTTCCTCTTGGCCGAGCTCGGAGATGGCCCATACTTGCTATTTCGTGCGCCCAAGGGCCTCTAACCAGAGCCGTGCAGCAGCGCAGCTGCAGCTCTGCAGGTCGGCGCCTGCTAGGGTGGGGTGAAGGAGAAGGAAGGAAGGAAAGGAAGAGGAAGAAGGAGGGTGGATGGAGGACAAGAAGGAGTTGGCACTGCAGGATCGGGGATATGGGCGCTCAAATCGCCCATGCGATTCCCCCCTGTCCGCTGCGCTCAAGCGCTGGGCGCCGCCCTCGCTACTGATATATCAGAAAGAAATAAGGAAGAAGAGGGGGTAGCCGACCCTCTTAAAGGAAAAAAAATAAATCAATTACTGGGAAAAATTGCAGCCAGGTCCAAAATCCTTGAAACAGTCATAACATTTGCCTCGAATGTCCGATTCGAGTGATTTCTCTTGCAAACTGCCAAGCACGGAATCCACTACAATCTCAAAGTGAATAATCATGTTAATTATACTATCTCACTTGATCAAAGAACTCAACGCATCAGCGAGTACTTAATTCAACTTAATGAACTTAATAATGAACATTGCTATCATCATCAATTACCTCATATGAGTAAATCTCAACTATTGATTCATGACATAGCTTATCTTGATTAACCATGCTATTTAATAATATACTCAACACTAATCAAGGTGTTTCATGCTAATTGAGGTATTTACTGGCTAACCTCAACATGGGTCATAACAATCATATTCCTTCCTTTTCATATTATCACAAGTATAAGATTTAACATTACTAGATTTTATCCAGGCATCTCTTCAATACCTCATCTTCTTCTCATAGAGGTAAGAGCAACATGAACATCTATAATGTTTATTATGCAAAAAATAAGTCCTCATAGGACTGATCAAAGAAAGCTCAATCAATTACCTTATCAAATTAACTCAGGAAATCATAAAAAGACATTTAAGAATGACAGTATTTTGTCTAACCTGTCATGATTCGTGGATTATTCACTACCTCAGGCTGATTCTGCCTCAGAGGTTGATTCACCATAACATTTCTGGCTGAGCAATCTCTTGCCAGATGTCCAACCTGTCTACACATGTAGCAAATTCTGGGTGCCAGGTATGGTCTAGAGGGTTCTTTACCCTTTCTAGATGACCATTGCCTTGGTGCACTAGGTCGTGGTTGTACTGGTGGTACCAAAATCTTTCCCTTTTTGGAACTATTAGGCTTCTGTCCCTGGATTTGGATAGGCCTTTTCTCAATTCTCTCTTCCTTGTTCTTTGTTGGACAATTCTTTACAATATGTCTAGGCTTTCTACACCTATAGAAAATTCTGCTTTTAGGTTGAAACCTATTCCTTCCTTCACTATTTATTGATTCAACAGGCTGAGGTTGAGCACATACTTGTTCTAAGTCCAGAATTTTATCAATTCTCATTGCTTCCCCCTGCTGATGTGGATTACATATCTTGTTGATGTCCAAAACATCATCATTAGGGGCTGGTAATCTAGGTTGCACTGCTAGTGCTCGATCCACTAAATACATCATGATTGCTCGAAATTCCCCAACAGTGATTCCTAAGGAAGGGTTTCTTATCATAATTGGATTAGCTAGGGGATTCTCAGGCAATTGTCCCTCTCTTGCCTGCTCCCCTACACCTCTTCTTGGTGCAACATTGCTGCTTTCTGCAGTAAACTCTTCATGTGACCCAGTCATCTTCAAGTTCTTCTTCTCCTATATGAGTGGAAGACACTATCAGATACACTGGAAAACACTAGAACAGACTCTACTACCTTAGTCCTATGTCTCTGTAGACTCAGCAAACCTAGAACTCTGATACCACTAAATTGTGACGTCCATCTCACGAAAACAAGATTAACTTAAGCAGAAGTGAATCATTTGCAACATATTACTGAAAATCACTAAAAATTAGAACTTTTTGTAAAGAGATCCACACATAGGAAATCTTTTTCATCAAGAACCAAAGTATAATATTTACATTCTGTTCTATAAGTACACAACCTGTACTATCTCTTCTCGAGGATTTTAACATCTGCTGTCCTAATTAACATTATATACAGACAGCATAAAACCTCAAGGCATCAAGCCAAAATCTCAGATCGATTCAATAAAAACACTGACTACTAACTCTGAGGACCTGAGAGTACAGATACGACACATAGGACTTTCTAAATATATGACTAGATAGGCAGTATCTCCACCTGAGATATTACTGCTGTCCTTGATACTGTTGCTGATGTTCTTTCTCTGCTAAAGGTTTCCTGCCTCTTTGTCTGTGTCCACCTAAAAACATTGGATCCCATGGGGTGAGACAATTGTAAATTGTCCCAGCGGGAGATATAACTCTCCGCCAAAACATTATTATTGCAGTTATATACATAAAACTGGACAGAGGATATGCAGTTTATAGCATTCTCATCTTAAAGCATTGTAACTATCTATGATAGAACAATATATCAACTTTTCTCTTAATAAGGAATAGGAAGAACATGTATATCATTTATCCTCCATATTATACCATCATGTCAAACTTCTCTTGTGACACTCATTATCATGATATGTCACCCATGAGCCATTCTTGTTTCAACTTATTGGCCTTAGCCAATCTGCTAAACATATTTTAATTATATTGGACATGATAGTGTGCGTCATCATGTCTTATTCATGCATTGGTCTATACCAATCCTATATAAATATTCCAAGCATTGGATTACACCAATCCTGTACAACTAGTACAAGCATTAGACTTATATTATTCTTGTGTGTCCATTCCAAGTATTGAACTATGTCAATCCTTTGCAACTATTCCAGGTATTGATCTATGTCAATCCTGTGAAACTATTCCAGGTATTGATCTATGTCAATCCTATGTAACTATTCTAGGTATTGATCTATGTCAATCCTGTGCAACTATTCCAAGTATTGGGTTATTACCAATCCTGTGTTATTATTCCAGGTATTGGGAGTTAGCCAATCATGTGCATTCTAGGTATTGGGAGTTAGCCAATCCTGTGTTATTATTCCAGGTATTGGGAGTTACCCAATCCTGTGTTATTATTTCAGGTATTGGGAGTTAGCCAGTCCTATGCATTCCATGTATTGGGAGTTAGCCAATCTTGTGTTATTATTCCAGGTATTGGGAGTTAGCCAATCTTGTGCATTCTAGGTATTGGGAGTTAACCAATCCTATGCATTCTGGGTATTCGGAGTTAGCCAATCATGTGTTATTATTCCAGGTATTGGGAGTTAGCCAATCCTATGTTATTATTCTAGGTATTGGGAGTTAGCCAATCCTGTGTTATTATTCCAAGTATTGAACTATGTCAATCCTGTAACATTATTTCAGGTATTGAACTATGTCAATCCTGTAATGCTAAAAGTGATATCGTTCATATCTTGATGTATCACTTTCCTTATCACTTCCAACTTCCTTAAGTTATCAGCTTATCTTGGATTAAGGTATTTCCCATCTTAATCCTTTCATCCATTAACCTATCACCCTTGTCATGAAGTGCATAGGTCACACATAAGAATGGTCCAACTATCTTTAATGATATGGGCTCATCTCAGGTTAAAGCATTGCTTTCTATAAGGGTATCTACAATCAATCACTTTAGGTATTTCCCCCATCAATGTATTAGTTACCATTTCATTATTCGGATTAGGGTTTCCCATATCATTACTCTTTAATAGGGTTTAGGGTTTCACATACTATCATACTTCATTAGGGTGAGAATTGCATATAACATTACCCTTCACTAGGATTTCACATCTTATTGCCTAAAATTAGGGTTTACTATTCATCCCATCAAGGGTTTCTCATGGCATCATCATCAATTAGGGTTTCTCATGGAATCGACCTCAATTATGGATTCACATGGAATCATCCTTAATTAGGGATTCACATTTTATTATCTTGGTTTAGAGTCACAACATTACCCTGGGTTTGGGTTACATCTGATATTGCTCTAAATTAGGGTTAGGGCTCAACAACCTTCTTTATTAGGGTTTCATGACCATTTTATTAAGGATCATACCCTATTCATCACATGATCAATACTCATGTATGAATTCCTTTCCATCATCCTCTCAACTTGATCAGGTTACATCAACCCTTCAATCAAGTACATACAACTATGATTAACATAATGTACCAAGTCATGGTTCTTATAAGCAATTAGGGTTCATCCCTTAATTGGCACTAATCACTTAGGTACTTTTAGGGTTTCAACCTTTTTACCTTCATTGATTATCATTACTAATCATTATTGGATCAATGGATCATTCATCATCTTAATTCTCAAGAGATTCAATCTCATTGGACCAATTGAATCTTCAATTGCAATAGGTGTCCAAGTGGATTAACCAATTGAGTCCTCAATTGACTTTGACTATTTGAGCCCCAAACGATCTTGGTCTTTTTAAAGTTCAAACGGTTTGAAACCATTTGGTAAAGGTGGTGCTTGAGACCGTTTGTTAAAGCAAGTACTTGAAACCGTTTGCTAAAGGTGATCTTCAAGACCGTTTACTAAAGGTGGTCACTTGAAACCGTTTGCTAAAGCAACCTTTTGAAACCGCATGGGCTCAACCGGTTTGGGTTTGTTTGGTCCCAAACGATCTTGAGACCATTTGGACTCAAACGGTCTTGAGACCATTTGGTCCAAACCTCCTCAAAAGTGTATGGACCAAAGATGGTCTCAACATATCAAATCGATTTGGGGTTCTCAATGTTGATTCCTTCAAACATTGAATTCATGTAACCAATCTTCAATTGGACCCATCACCATACTTCAATTGAGTTAATTAGGTCAACCTTCAACCGATTTGACCCTCAATTGACCCTCAATTAGTTATCAATTAGGGTTTGAGTCAATTGAATTAGGGTTTGGAATCGATGATCCTTCAACATTAATCAATGTGTAACTAGTTACTTTAAAACTATTGGAACATCATCCAAATTGAACATGACCTGACCCCAAACGGTCTTGATGTCATTTGGATGACCTCCATATGGTCTTGAGACCGTTTGACCACCTCATCACTCAAATCCAAGTCATCCAGTTAGGGTTTGGATCATTGGATTGATCAACAAGTCAGCATTTGATTGCACTTCAACTTAGTACCTTTAGATCTTCAAACACCTAACCATAGTCAACCCTAGACCTCCAAACGGTCTTGGGTGACCCCCAAACGGTCTTGGATGACCTCCAAATGGTTTTGAGACCGTTTTCCCATCAGATCATCATTAACCATGTCATTCAATTAGGGTTTGGATCCTAGAATTGGTTACCAAATCAGCACTTAATTGTGTTTCAATTTGGTATCTTTGGACCTTCAAACACTTGACCAAACTTAATCCTAGACCTCCAAACGGTCTTGGCTGATCCCCAAACGGTCTTGAGACCGTTTGGGTGGGTCAATCAACCCAAAGAATCAACTCATTCAATTGCAAAATCAGCACTTAGCCGATTAGGGTTTATACCATATGTTTGAAGCTTTAAATACCTAACCATACTCAACCATAGACCTACAAACGGTCTTGGTTGACCTCCAAACGGTCTTGAGACCGTTTGGGTGATTCCCAAACGGTTTTGAAACCGTTTGGGTCAATCAACCCAAGTTTCAAACTCAATCACTTATGAAATCAGCACTCAACCCGATTAGTGTTTAGGTGATTGATGGACCTTCAACTCATGAACTGATTGGAGTTAATCAATAATAATTGATGGGTCATTAACCTAGATCATTATGAACAAGTACCCAAACAGTCAACCCTGGTCAACATCACCAAACAGTCTGAAACTGTTTGATCTCATGCGGTTTGGTGAATCCGTTTGCTACTAAACGATTTTGAAGCTGTTTGCTCCCAAAACACATACCGTTTGGACATTTGATTGAAACCGTTTGGTCTAGATGTTTGGGGAGGTGTGTGCTTATGATGATGTCATCATCATAAAGCTCTAGACCCACGAAACCTGCTATGATTTCCATGGAGATTGCATCAATCAACCAAATCAATAATTGTAAATAGAGAAATGATCATTATTTGATGGGGAATTGAATGCAATAACAAAGTTAGGGTTTCAAGTTATAAAACCCACCTCCAATTGAGCTCCAAAGCTCCATGTTCACGGCAAAAATGGTGGATGCAACTACTTTCACCATTCCAAGGCTCGTCCTCAAGGTTTGAGTGAAAAGGAATGGTTAGAATTGAAGAGGAGATCGAAATAGGAAGAAATCCATAATTTATTCTCGATTTCCACCATAGAATCAAGGTGAAATGGATCAAGAACCTTACCAAAAGGTTGGGGATCGTCCTCCTGACCCTCCCAAGCTCCCTTGGTCGTTTCCCAAGTAAGGAGAAGAAGTGGGGTCAAAAAAACCTTCCATTTGGCTTGTAAAAGGTTCTTTTATAAAAATTCAATGAGAGAGAATATGCTTTGCAAAATCCATTTAATCCCGAAATTGTGGCCGCCTCTTCTCCCTCATCTTCTTATCTTGTTTTCCTCTTATTCCTCTCAATTATCCATGATTTAAAGAAAAGAAAATCAAGCACCGAAAATCATTTTATATTAATATCCATATGTGAGTGGATATTTCTTTTTCTTATAAAATTGTGTGTGAGTTATCCACTCCCTTGGATATTTTCGTGGTCCTTGCAAGGTTCAAGGATGTCCACACACACATATGAATCCAACCATTTTATTTTTGGTTGAAGGCCCTTTAATTAATACATTTATTTTTTCCCTAAATCGAATTAGGGTTTCAATTAGGATTAAATCTTGATTATTTTAATATCAAGATTCTCTCTCCTCCAACTTAATTCAAATGAGGCACCCCTCTCATTTTCTTTGCTATACATGATGACAAGAAGCATTAAGACCTTATTGAAGTGGTAATTTGCATATTGAATCCTAGGTTTTGGGTAAATTGCACTTTACACCAAAACTAGGTTTTAATGCACAAACATTGCTTTATCAGCTCTTCCTTGGTACTCAGGCTACCACAAGCCATAGATTTGCATCATCTTCATTCTCATGATGCTTCAACACATGAGGAACAACTTATCTTGCAAAATTTGCAATTTAACCCCTCAACTTGGGTAATTTGCACTTTAGTCCAAAATAAGCAAATATTGCTTCAACATTATTCAAACAGGATCAAAATTGAAACATAAGTTTCTCATGAGCCCTAATTACTTTTCACAAGATAAGATTAAACATATAATCATCTCTCTTAATCAAAACACCTATGGTTAAAGTGTAACCCAGGTCAGGGATGTTACACATTTGAACTCCTATATCTTCCTTTATTTATAGAGATTCGTCCTCCAGTAATTATATGGTCATAAAAATAACTCATTGGTAAAAAAAATTAACTATGTTGACCAAAACATAACTATTCGACTCAAAAAGTAAAATTAGACAAAATACACAGTAAAAATTCTAAAATAAATATGTAATTGTATATTTATTATAGCTGTTATGAAAGTAACAGTTTATGCATGAAAAGTAACAATTTTCAAGGTAAAGTAACCGTCTACATGTGTAAAGTAAGAAAATACAAAAAAGTAACTAAATTTAGAGCGGGTAGATACCTGCGTCGACAATGAATGAACACGCACTCTCTCTTTAATATATATAAATATATATATGTGTGTGTGTGTGTGTGTGTGTGTGTTTGGTATTGTATGTGGTATTTATTGTATATGCACATTAATAATTTCAAATATTTTCATTGAATGCAATAAATAAAAGGCAGAAACCAAGATTTGGTGATATCTCTTAGATCTCAAATCATAGTATATTGATGAGGCTCTGATACCAATGTAGGAAAATATGACATCAGGATAGGCAGCAGAAACAAAATATTTATTTTCCATATTCCCCTTTAACAGACGATCGCGTCAATAACTATGTAATGGGAAGGGATGGTTTTGAGGTAATACCTGGTCCTGGAGAAAGTCCAATGACAATTCCTTCGATGCAATATGCATCATTCTTCAAGTTGCATCTGAAGGATGTCTACAACAAGAGTTGGTTTCTCACCACAGACAACAACTTGACCTTGTCCTCCTAGCGGAAGGAAACAACCTCCTAGCCTCTATAGTAGCCCACACAGACCACTGGAAGCTCCTATCTATCTATAAGAATAGACAAGAAGGATTTGTCTCTCCTCGTTGGTGTACTAGCACAAACTTGCTTTCCCACAATTGTTCTCCCTTGCTATCCCTCCCTTTATCGGGTAGGACTTGTTCAAGTTCTGTCAGTTACCACAACTAGAGAAGACAATAATTGTCAGAGGAAATTGAGTTTTTGTGTCTGAGAAGCCCCCGATACCCCTCTATTAATAGTAGGGTTAGGGTCAGGTTTAAGACTAAGTGGGAGCAAAAGGGACTAGGATTTCACAAATTTTCACATCCTACAAATGGCAAAATGATCAGTTCATAGGTGAACTGATTGTTTGGCATGTGAACTGATCAGTTCATCCCTTAAACCAGTCATTTCATCATGTTTCTCAATTCAATTTTATTGACAATTAATATCTCATTTAATGTACAACGTGACATTGGCTTTAACCTTGAATCAATCAAATTGATCCACAATTTGGTTGGTTCACAAACTGAGCCAGTCAGTTCATGAACCTGAGTTGATCAGTTCACTTCCTAAACCAGTCAGTTCACATACCAGATTGCTAATATTGGTTCAATCGACCTGACAAAGAAATGATCGGTTCAAGACTTAAACTGGTTAGTTCATAGTTTAATCAGTCAACATTCGATCAATGTTGTTTAATTGAATACCTAACTCTTTAGTAATCAAGTTTAAACCATATTCATGAATGAACTCCCATTCCAAGTGTATCCTATGTGTGTGACCCTATCAGTTCCAAGTTACATTGCCAGTGGATGTCCATAGCTGATTTATAACATCATACGCAACAAGCGGTATCTAGAATCATATCATTTTTACCCAAGTAATTAGGAAAGTTGGAGAACAATTTCAACCTACAACCTGTGATTGGTGTTATATTGATTGTCTAATTCCTTTGTCACTGATATCTGAATTGAACTCAAGGCATGAGAATCATCATCCTCTCAATGTTCAATCCATGTTCTTTGAAATAAAGTAGATTGTTTGAGATATATGTGACCTAAATATCATATATTGATTCACATGTGCATGTGCATTTTCTTAGTCTCTCCTATGAAGTGGCCTACATATCAAACTCCAGTAGGAGGGACAAATCCCATCTACATCACTCAAAATCATTCTCGTGTGTCACAATGCACCCAATCATTACCTTTATGGCAACCCTTATTCAAGGTCACGGTGGATGATGTCAAAGTACATCGAATGACATGTGATGAGTGTAGTTACTTCAAGTATAAGAACCAAAATCACCACCATTACCATGAGAGATGATTCTAACTACCTTTTTATAGTTTTCATGTGTCAGTCTCAAGGTGGGTCCTTCTAATACACTATTGTCTAACAAGTATCTATGTGTTTAGTGTGATATCACATATCATGATATGTGAGATTCTATCATCAACCAACACACACTCTAGTCTTATGTGTTGTTGTTGTCTATAAGCCCTCCACAATAACATCCAACTAGGGACATATCGAGAATGTACATACTCTTGACATTCGTATGATCTCATTATTTAGATACAACCTAAAGACATACACCATTGAGTAATGTCATTATTTAGAATTCATTATGTTTCATCATTATCTCATAATTGATTGAGACAGAGTAAATTGGAATATTTCCTTTATTATTAATCAAATATTTTATGAGGTATGCCATAACAATCATCATATGATTGGCTATCTGGACATACATACCAAAACTGTGTATAAGAAGGTTAGTGGGAGCATGATTGTATTCCTCATATTGTATGTAGATGGCATACTATCGATGCAGAATGACATCCCTACTTTACACATGGTAAAGACCTAGATTTGAAATACATTTTCTATGGAGGGCTTATGTGAGGCATCCTATATCTTAGGAATCATGATTTATAGAGATAGATCTAGAAGTCTTCTTGGACTAAGTCGGAGCACATACATTGACAAAGTGTTGAAAATAGGTTTAGCATGGAGGACTCAAACAGAGGAAACCTACACATGACTCATGTGTATCTAGAGCCTAATGTTCTAGTTATTGTGAAGAAAAGGAACTCATGAGTAGGATTACATATGCATCAACAATTGTATCCATCATTTAAGAAATGGTGTGTACTCGTCCCGATGTCTCATATTACTTGAACATGATGAGAAGATATCAGTCAGATCCAGGTGATGCTCACTAGATAGCCGTGAAGAACATCCTTAAGTACTTGAGAAGAACTGATGATCAATTCTTATTCTACGGTGAAGAGGAAAAGTTGGTGGTAAAAGGTTACACCGATGTAAGTTTGCAAACTGATAAAGATGATTACATATCGCAATCCAAATTTGTGTTTTTCCTCAACAACAAAGTTGTAATTTGGAAAATTTCCAAGCAAGAAATAATTTTGGATTCTACAAAAGAGGTTGAGTATATTGCTCATCAAATGCAACAAAGTAGATGTTTGGATCAAGAAGTTCATCTCAAAATTTGGGGTGGTTCCAAGCATCAGAATTGCAATTTATCTATGTTGCGACAATAATGGAGCTATTGCACAAGCTAAGGAACCCAGATCGCATAAGCATTCCAATCATATACAAAGGCAGTTCCATCTCATATGAGAGATCGTACAATGAGGAGATGTGAAAATTTGTAGAGTACCAACTGAGAGCAATGTACCTGACCACTTGACAAAAGCACTTTTGCAGAAGAAGCATGAAGGTCATGTTAGATCACTTGGGATGAAGTTCATGAGTGATTGTCTGTAAGTGCAAGTGGGAGTCTATTGGTATGTATGCCCACAGATCCAATCATATGATGATTGTAATGGCATAATTTGTAAATGATTTGATTAATAGTATAGGAAATCTTAAAATTTATTTTATTTTATTCAGTTATGAGATAATAATGTAACATAGTGAATGTCGACAAAATGATATTACTCAATGATGTATGTCTTTGGGTTGATGTAAGGGATAGGTACTCTCACTCTCGGCCGCTTTCAGTTAGTTAAATAGACCAGGGCTGAGCTCGCTATCTGGCTGAAAAAGGTGGTCCGGTCTACTTTTCTTTTACAGCAAGCAAGTGCCAAGAGTATATACATTCGTGTTATATCCCTAGTCAGATGTTATTGTGGAAGGTTGATAGACAACAATAACACATAAGACTAGAGTGTGTATTGGTTGATGATAGAATCTCATCAGTCATGATATGTGATATCAAACCAAACACATAAGTACTTGTTAGAGAATAGTGTATTGGATATACGCACCATAAGAGTGATACTTGGAAACAATAATTGGTAGTCAGGATCATCTCTTATAGTGTTGGTTGTGATTTTGGTTCTTAGACCTGAAGTCACTACTTATCACATGTTGTTCTGTGTATTTTGACATTATCCACTGTGACCTTTAATAAGGATAGCCATAAAGGTGATGATTGGGTACATTGTGACACATGGGGATGATTGTTAGTGATGTAGATGGGATCTATCCCTCCTATAGGAGTATGATATACTGGCTAATTGATAAGAAAGACTAAAAAAATGCATGGCCATGCTCATGTGAGTCAATATGTGATATTAAGATTACATATATCTCAGACAATCTACTCTAGTTTAAGTAACAAAGATTGAATGCTATAGAGGATGAAGATTCCATGCCTCAAGTTCAATTTGGATATCATTGACAATGGAACTATACAAACACTATAACACCAATCGCAGATTGTAGGTTGAAGTTGTTCTCCAACTTTCCAATTACTTGGATAGGAATGATGTGTTACAAGATATCGCTCATTGTTTGTGATGTCATAAGCTAGTTATGGATATTCACTGCCAATGTAACTTGGAACCTATAGGGTCACATACATAGGATATACTTGGAATGGGAGTTCATTCATGAATATAGTTTAAACTTAATTACTTTTGATTTAGGTATTCAACTTACATCACATTGGTTGAGTGTGGACTGAATGAATTGTGAACTGACTGGTTCAACTATTGAATATATTTTTTTAGTGTGTCAAGTCAACTGAACCAATATCGGCAATCTGGTCCATGAATCGACTAGTTCATGAAGTGAACTAATCGACTCAGGTCCATGAAGTGATAGGCTCAAGTTATGAATCGACCAATGCGTGAATCAAATTGATTGATTCAAGGATTATTGTTGACGTCATGTTATGCATTAATTATAATTTCTATTGGGAAACATGACAAAATGACAGGTTCTATGGTTGAACTGATGGACTCACATGTCAACCAATCGGTTCACCTGTGAATCGATAATTTCAGCACTCATAGGATGAAAAAATTTGTGAAATCATGTACCCTTTGGATCCCGCACAGACTGGGAACCCTGACCCTCCTATAAATAGAGGGGTACTAGGGGCTTCCTAGAAACAATATCAGTTTCTATGACAATTGTTGTCTTCTCTGGTTGGGTAACTGAGAGAGCCCGAGCAAGCCCTACCTGATAAAGGGAGGGATAACAAGGGAGACGAATTGTGGGAGAGCAAGTTGGTGTTGATACACCAACTAGAAGGGGACAACTTCCTGTCTGTTCATCTAGAATGATAGGAGTTCCCGGTGGTCCATGTGGACTATTATAGAGGCAAGGAGGTCGTTTCCTGGTACTGGGAGGATAACATCAAGCAATTGTCTAAATGATCAACCAGGAGTTGCTACAGACATTGTTTGGGTGTGACTTGAAGAAAGGCACATACTACATTGAGAGAATTGTTGATGGACTTGCTCTAGGACTAGGTATTACCTCAAAACCATCTTTATGATTATATAGTTTTTGTTGTGATCTACTTCTATAAGGGGAATATGGTAGTTAAATTTTTGTTTTCACTGCCTACTCTACCTTCTATTGCCTATTCTACCGCCATATTTCCCTACAATCTCATCCCCATCCATGTATGAGAAAAATAATCATAATAGTAAGTGGCATGAATAAAATGTATGCATCATTGGAGTATTAATATACTACACGATACTCTTAAACATTTATGCATGATATTAACATAAAATATGTAGCAATTCTAAAACATAAATAACTCCTATTTCTCTAACTTAGATCTTATATTTTTACTTATCTTTCTTAAAAGACTTGTACTCTGGTACCTGGGTCTCATGACTTGCACTTAGGTGCCTAGGTCATATATTTGATGCATGCACTATGGGACTGGGCCTCATGACGTGCACAAAGGCTTGGGTCATGTCTCTCTTATATTGGTATGCACTAGCGTGACTAGGTCACATGACATGCTCAGAGGGTCTGGGTCATGTTCTTCTTGAGTTGACCTACAATAAATGCCTAGATCTAAGTCCATAATCTCATTTGATCTTATTAAATCTGATCTTAACATGAATCTGAATACATTTTGATCTCATGATTTTAGCATGAGCTTAAATCATGAATCTTAAAAAAAAATCTTATACAATATTACCTTTCCAACTTAATCATAACCTAATTCATTATACTCTTTTACATTATCATGTACATGGTTCTTAGATCTTAATCACCTAAGAAATATTAATAATGTATCTCTACTTGAGATACTAGCCACATGTGGTGTGATTCCACTAGAGGTAAGGAAAGAACTAAACTAACATGAACAAGGCAAGAGCAAAGCAAGAATCTAACTAGGTAAGGAAAGAGCTAATTAAGCTAAGCAAGACAAAACTAGGGTTTTAAGCAATGAAGAGAAGTGTGGGCTGTTTAGGGGTATGAACTTATCACTTAAGTTGGGGGTGACATATGAACATTATTATTCCATTTAGATTAACCAAACCAAACAACAAGTTAGAGTCTAATGAATTAACCTAAGCTACTAACTGGCCATGGATAAGCTAGGTTGTGTATAGGGGAACTAGTCCCTAACACCCCCTACTACCCTTACGAGGCTCAATTGGGTTAGGGATTAGGTACAATTCAATTAGAGTCTAATCAAGTCTAGGTTTCTAGATTAGGCATTCCTAGGGCAATTAGGGGCCGAGGGTAGTAATGGGGAGGTGAGATTAGGGTTTTAGACCCCAATTCCCCCACATTCTAGCCTTGAGAAGGCTCCATGATAATTGCACTAGAATTACCCAATCTAGCTACTTAGATCTCTCACTTAGGTTTAGGGAGATTGATTAGGATGTAGGAAGATGGGAGACAACCTAGGGATCTAAGAATTGGACCTAGGGGAAAATCCCAAAATTCACACATATAAACAATTTGCCTAAATTCCTAAGTGATTCCACACACAAACCAACAAGCAATCCATGGAGAATGAGACACAAATAGAATATAATCATTCACAAATGGAATTACAACATTTACATGTCATTTTCCCCAAACATGGTATCAAAGTAACATAGTTTCCCCCAAACAACCCACCTACAGGGGCCTAGCTACTCATAGAAATGGAAAATACAAAAAGAGAGAAGAAAAAGATAGAGGTGGCCATGGAGCTCGAAGTAGTGGCTGAAATCCCCCTCTCTAGCAGCTGTAGGTCATCCTCTTCCCTCCTCCAGGGTGTAAGGGTGAAGAATGAAGGGGATTATGGGTAGGAACTAGTCTAAACTAGTGATTTGGTGGTGGAAATGGTGAAATGGAGTGGATTTGAGGTGGATATGGAGTGGAATGTGGTGGATGGCAATTTGGGGAGCTAGGAGGTGGTGGAAGGTAGCTAGCCCCATGCCCCAGCCACCACCTAGGTATATATAGGTGTCTAGGGGGTTTAGGGTTAAGTTAGGGGTAAAATGGGGAAAGTAGTGGAAAATGGGTGGATTTTGTGAGTAGCACGGCTATAGTGGGTCACCACAGTCGTGGTGGGTAGGGTAGACCATGACTGTGGTGTATGGGCACGGTTGTGGGAATTAAAATAGGACAAGTTAAAGAGTTTTGGGTCTGAATGGCCATGGCCGTGGTGGTCACCACGACCATGGTGGATAGGGTGTTGCACGACCGTGGTGGAGTACCACAGCCATGGTGGGTTGGATGATGGCGACTGTGGTGGTGTAAAATGACCGTGGTGATCTTCTATAGCACAGTCGTGCTAGGTAGCACAACTGTGGTGTCTGCCCCTTGCACAGTCGTTCTTGGCTGCACGGTCGTGGTGCTCTTTGCTTGACTTGGAGTTGATTTGCAAGTGACCTAGCACGGTCGTTCTGTAGTACCACAACCGTGCTGGGTCCTGGATCAGCACTTTGACTTTGTTCTTTGGATTTTCGTAGACATCTTTGCTTCAAATGATCTTTGGCCACTAGGAGTAGGTTGAGGGAGCCTTGGACTTCATTGTGGGTCTTTCCAAGGGCAGAGGAACCCTAGGATCACTCCTTCTCTCTCTCTCTCTTCCATCAAGTGTGGTCCAAATACTTGAAAAACATGCAAATAATGTCCATAAGTGCACTTTACACAAATATGCATATTGGGAGGAATGACATGTAATCTAACATGTATAGATGTGATTGAAGAGAAAAAAGACACAAGATGAAGCCCTAAAATAGGACTGCATCACCACCCCAAGCTTGAAACATACTTGTCCTCAAGTATGCTCCAACTCAATCTCTCTACAAAACTTCCACAAAAAGAAATGACATATGCAAAGTAAAAGATGATTATTGTTGAATGGGATCAAAGATGACTTAGTGCATGCTTTTCACCTCTCTCCTCTCCTACTATGACAATCCAATCATGAAAAGAGCACAAAGCATATGAACTTCAAATATAGCGCATGGAATACACAAATTATCCATATTTCTTCCATAAAGTTCTGGGTAAGCCGTTTCATGGCGGCGTTAATCAAGAATGACTAAGAGTGTTGTTTCACATTCATGTGTTCAATCTTATATTTCAAATCACACCAAAAGACCCATGTGGTTGTGGAAAAGGGCAAACTGAGCTAAGTTTGATGTTTCCTAGCTCAATGGGTATGAAAGTGGAAGAAAGGGTTGCGGTAAGATTTTTGGAGTGTTTTTACACACTCATCTTTTCCTTATTTGAATGCTCTTAAATAGGAGCATCCTTTTATTTTGTTTTTGCTTTTCTTTTTATTTTCTTTTCTTTCTTTCCCTTGGTGTAGATAGGGCATAAGGTGGATAGAGTGAAGGGGGGAGGTAGAGATGTGGCCAGCCCAAACTTTTGGAGGTGGCCAAGGCTGATTATGTGTACTAGGGCATCTTTTTATGAGGCGGAGGGGTATGAAGATGGTGGAATAAGAGTCGGGTCAAAGAGGGGTCATTGGTATGATTTTCCACATAAGACATACTGCATGAAAGTTAATCCAATACTTCATCCTAGATATCACACCACATGAATGAACAAGATGAAATTTATATATCAAACAAGTGATTCCACAAACACTAAGCGTTCAACGCTTGCTCAAGTTCACAATTCAGCCAAATCTATCACAATCATGAGAGAGGTGATACACATGTAAAAACTCAAACTTTGATACCACTTAGCAATAAAGCATGACATTTCACTTGCACTAGTCAAAGGTCGTCATTATTACTCAAAACAGTAGAGATTGGGTTAAATCTCAAATTTGGGCAAAATTGGCCAAAATGGTGCCAAGTTGCCTCCAATCACATCTAAACCTATATTATTGAACTTAAAACAGAAAACAAGCAAATCCTAGCTAAAACATGCAAAAATTACCAAAAATCTACATCATATGCAATGCCTGGCAAAAAGAGAAAAATTTTGAAAATTACGCAAAAAATGGCAAGAAAGCAAACTACATGGCATGCAGGTATGACAAGCAAGCATGTGAAAAACAACAAAAAAAGAGTAGTAAATGGGAGGTGTGATACAAAAATGAGTGAAAGTAGAATGAGAGCATACTGCCCTACCACCCCAAACTTTTGAATCATGTTGTCCTCAGCATGACACTAAAGTCTAGGATGATATGGTAGACGATCATTGTGGGGGTGGTGGAGGTGCTCCTCCATGTCTGTAATAGGCACCCCAGTATTCTGACTCTGGAGGTGGGTAGTTGTCCTGGAATGCAGATAAAGAGCTCCACTAGACCTGTCAAACGGGTGGGTGGGTTGGGTTTGGGTTGGGTCATTGTGGGTGCGGGTCTGACGGGTACGATTCAAAAAGATACACTTCTAAACAGGTGGAAGAAAAGCACACTCAAACCCGACCCAGCGGGTTGCCCGCGGATGCCCATATAAAATGTGTACAATCAACAATAAGTTAACAGTTGCTTTCTTTAACACTAAAAACAACATTTGAAACAACTTGTAACTATTGTTTTTATGTCAAATATAGTACAAAAGAACCAACCAACTACTATGTTTGACGTCAAACTATTCGATTAGTTTTTCATATATGAAAATGTAACAGCTAGTTGTATGCTGATATAAATTAGGAAAATCGATGTAGTTTTCATAGATAAATATCACAAGAAAAATACATAATTTTGACATGTTACATTAAGCATTCCTAATATTGCAGGTACTTGTTATTTCCTATTGCAAACACAAATAAAGAGAATACAATTGTTGTTGGTAAAGGTAAGGAATTAACTTGTACAAAACAAGCAACATCTTTTAATATGTGTATGTGTATATTATGTATATGAATATATTTGCTTCAATTAACTGGGTCACCCGCGGGTGCCCATGGATCACCCACGAAACCTGCTTAATAAATGGGTGGGTATGGGTTTGGGTGATTTTCAGCGGGTGGCAAATTTTGCCAACCAAACCCCACTTAAATGGGTCGACCCATGGGCGCCCGTGGATTTTGACCCAGTTTGATAGGTCTAAGATCCACCAATCTTCACCCCATTGTGGGTTCCTCTGGGCCTGGGCATTTTAAAACTGATAAAGGTGGTTCACCTGGTAATGCATGTGCTGATGGTCCAACCACATGGCATCCTGTGTCCTTTGGAATCCCTCCGGGGCCCGTAGAATTCTGTCCTGTGTCGCCTGAATGCCCTCCAGGTGTGCATGGATGGTACCCATATCATATGCATTCACTGAAGGCTGTTGTGGCTTTGACGCTCCCATCCTTTCTTCTCTTTGCCTCACCCATCGTTTCGCTCTTTCCTCCACCGCCCTTCTCATCTCATCCGCCTGTGAAGGCTCTTCTAGACCCCCAACAAAAATCACCTCAGGGACTGCCTCTCCTCTCGGGTTCTCTGCCTCGTACCCCCTCAATTTTTCCAAAAAATTCGACGTCGGTCCATATTGTGCAATGAGGGGTGGAGTATGGTAGGGCAGATCCAATGTCACTCCTGGGTAAGGTGGGTTGTTTTGGTAAATGATCCTCTGATCTGTAACTGTAATCATGGATGAGCGAGCTAAGTAGTGCAAGTCAACCAACTTGCTACCATCTGCCTTTGTATAGCATGTGATGTCATGTCCTAAAGCAGTGTCTATGGATGTCACAATCTCTCCCATTACAAATGGATTTGTGCTCTTGGACAGGATTATTCTCATATGATCTATAAGTAATGCCCCCAGATTCACATGCCTCTCTTTTGTCATACAACCAAGAACAAAAAGATCTTTCCTTGTGCAGCTGCCTTGGTTTTTGTACTTGGCAAAGATGGTGTTTGCTAACACATTCTGAACATAGCAGAGAAACGGACTGTGGATGGCACTTGTCTTAGACTTCCCCGCTACATATGTACTTTGTCTGGTGAAGCATTTCCACATAGCTGGATATGTGGAACTAGAATCATTTTCTGTCCTTCCTCCGTCTAGGAGGGCTGCCACCTCCCCACTTGGGGCAAAATTTTGATTTAGCATCTGTGAGGTTATCTTCCACCTCTTATCCCCAATCACCACCTTGATTGCATTCTCGCCATCATCAGTTGTTTTTTCTAGCGTGGCAAAGAACTGCTGGGTCAGCTCGATGTAGGTCTCCTGTTGTGGTGTCAGGATCTCAAATAGCCCCATTTTTTCCATCAACCCCTAAAAGTAGGCATAGAAACCCATCACCTCCATTGTTGCTTGGCATGCATATCGAGTTGCTAAAACTTTGCGTGTCAAGCACTCCGGGTGCTTAGCCTCCTTTGCCCTTCCTGTAGTAACCTCAGGTTGTGGAAGTGGGCATTGTTGTGGAACCTTATGCTGCTCAGAATAAAGCATATCTATATCATCTTCATCATCTAACACGAGTCATCGATGCGGTCGTGGTTGCGGATCGGGCTGTGGTTGTGCCGCCGAGGAGATGGACGGCCGTGCGGCTGAAACTGATGGTCGTGCAGTGGTAGCGGAGGGTCTCTCAGATGAGACAGATGGCCGGGAGGCGGATGATGGTGGCTGCGATGAAGACGGTGTCCCCTGATGTGGCTTTTCGGAGGCTTCTTCAATGATAGGATCCACTATGGCATCCAAATCAGCATCTGTCAATTAGGGGTGGTTGTTTCTTGGTTTCCTTTGGTAGGTGATGACGCCCCTAGTCTTATCTACTGCTCTCTTTGCAAATTTCTTCATTCTTGCTCGAAAATGGAAGTGAAATTAGAAAATTTCGGATTTCTCTGAAGAACTGGGCTGTTGGGGCGGAATGGAGAGAAAGTGGTGCGTTTGTGGATGGAAAATGGTGGAATATGGAGATTAAGGTAGTGGAAATGGTGGGGGAATGATTAGGAATGGCTTGGGAGTGATTTGGTGAGGATTCAAGGGCTGGAGAGGGTGGGTGGCGTGCTGTACGAGCGCTAGGGCGTGGAGAATGGTCATTCTGTTCTTTGGACAAATAAGCAAGTGAATAGAAGTTTTGCAAAATTTGAGTTTAAGTTGCAGGAATCGGGCTGCGGCACGGCTGTGGTGTGCGACACGGCCGTGGTGCCCTGGTTCTACACTTAGTTGATTTTCTCAATTTTTGACGATTTTTCTATTGAATGTGAGTGCACCACCACGGTCGTTCCATGTCACCACGGTCATGGTGTACACTATAACAGTAGTATAACACTCAAATATTGTTCAAACATCAAAACTTTGATCTGAAGTTGATATTCTATTGATTCTTTGTCAAAATTTCATCTATTCCTTCTTTGTTTCACTCTGTTCTCACCTGCACATCTCAAAACTACACAAAAACTATCAAATACAAGTATGTGTGTGTTTTTTCTTAGAAAGTGTAAAAACAAAGCAAAAGTATCAAAAATGTAAGGTTGGGTCAAAAATTCCCAAACCTAGGTGGGTTGCCTCCCACAAGGGCTGAGTTTCTTGCCTTCAGCTTGGCTTCTTGGTGATTCTTCAAAATTCACCCATTTGAAATCCTCATGTGCCCATTCTTGCAAAACATGCATCCTTCATTTGTACTCAATCTAATTTACTCATCCCTTTCATCACGATAATCGTCGCCAATTTCTTCACCTTGGTGCCCTCTCAAATGCCCATTTGGACTTGTGAAGTGATCATGTCCAATATCCTTATCTTGGACTCACCAGGTTGGTGTCTTGTACATGTTAATGTTGATCTTCATGTCCATGAATGAGACTGGCATAGTGCCACTACGCACATGAATGTTGGCATCAGCTGTAGATAAGAACGGTCTTCCCAAGATGATGGGAATCTTCCTATCCTCTGGCTCCATATCAAGTACAATGAAATCCGCTGGCAACACCGTGCCCTTTTCTTTGTCTATCATCACCAAGCATCATCCACTCTACCCCTGGGCACTTTTATCGATCTGTCCGCCAACTACAGAGTGCAATGTGCCGGCTTCAACTTGCCTAAACCCAGCTCAACATAGACATGGTATGGCATCAAATTCACACTAGATCCCAAATCAAGTAAAGACATGTCTATGCGATGTCCCCCTATGTAACTAGGAATGAGTGGGGATCCTGGGTATTTTCTCTTTACAGGAAGGGCATGTTGTATGATGGAGCTCACTTGTTCAGTCAATCTCACCCTCTTTGGAATCCTCCTTGTTGACCTTCTTTTCACAGTGCATAGGTCCTTGAGACATTGGCATATGATGGAATTTGTTTGATTGCATCCAAGAGAGGAATGTTGACCTTCACTTGTCAGAAGACCTCAAGAATGTCCATATTGTGCTTTTGTCTTCTTTTCACAGCCAGGGGCTCATCTAGTGCTTCGGGAAATGGTGGCTCACTAGCTATTGGCCCACTTGACTCACGATCTTCCTGTGGTGTAGCATGAGGTGGATCACTAGGACTCCCAATATCAACATGGGGTGGCAAATGATCATCTTTGATAATTTCAATCACAACGTCACCACTTGGCTGCTTCTACTTTGCTTTGTCACTCTTTCTTTGACTTGCGGGCTGCTCAAGTGTTTTTCCACTCATTAGAACTGTCACAACACTACCTTGCTCATGGTGGAGAGGGGGAGCATGTTGTGTCTATAGAGGAGGTGGAGGCGACACTTGGGGTTGAAATTGGGGTGGAGAGGAGAATTGAGGGGGAGGAGAGAATTGGGGTTGGAAGGTGAAGTTTTGGGTAAATTGAGGTGGTGAAGGTGGTGGGCGAGTGTAAGGCTTAGGATAGCCTTGAAAATGGTAGATGGGCTGCACTTGCATGGGAGGTAGATTGTAGAAAACATGGGAAGAAGACATAGGTCCACTTGTTTCATGGTAACTCAAGATGGATCTTGAAGCTAACTTTTCTTCTTGAAGAGAAAGTGTAGAAGAGAGCTACTCTATCTTTTCTTCAAGTCTTGCAACATCTTTTTGGACATCATCAAAGATCTTCAATCTAGAGAGAACCTCTTCCTCAAACCTAGAGCTGTAGCTTGGACTTTGCGGTTCTGAGTAGCTATAGGAGTAAGGTGTCTTCAGTTCTCCCTCAAAAGAACCAATGTAGTTGACCGGATGGCAAGGACCATTTCCTCCTTGACTTTTCATGAGTTTCATCATTTCTCCCATAACCTTCATCACTTGTGCAGTGGGATCATTAGAAATAGAAGGCTCACTAAAGTCCCGATCCCCATCATAGATCATGCTAGAAGCTCGGTTCCTTGAATTTTCTGCCAATTCCTCAAACAACGGCCATGACTCCTCCGGTTCCTTGAATTTTCTGCCAATTCCTCAAACAAAGGCCATGACTCCTGACGTAATTTTACTATGCGCTAAAACGCAAGTGAATGCGTCGAGTAGTACAAGCCTTTGTGAGGCCCGAGTTGAACACAGGGATACTCGGAATTGTTGGAGACTCCTACTAACTATTTGCGTTCAGCTAAGCCGAATAACAAATTGAGGGTTGTTGTTAAAATTAAAAGAAAAACAAAACAAATCAAAACAAATGATCGATTAAATGTTAATTTAATCAATTCAAAAGGGTATCTTTAGGATTGTGGTTTCACCGTGGGTTTTCATTGTGTTAGATTTTATATAATGCCTCAATTTATCTCTCTATCCGAGTAGTGGCCTGAAAATAGAATTACCCACTGTCGTGGTGCAATTCACTACCTAGGTTTAGGTTGGTTCCACCGTCGTAGTAACCTATACCCTAAACTAGGTGCATTATGAACGATCTCTCAGTATCCACCATTAATTTTACACCACCTTGGTCAAGGGATTTATCGATTAATGTAGATTTCGTCTCTTTTCAGCCGTTAGTCCTTCTTTCAAAGTGATTAAGGGCATTAGGTTATTATTATGGTGATCAAGCATAACAATATATGGAGAAAACAAAACTATACCACAGATTTAAGAGATAAAATATGAATTACTATTATAAAACTGTCATACAATGAATTCCCGGGCTACTCCCGGTCCTAAAGACGAAGGGGATTAGCCCCGCATGTTCATCTCAAACAAGTACAAGGTAGAGATAGGGGAAATCATGTGAAAAACGTGAATTGAGAGGTGAAACCCCTGAACGGAGAAGAACCGGTTGATCCTTTGCGTAGAACACGTGCTCTCCCGCCTTTCGGCGGTGAAATCCGTCTTCTGCGGCGTCCGAATCAACTGGTATGAGCTTCTGGCCTCCGTTCTCCTCTCTACTGCTCCTCGGTACTCATGCAATGGCTAATGAGATGATCCTCTGGTCTGGGCGGCCATCATTAGGTTTAATTCCCTCATTAGGTTGCTAATTAACCACGGCTGTTCGATTGGGATCAATCTGAATCAAACGCATATTTGACGGTGTCGATACCATCGACGTGGGTCGATGGTATCGACCCAGTGTGGTAGCGACAACCCTTCTTTCTTTTCGTCTGAGTGCCTGATGTAGTCTCGATACCATCGACTACCCTGTAGCGAAAGTTTTGTCGTTTTGTGTCGTTGTAGCCTCCGTGCGTCGATGGTATCGACTTGGGGTCGATACTATTGACTGCTTCTTTGCCAGCAACCTGAAGGTGACTCGATACCATCGACTTCCCTATCGATAGTATCGACACTTTGCTGCTCCTTTCGGCTGGCAACCTGTGATCATGTCGATGGTATCGACTTCCGTCGATGGTATCGACGGAAGCAAATACTTGTTTGTCCTAAAATTCAAACACAAGATCACATAAATTCACACAAATAATAATATTTCGACAATTAATGCTCAAAACAATGAAATAAAGGGGATTTGACATAAAATAGTAGCAAAGGCCAAAGTGGATGAATTATGCAACATTAACCATAAAAATGACTAATAAAAGCATAAAACACATATCAAACAGGTCTATAAATGCGACTCAAAATCATCGCATCAAACTCCCCTAAGCTTGAACGTTGCTCGCCCTCGAGCAACTAATCCTTAGAATAGAATTGCCAATGTCAACTAAAAAATAACAAACCACAACCAACGTCCCATATGACTCCCACCGGACATTCACATACCAGCCCTCTCTAACCACGAAACGGTAATTACCCTGAAGGTGACAGTAATCATCCATAAAAGAAATTGACCTCAAAACCGATGAACACTATCACATAAGGCAGTTAGCATAATAAAACTCGCCGGTTCAGACTTGGTGCATCTTGTGATCGCCTATACTATGTTGCTCGCCCTAACTATCATATACATGGAAGCAGTTCTCCTGATATTCATTAGTGAGGAGAAACTCACGGTGGCCTACCAATCCGAGCAACGGGTGGATGAAAATGGGTGGCTCATGGAAGAAAGTGGAAGTATTGTACTGTTTCAACATGCATAATACAAAAATGTCCTACATGATGCAAATGCACATGAGAAATGCCCTAATGCCTAAAATTGGGTGGAATGATGCGTGCACTAACCATCCGTCTCAAAATGAGATGGATATCTAATTAAGCTACATCATGTACTCAATTATCCTGAAATGCAGGTGATATTATGTTCCTTTCTCCTTCTTATTCTACTTTCTTCTAAATAACTTTTTTTTCTTTTTCATTATGCAGATTTTTCATATTTTTCTCTTTTTTTTCATTTTCCAGCCCTTATATCCATAATTGATAAAGAATATTTTATTGGGCTTATTTTCTTCATACTCAGAAATTTGCACTATTCAGAAGGTATGGAACAATTTAATTCACCATTGGAGGAAAATTGAGATACATGATATACTTTATGTATGAAAATTATGAATGCAACTACATGGCATGCACCTAAGGGTAATGTGCATGTATCACTATTCTAATTTTTTTCTTTCTTTTTATGCAGAACATATAGACAATTGCAATGCAAGTCTTATCTAGATGCTATGCAATCAAAAAGAGTTAAAATTGTACTCTACTTCCAATTCTTGGGTGGATTATGGAAATAATGCGGTGGAACGATCACAAGACTAGATGACTGAACCTTAGAAAGATATTATGCGTCCCTTCTTACTGACCTGTGTAGTAGTTTAGAGGTTTCTCTCTCTTACATCCAATTAGAGTCTCATTACCATTTTGGTCAGTTTAGGCTCAAACAACCATTTCCGTCCACTTTCATGAATCATTAGGAGTCTAATTGTGAAATTTTGTTTTAAAGTTGACAAAACCAATCATTTTCATAGGATATGTGCCCAAGGTTAAACAAGACAAGCTTTTCAAACACACACAAATTTTAAATTTCCCTTGATTTTCCCTTGCACTATTAATGAGATGACACAATCTTTATGACATCCACGATTACACTAGATAGCATGTGGATCCTACAAAAACTAAAATTGCAAGAAACAAATAACAAGAACAAAAGCAATAATGCTAAAAACGAAAAACAATAAAAGATAAAGTTGTTCCAACTACCCCCCTAAGCTTGAATTTGACTATGGCCTCATAGTCAAAAACAAACTTAAAGATTGGAACAGTGATACCGGATCACTCTTGTGGTGGTGGAGGCGGGTACTGGGGAGCCGTAGGGTCCCAAGAAGGATACTCCCCCTGGAAGCTTGGATCAAACTGGGCCCTAGGTGGAGGTTGTGGATAGCCTCCAAAGTAGCTCTGGCTCCAATAATGGTCGTAGAAGGGCTCCTGTTGCATCTCCATCCGTTGCAACCGATTATGTATCTGTTGTTGGTTTTCGAGGAGAAAACGTTCATTCTCAAACATCTCCCTTTGGTTGTCCAGTATCTGGTTCATAGTGTCTTGAATACCGGCATACATCGCCATATGATGCTGCTGTGTCTGGTGGATGTCTTGCAGCATAGTGTACATGCCTTGCATGGAATAGGCATCCTCGCTTGGCTGCGAGGGCTGTGATGGAGGCGGCGTAGGCTTTGATGATGAAGATGCACCCGGATGCATCCGAGGACGCTTCCGGGGTGCCACTCGTGATTGAAGAGGTGTAAAGGCCTCCTCTTCCTCCTCAGCCTCGTTGTCATGTCCTTCGTCGCCGCCGTCATTGCCGCCTTCTTCTTCATCGGAGTCGATGGCTATGATTGGCCATCGGAAATGTTGTGCCCCCTCGATGTTGAAGACCGGATCGGGCAGCGCGCACTCTTGGTAGGCGTGGTTGACGTGGCAATGCGCAAACGCCACGCCATCTCGGAGTAGTATGAGATTGGACCGGTGTAGATGTTGCAAGTTGACCTTGCTTTTTGTAGAGAGAGGAGTCAGCTGCTGTAGATTTAAGCCCAAGTAGATGGCCAGCTTGGTGACAAGCCCGCCAAAATGAATCGGGGCTTTTCTCATGCTCCTCTTCACCGCCAATACTCGTTGCAGAAAGAAAGCGCCCCAATTGCACTCTCGTCGTTTCATGAGTTGATAGAGAAAGAAAAGGTCCGAATCCTGAAACTTGCTAAGGGCCAGATCGCCCCGAGCAAACAAGGTGGAGCTCAACATCCGGTGTAAGATCCGGACAAAGGGGTGCTCGAAGTCGGCTACCGCTGCGTTGTGGTAGCTCACCGACTTCCCTTGCGGCACCGTCACCAACTCAGAAAAGATAGCATCGTAGTTGGTGTGGTTGTCTGGCCGCCTGTAGTCGTACCACGAGTGATTCCAGTTGAAGATGTTGTTGAACTGCTCGAGGGTGATGGTGTAGTCGCTGTTGTAGAGCGAAAAAACACCCTGCCCTTTTCCCACTCGCGGTCACTTGCTGATATCTCATTGGGCACAACACAAACGTCCAACGACGCCATGAATTCTGCCACCAGCTCTTTGTACGTCGGCCACTCACCGAAAAATGGCTGGCCGTCTTCATGATACTCAAGCTCATCGTGTCCACGACCCATTTGGTGGGCCTGCCCCTTCAGCACGTAATCCAGATTGGCCTTGAAGCCAATATCACGGAGCATCTCCGGGTCCACGTACCGGGTGGGCTCGATCTTGCACTTCAGGATTTCTTCGTAAACCTTCTTCACCTCCGTGGATGGGTGGGCAAGTCGAGGACGTGCGACCGATGATGGCGGCGGTGGCACGAACTCGAGGATGTCAATCAAATGATCGCGTGAGGAAGAAGCTCCGGTTGTATACACCATGGTGGCGACGAGAATGAGATTAGAGAAGGAGAGCTCGGTGAAGATTGGAGAATTGAATCTCCGCTCGGTGAAGATCGTCGCTCGGTGCTGCTGTTCTTCAAGCTTGGATGGCTCGGGGGAGGTGCTCGGTGCAAAGGAAGAAGATCACTCTAAAGGTGTGACATCAAATGACGTAATGAATCTCCTTATATAAACTTGGTCGGCGCCACTGTTGACCCGTCGATACCATCGACGCGAGTCGATGGTATCGACACGTCTCGATGCTATCCGCCCCCATCGCGAGTATCGACGGTTGTTGATGGCTGGATCTTGAAACCCGGGTCGCTGACGTGTCGATACCATCGACATGGGTCGATGGTATCGACGCTGCACCCGGATCGATGACGTGGAAGTCGCGATCGTCGTTGATTTGTTTGTGCGGATCGGTGATGTGGATGGTCGATACCATCGACGCGGGTCGATGGTATCGACTTTTCTTCGTTGCAACACCGCCACTTTGCATTTCAACCTATAACCATGTCGATACCATCGATGAGGCCGTCGATGGTATCAAGTTGACTGAGACATATCGGTCTGCATTTCTTCAGGGATCTCGATGGTATCGACGCCCTTGTCGATACTATCGACTTTTTTCTTCGCGACCACCTGTAGGTATGTCGATACCATCGACGAGGCCGTCGATGGTATCGACCCAGATTGAAATCTGTAGCCGTCAACCTGTAACCCAGTCGATACCATCGACTAGTGTGTCGATGGTATCGACTCTGCCTCAGCCTGCACAAATAACAAACCGATCATGGTATCTTTGTTACACTAAAAATCAAGTCAAAATAAATTAACCTACGAATGTACATGAACTATCCTAATGTACCAATGGTTGGGTTGCCTCCCAACAAGCGCCCTTATTTAACGTCTTAGGCTAGATGGCTTTCGGGCACCTCATTCATCCGAAAGTGAAATGAGTTTGACCTCATTCACCTTCCTCTTGTAATTTTCACCAAAGTAAAGCTTCAATCTTTGTCCATTCACTAAAAACGTGGTATCACCATCACGCACTAAGATCGCGCCCTGTGGTTTGACTTCTTCTACCACGAACGGCCCACTCCACCGGGATTTGAGCTTCCCGGGATGCAACTTGAGTCGTGAATTGAACAACAAAACACTATCTCCTTTCTTGAACGTGCGCAACTGGATGTGGCGATCGTGGATCAGCTTTGTGTGCTCCTTGTATATCCGTGCATTCTCATATGTCATCATCCGCAGCTCATCCAGCTCATTCAATTCAAGCATTCTCTTTCTCCCCGCTCCATCGTAACTCAAATTGAGCCTTCTAAGCGCCCAATGGGCCTTGTGCTACAACTCTACCGGTAGGTGACAAGCCCGGCCATACGCCAACCTAAAAGGCGTGGTGCCTATAGGTGTTTTGTAAGCCGTCTTGTAAGCCCACAATGCATTCGGTAGAAGGACACTCCAGTTCTTCCTCGTGGACGCCACCGTACGCTCCAAAATTGTCTTAATTTCGCGATTGGAGACCTCCACCTGCCCTTGGGTCTGCGGGTGATATGGGGTACCTATGTTGTGCTTGACCCCATATTTCTTCAATAAAGTCGAGAACTTCTTATTCCTAAAATGCGTACCCCCATCACTGATTATCATTCGGGGTACCCCAAACCTGCAGAAAATGTTCTCTTTCACGAATCTGCACACTACAGTGGAATCGTTAGTCCTTGTGGGTATTGCTTCCACCCACTTCGACACATAATCAACTGCTAATAAAATATATAAATTGGAGTTTGAGGACACAAAGGGTCCCATGAAATCTATGCCCCACAAATCAAATACCTCCACTTCCTGAAACACATTCAGGGGCATCTCCTGTCGCTTTGAGATATTACCTGCTCGTTGGCAAGGATCACATTGCCTCACAAACTCGTAGGCATCCCAAAACAAAGTTGGTCAATAAAGGCCGCTTTCCAAAACTTTAGCTGCCGTGCGCGAGCTGGCGTGGTGTCCTCCCGTAGGTGATGCGTGGCAATGACGTAAAACGCTATCGTACTCCACTTCAGGCACACACCTACGCAAGATACCGTCCCTGCATTGCTTAAGAAGAATTGGATCATCCCAAAAATAATATCTCAAAGAATGGAAAAATCTTTTCTTCTCCTGATATGACCAATCTTCTGGGATGATCCCGCAAGCCAAATAGTTTACAATCTCAGCAAACCAAGGATCCTTAGAAGTAATTTGCAAAATCTGTTCATCCGGAAACGTCTCGGTTATGGGTATATGTAAATCTTTTTCATCCACCCTTTCTAACCTAGACAAATGATCAGCAACAACATTTTCAATCCCAGATTTATCCTTGATTTCGATGTCAAATTCTTGTAAGATCAAAATCCACCTAATGAGTCTAGTCTTTGCGTCTTTTTTTTCCATTAAGTATTTGATTGCGGCATGGTCAGTCCATACAACTACTTTAGATCCAACTAAATACTGTCGGAATTTTTCAAAAGAGAAAACAACGACGAGTAACTCTTTTTCAGTAGTTTTATAATTCAATTGGGCATCATTCAAAGTCTTTGAAGCGTAGAAAATCACATCGGGCTTATTGTCCACCCGCTGCCCCAATACGGCTCCTACCGCAAAGTCCGAAGTGTCACACATTAATTCGAACGGTTTCGTCCAATCCGACATTTGAACAACCGGTGCAGAAATCAGTTTTTCTTTCAAAACATCGAACGCATGTTGACACTTATCATTGAAATCGAACACAGCGTCTTTCTCCAAAAGCTCGGATAGAGGTTTCACAATTTTAGAAAAATCTTTTATAAATCGCCGATAGAACCCGGCGTGTCCCAAGAAACTTCTTACCCCTTTAACAGAATTTGGTGGGGGCAACTTGGAAATGACCTCAATTTTGACCGGATCCACCTCTAGACCTTTGCTAGACACCTTGCGTCCTAACACTATCCCCTCAGTCACCATCATGTGACATTTCTCCCAGTTGAGGACCAAATGTGTGTCCTCGCAACGCTGTAAAACTTTGTCTAGGCTATAGAGACATTCATCAAACGATGCACCATACACCGAAAAGTCATCCATAAAAACCTCGAGACAGCGCTCTACCATGTCAGAAAATATGGCGAACATACAACGTTGAAACGTCGCCGGTGCATTGCATAAACCAAACGTCATTCGGCGGTAAGCAAAAGTCCCATAGGGACAAGTGAACGTAGATTTCTCTTGATCCAAAGGATCAATCGAGATCTGGTTGTACCCCGAGTACCCGTCTAGAAAACAGAAGTGTGATCGACCGGAAAGACGCTCTAGGATTTGATCTATGAAAGGTAAAGGAAAGTGATCCTTTAGCGTGGCGGCATTCAAACGGCGGTAATCAATACAAACTCGCCACTCGGTTACCAATTGGGTGGTGACAGGTTCATTTAACATATTTTAGGTGACAGTAATTCCCCCCTTCTTAGGGACTACCTGTGTGGGACTCACCCATGTCGAGTCTGATATGGCGTAAATGATATCTACAGCAAGAAGTTTAATGACCTCCTTCTTCACAACCTCCATCATGCTTGGATTGAGACATCGTTGAGGTTGAATCACGGGCTTGGCTCCCTCCTCGAGCCGAATCTTGTACTGACATAGAGTAGGGGAAATCCCCTTAATATCTGCAACAGACCACCCAAAAGCTCCCCGGTGGTTCTTCAGCACTATCAACAATTGTTCCTCCTCATCCACACTCAAATAAGTAGAAATGATCACCGGTAACTTGTCTTCCTCAGCTAGAAAGACATATTTGAGATGCGGGGGCAGCGGCTTTAATTCTAGATCCGGCGGGCTGATAAGAGATGATTGAAGCGGTGTGGGAAGTTCGCCTAAATCTTCATAATGCCTCGCATAGAAGCATGGAAGCATCTGAAGCATTTTAACACACTCCTTGAGTGATTTGCTCCGCATCCAATCATGTGTAATATTTAACAAGCAAGCCTCCAACGGTAATTCCGGGTATGCATCAGAAACAGAAATAGCAATCACATCATCCTCCAGAGAAAGTGGAATGTCCTCATTCTCATCATTAGGAAATCCCACAGCTTTGCACAAAGAAACTACTTTGGTCTGCTCCATTATATCCACAGCCAAAGTTCCATTGTCCACCTTTCTCATCACATGAGCCATGTACAGAAATGGCTTTCCAAGGCAGAGTGAAATATTACAATCCAGATGTTTTACCATATTGCATTGTTCCTTTGCTTTAGATGACGCAGTACTAGAAGGCATGACCATCTCAAAGCGGTCATCGGCTATGCCCCAAGGTCAAGCGACCTCTCCCCATCTCTAAGATCATGTCGGCTGTAGCTTGGAAAGGACGTCCAAGTAACAGCTCGTTGCCATGTTCATCCTGCATCTCCATGACCACAAACAGCTCGTTTCCATGTTCATCTGCATCTCCATGACCACAAAATCTGCCGAAAAGACAAACCTATCCACCTTTACTAACACATCTTCACAGATTCCATAAGGCTTCACAACAGAGTTATCCGCCAATTGAATCGTCATATTGCTTGGCCGTGACTCCTTCAATCCCAGCTTTTTGAATGTCGAAAGGGGCATCAAGTTGATGCTTGCCCCTGAGTCACATAACGCTTCGCCGAATTTAACCTTCCCAATATAGCAAGAAATGTTAAAGCACCCTGGATCTTGCCTCTTTGGCGGCAAAGT
Organism: Alisma plantago-aquatica; assembly: GCA_963693085.1. Lineage (NCBI taxonomy): Eukaryota > Viridiplantae > Streptophyta > Magnoliopsida > Alismatales > Alismataceae > Alisma > Alisma plantago-aquatica. The sequence goes on from OY856414.1 coordinate 851,518,115, forward strand.
GCCCATGATGAAGGCACTCACTTGCTCCTTTAGTACGATGACCTCTATATCCGGAATTTTCCTCTTCTTAGCAATGACGTCCTTTAGAAACTTCCCGTGTGAAGGAATTTGCTCAATGGCTTCCAGTAAAGGGATATTGACTGAAAGCTTCCTAAAATTGTCCAAGAACTTCTTGAACTGTGCATCTGCCTTCCTTGCCTTAGCACTATTTGGATACGGGACCGGAACAGCTTGTGTCCTTTGATGAGGTGGCACATAAGGTGTCTTTTTCTGAGGTTCCTCCTCTGCAACCTGTTCTTCAGTATCATCCATGGCTGTGTCCTCAACCTGCCCTGTGACTGGTGTGGGCTGCTCTTCATTGGTTTCACCTTCTACTTCAGCTTGTGGTGTGCTTGTTTTCTCAACTCTTGGATTCAACACTTTCTTGCCGCTTCTAAGCAGAATAGCCTTTGCTTGCTGGTTTCCACTGGGAACATTGGTATTCCCCGGAAAACCTGAATGTGTCGGTTTCTTAAAACTGGTGATCTCGGATACCATCTGTGCCATGGATGTCTCAATGGTCCTCATTTGAGCCCCATGGCTCTGCAATGTTTGCCCAAATTGATTCATGTACTCCCCTTGCTGCTTGATTTGCTGGCCAAATGTATTCATTAGCTCTTGATTTTGATTTATAACCTGATTGAGCAGCTCCGTGCTCGTCTTCTGCGACTGGCGAGGGCTTGGCATCTGGATCCTGCAAAAAATTGTTCGGATCCTTCCACGAGAACTTTTTGTCTTTTCTCCATGAATAATCATTGTTCCTATAACCTTGTTGTTGCCTCATGTATTTGACTTGAGCCTCATCCCCGGACTCATTATCCTCCTTTTCCAGTAGCTTCTTTGCGAGAAGATCCATCTTCTCATTCAGCTCTTTCATTGCCTTGGACTCACCTGCTACTCGAACTTGCTCTACCGGGCCTCTGTCTCTCTCACCCCATGACTGCTTTCTAGCCATATTCTTTAGTATCTCCCAGCATCTGGTGTCTGTATTGTTCAGAAAGAATCCTGACCCAGCTGAATCCAGATTACTCCTATCGTTCTCGGAGAGAGAAAAATAGAAGATCTTCACCTGCATCTCTTTATCCATCCCGTGATGCGGGCACCTCCTCAGCATGACCTGAAATCTCTCTCAGGTCTCAGAATATGTCTCCCCGGCCTGTTGGGTAAAATTATGAATCTTCCGGATCATGTCGTTAGTCTTCTCAGGAGGGAAGAACCTCTCAAAGAAGACCTCCACCATATGGTCCCAGGACTCCACGAAATCATCATCTAAATTGTGTAACCACTCTCGTGCCGCTCCTGCCAATGAACTCGGGAAAAGCTTGAGATACAGTGCATCCTGTAGAAACCTATCAATTTTTACCATGTCACAGTTCTCAACAAACTAGCTGATGTGAGCGACGGGATCCTCATTCTTAAGCCCATGAAAAGCATTCGACTTCACCAGATTTATCAATGCCGGATCAATCTTATATGTAGGTATGTTGATTGTCTGCTTCTTTATAGGCCCTTTGGAAGCTGATGAGGAAGAAGCCTTGATCTTCTCCCATATAGTCTGTGGCTTGGCCATCTCTTCCTGTTCAATTTCGCAATCTACCTCTTCTTGTTGCTCTTGCTCGTGATACTCCTCGTCCTCAGGTCCCAGCAGCGGAACCTCGGGTGTAGGATTCGCGTAGTCAGTACTACGCGTCTGCACCATGCAACGACCTGAAATAGGAGAATTTTGGTTCAGTACAGTGCTTTGACGAGTATAAAATTAACGAACAATAAAAATAATATATTTGAAGTTGTTTCAAAATAAAAAAAAATTGTGGCCTAGAGTGGCCGCTCGTAGCACTCAAAGTGCCAACAATTCGCCGTATCCCCGGCAACGGCGCCAAAAACTTGATGTAATTTTACTATGCGCTAAAACGCAAGTGAACGCGTCGAGTAGTACAGGCCTTTGTGAGGCCCGAGTCAAACACAGGGATACTCGAAATTGTTGGAGACTCCGACTAACTATTTGTGATCAGCTAAGCCGAATAACAAATTGAGGGTTGTTGTTAAAATTAAAAGAAAATAAAAACAAAACAAAACAAATGATCGATTAAATGTTAATTTAATCAATTCAAAAGGGTATCTTTAGGATTGCGGTTTCACCGTGGGTTTTCATTATGTTATATTTTATATAATGCCTCAATTTTATCTCTCTATCCGGGTAGTGGCTTGAAAACAGAATTACCCACTGTCATGGTGCAATTCACTACCTAGGTTTAGGTCAGTTCCACCGTCGTAGTAACCTATACCCTAAACTAGGTGCATTATGAATGATCTCTCAGTATCCACCATTGATTTTACACCACCTTGGTCAAGGGATTTATCGATTAATGTAGATTTCATCTCTTTTCAGCCGTTAATCCTTCTTTCAAAGTGATTAAGGGCATTAGGTTATTATTATGGTGATCAAGCATAACAATATATGGAGAAAACGAAACTATACCACAGATTTAAGAGATAAAATATGAATTACTATTATAAAACTATCATACAATGAATTCTCGGGCTACTCCCAGTCCTAAAGACGAAGGGGATTAGCCCCGCATGTTCATCTCAAACAAGTACAAGGTAGAGATAGGGGAAATCATGTGAAAAACGTGAATTGAGAGGTGAAACCCCTAAACGGAGAAGAACAGGTTGATCCTTTGCGTAGAACATGTGCTCTCCCGCCTTTCGGTGGTGAAATCTGTCTTCTGCGGCATCCGAATCAACTGGTATGAGCTTCTGGCCTCCATTCTCATCTCTACTGCTCCTCGGTACTCGTGCAACGGCTAATGAGATGATCCTCTGGTCTGGGTGGCCGTCATGAGGTTTAATTCCCTCATTAGGTTGCTAATTAACCACGGCCGTTCGATTGGGATCAATCTGAATCAAACGCATATTTGACAGTGTCGATACCATCGACGCGGGTCGATGGTATCGACCCATTGTGGTAGCGACAACCCTTCTTTCTTTTCGTCCGAGTGCCTGATGTAGTCTCGATACCATCGACTCGGGTCGATGGTATCGACTACCCTGTAGCGACGGTTTTGTCGTTTTGTGTCGTTGTAGCCTCCGTGCGTCGATGGTATCGACTTGGGGTCGATACTATCGACTGCTTCTTTGCCAGCAACCTGAAGGTGACTCGATACCATCGACTTCCCTTTTGATAGTATCGACACTTTGCTGCTCCTTTCGGCTGGCAACCTGTGATCATGTCGATGGTATCGACTTCCGTCGATGGTATCGACAGAAGCAAATACTTGTTTGTCCTAAAATTCAAACACAAGATCACATAAATTCACACAAATAATAATATTTCGACAATTAATGCTCAAAACAATGAAATAAAGGGGATTTGACATAAAATAGTAGCAAAGGCCAAAGTGGATGAATTATGCAACATTAACCATAAAAATGACTAATAAAAGCATAAAACACATATCAAACATGTCTATAAATGTGATTAAAAATCATCGCATCAACTCCTCCGGTGGCTTTGTCATGAAAACACCTCCACAAGAAGAATCCACTATAGCTTGATCCCTTGACAACAAACCAGAGTAGAATGCTTGTGCAAGCTGCCACAAAGGTATCTCATGATGCATGCACTCTCTCAATAGCTTTTGCAACCTATCCCATGCATCATGGAACTTTTCATTATCCATTTGGCTGAAACTCACTATTGACCGCTGCATTTGTTTCATCTTTGCAATAGAGTAGAACTTCCTCAAGAATGTCATCTTCATCTCACCCCAACTCATGATGTCTCTCCTTGAATCATACCATTCCTTGGCCCTATCCTTGAGTGAAAAGGGGAATAATGTGATCTGAATTGAGTCATCACTTGTCGTTGACGTTCTGAAGGTGGCACACATCTCTAGAAAGACATCCACATGCTTGTAGGGGTTTTCACTCTCCAAGCCATAGAAGGTGGGCAGGAGCCCAAGAAGACCTGGAGGAATAGAAAATTGCTCCCCTTGCATTTGGGTGACTCTAGATGCAATAGGTGACTGGTAGTTGCTTGGCATGAAGTAATCTTGCAAGGACTTGCGAGGTGCATTTTGGTCTTCCATCTCGTTTCCTCCGAAATGGATTGTCACATGCACAAAGCACAACCAAACAAAGGAAAGCAAGTTAGTAAACCAATATACACAAAGAATGCAAAGAAAAATGAATAAAGAATAGTAATGATGAGGGCAGTAGGAAAAGTCAAAGAAAAACTAACTAGCTAGGCTGAGCACCTCTAATTCCCAGCAACGGCGCCAGAAAGCTTGGTGTGATTCCACTAGAGGTGCAACACACTAGCTGATTTGACTCGACTAGATGCACCCCACGAGGTCGGAACACACGTGATGGGAATTTGCTTTCGAAATTTATAAACTTAAACTAACACTCCTACGTCTACTAAAACAAAAACACCCGCAAGCACATAGGGTCGTGTCGTAGTATAGGAAGGTGGCAAGTATAGGGTCAATCCACAGGGAAAAGAGGGGGCGCTAGAGCTAGGTTAGTTTGGCTAGGTTCTTACTACTGAGACTAGGGTTTAGGGTTTAAAGGTGATTTGATTGTTAAACTACTATGAACAAGCAAGCACTTAAAGGCGAGAATGAAATCTATGTTAACCCTAGGTTAGATTAAGACTAAGCAAGCAAGGAAAGACTAAGCTAGATATGAAAAGGCAAGTTACACTAGGACAAGCAAGAGAGGAGCAAAAGTGCAATTAAATAACTAAACTAACATGAACAAGGCAAGAGCAAAGAAAGAAGCTAACTAAGTAAGGAAAGAGCTAATTAAGCTAAGCAAGAACAAAACTAGGGTTTTAAGCAATGAAGAGAAGTGTGGGCTATTTAGGGGTATGAACTTATCACTTAAGTTGGGGGGTGACATATGAACATTATTATTCCATTTAGATTATCCAAACCAAACAACAAGTTAGAGTCTAATGAATTAACCTAAGATACTAACTAGCCATGTATAAGCTAGGTTGTGTATAGGGGAACTAGTCCCTAACACCCCCTACTACCCTTACGAGGCTCAATTTGGTTAGGGATTAGGTACAATTCAATTAGATTCTAATCAATTCTAGCTTTCTAGATTAGGCATTCCTAGGGAAATTAGGGGTCGAGGGTAGTAATGCGGAGGTGAGATTAGGGTTCTGGACCCCACTTCCCCCACAATCTAGCCTTGAGAAGGCTCCATGTTAATTGCACTAGAATTACCCAATCTAGCTACTTAGATCTTTCACTTAGGTTTAGGGAGATTGATTAGGATGTAGGAAGATGGGAGGCAACCTAGGGATCCAAGAATTGGACCTAGGGGCAAATCCTAAAATTCACACATATATGCAATTTGCCTAAATTCCTAGGTGATTCCACACACAAATCAACAAGCAATCCATGGAGAATGAGATGCAAATAGAATATAAGCGTTAACAAATGGAATTACAATGTTTACATGTCATTTTCCCCCAACATGGTATCAAAGTAACTTAATTTCCCCCAAACAGCCCACCCACAGGGGCCTAGCTACTCATAGAAATGGAAAATACAAAAAGAGAGAAGAAAGAGATAGAGGTGGCCATGGAGCTCGAACTAGTGGCTGAAATCTCCCTCTCCAGCAGTTGCAGATCATCCTCCTCCCTCCTCTAGGGTGCAAGTGTAACATCCCTGACCTGGGTTATGAACTAACCCTAGGTGTTTTGTTTAATTATGTAATTAGATTCTTGTGATTATCTTTTGATATGTAATTAAAGCTTCTGAGGAACATATATTTCCATTTCTGCCCCTTTTGAACAATGTTGTAATATTGTTTTGTAATACATGGACCTATGTGCAAATTACCCAATTAGAGGGGTTAACTTGCAAATTTCACATGTTTGGATGTTGCTCTGGTAATGAGACATCATAAGAGTTAATATGATGAAGTGTGATGGATTCTCCAAGCTTGGGCACCAAGATACAACTTGTGGAGCAATCCTTGTGCTTAAAACCCTAGTTTTGTGTAAAGTGCAATTTACCCAAAATATGGGGTGCAACATGTAAAATACACCTTCTATAGTATCTTTTATAACTCTTGGTATCAATTAGATTAAAAATGATGAAGAGGGAGCTTAATTTGAATAATCAAATAAGAAAGATAACCCTTGTAATTAAATAACCAAGTTGTAAGCATAATGACTCCTTTTATGTATACAACTTAGTAGGAGGTTTGGCTTCCTATCCTTTAGACCTTGGTTTAAGATAGAGTTTTGCTTAAGTATAGAGAAGGAGGGACGTGCCCAAAAAGGAGAGAAGGACCTAGATGAGAAATGAAGAAACAAGTTGTCCTTACCTTGAAATTTCACCCAAAGTATATATACACCTCTCTTTACTTAGCAAGGATCGTTTCCTTCACTTCCCTTCTTATATTCTTGCTTGGACTGATTGAGGGAGGAGCTCTGGAGCAGGGTAGAATGGCTAAGTGAAGTTGGGTAAACTTTGGTAGCTTTTTAGCTCGAATTCATGGAGAAAGTCATGGTACAAGGTTGGTTTGCTAGCTTTTCTTACTTAGTTCTTCTTTCTAGCCATCCTTTCCTACCAACTCTTGGAGAAGCAACCTTGGATGACCTGTGGAGCTCAAGACGCCATAAAATCTTGGAAGCTTGGAGCTCTAGAGTCGACTTTAAGGCGGGTTTTATAACTCTAAACCCTTAAACTTTGTTATGCATCTTTCTTTCTTGTAAAAGTAGCTTGTTCTTCTTTCCCCCATCCTTCGTTGCACTCTTGCAAGAAAAACCATGAAGAACAAACCTTAGTCTTGAGGTATAAGAAGATGGGCATGAATACCAATGTAACTTTACCAAACGGTCTTGCACTCTTGGTCTAAACAGTTTGCAAAACCGTTTGGAACCAAACAGATTCAAAACTATTTGGATTCATGCGGTTTGCAAGACTGTTTAGATTCAAACGGTCTCCAAGACCATTTGGGAGGTTTGACCAGGCATTGACCGTTTGAGGGTCTTCTGGGCACATTATGAATTAATCACCTACAAAGAATCATTAACTAATTCCAAGTAAATCTCAAGTTGAAGGCACTTTAATCACCTAAACCCTAATTGGGTTCATTGCTGATTTCAATGGACCAATCATGTTGAAGTTTGGGTTGAGTGGCCCAAACGATTTCAAAACCATTTGGGGATCACCCAAACGGTCTCAAGACCGTTTGGTGATCACCCAAGACCGTTTGGAGGTCTAGGGTTAACGGAATTTGATCAATTGATGGTCCAATCATAATAGGTTGTTGAATAATCAAAGTGCTGATTTGGTGACCTAATTAGGGTTCAACCCTTAACTAATTGACTTAGTTTTTTATGAGACTTTGGAAAAACGGTCTCAAGACCGTTTGGAGGATGTCCAAATGATTCCAAGACCGTTTGGGGTCAGGTCATGGCCCAATTGGGTGATGGTTCAATGGTTTCAACTTCAATTAGACTCATGTTGATGAATGTTGATGGTTGATCGATTTCAAACCCTAATCCAATTGGTCCCCACCCCAATTGGTCATCAATTGAGGGTCAATTGAGTGTCAAATTGGTTAAAGATTAACCTAATAACCTTAATTGATAAGTGGCTAACAAGTATAAGATCGATTGAAGGGTTCAACATTGAAAACCCTAATCAATTGCATGTGTTGATACACTTTTAGGGTCCATGCGGTTTTGAGATGTTTGGACCAAACGGTCTCAAGACCGTTGAATCCAAACGGTCTCAAGACCGTTGAATCCAAACGGTCTCAAGACCGTTTGGGACCAAACGGTTTCAAAAGCGTTTGGATTCATACGGTTTCAAAACCGTTTGGATTTATGCGGTTTCAAGGCTGATTTGCTCAAACGGTTTCAAAGTCAAACTTGGCTAAACGGTCAACGTGACCAAACGGTCTTGAGTGTGAACTTTTCCATGCGGTCTTGAAAGTCAAAGGTACTAAATGGTCAACCCTTCCATGCGGTTTCAAAACCATTTGGAGGTTGAAAGTTCAAAACCGTTCGGGGTCTTTTAAGGTCAAGATTGCTTAATGCTTTAAAGGCTTAGATGGTTCAATGGTTGATTAACCTAAACCCTAATGATACCTAAAGACATTAAGGGAACAAGTAATTAGTTGGTTGATGTATGTTATGATTAATGGTGAACATTATCAAGGTACTTTTAAAGGGTTCAAGTAGACAACACCCCTTGATCAAACAAACCCTAATGATCACAATGGTGATGTCATGACTTATGTTAATCAATGTTGACTTGATCCAACTTAACCTAGAGTGATGTAAACATCATCTAATAGTAGGAGGAGAGAGAAGACTCCTAATATGAATGAAAAGCAAGTAAAATACCTTCAATGTGAATGAATGCACATGATTAGGGTATGATCCTTTATAGTGAGATCATAGAAACCCTAATTATGATGGTTGGTGAATCTTAACCTAATTTGAAGGCATTAATGATAATAGTTTTCATATATGATGATACTATGAGTTCAATTCACTATGAAGTGAATAGTAAACCCTAATTCTAGGGTAATAACGTGTAATGTGAATAGTAAACCCTAATTGAAGGTGATATGATGAAATGTACAATAAACCCTAATTCCAGGTTATGCTTTTAAGCATGAAACTTCATGATTGAAATATGAGATGAGGAATCAGTATTCCTAATTAAAATGATAGGGATTGAATAACCCTAATTGGATTAAATAAGGGAACCTAGCCTTAGTGAAGGCATGATGGTACAACCCTTGAATTGAAAGGCTATCTCTGCTTAATAGATTGCTGATCTGGTAATGAATTGTTTATTATTATCAATTGAATTAACCATGCAGGTTCTTATAAAGAAGTGGTCATAACCAGGTAAGGGTTATGATATCATATTCATTAAAAGCATGTTACAAGCTTTAGGAATAGTGATATGCTATGTTGCCTAGTATAAGGGGCTACATATGAGATTGATGGGTTGTAAGGGCCATGAGCAACATCACTACTATAATCAAGGTCATGCTAATGACTTATGATGAGATAGTTAAGAATTGATATCCACATGATAACTGATGTGAGTTAAACTTGATACATTTAGTGTTCTTCTTTCATAGCATTTGCCTTAATAGTTAAATGTTTGAAAACATGCTTGATACTAAAAGAATGCTGAAACATACTTAAATAATCAAGTATAACCATATCATGTAGAGCCCTGATCATAGATCCATCATTGTCAGTAGTTTAATGATGGTGAAACAGGTTTTCCTAAGGGAACTCCTGGAAAACATACTTTTGAGTATGTTGGGGTTATGGACGTGAATATCCTAACGTTCTGATGTAGGAATTAATGTAAGATGTACCTTAATCCATCAATCCTACATTATGTGTGTATGTCGGGGTGATGTTTCACTAATCTCCCGAGGGAATCTTTAATGCCGCATCGATGAGAGATAAACAAGAGATCTTTCGATGACGAAGAGAGTACAGAATACCACTGTGACTCTAATAGCGAAGTTGCCAGAATACCCTGGAAAGCTATTGTAGCAGAGACACGAGATGTCCTACATGTTGATCCTCATACTGACTGAGGAAGATGAGGTAATAAGAATCCGGCTCTTTTGATGACCTATGTATGATACTGATGCGATTTAGTAATGGTCGGTTGGAGTGTGAGCGGTATACCTCATCTCTGCAGGGCATAATAATGTTTGAAAAACATAATCAGCCGTGTAGCATATCTTCTTAGGTTGAACTACGAGAAATAATGTTTGATGTTACATTGTTAATAAATGTTCTAGTCAAGTAACTAGTATACATGTTCTTTATATTCCTTATTGAAATGATTGCTTAAGTAGGAGTTTTCTTTACTTAATATCAAAACTGCTGTTGAATGTCTTAAAGCTTATATTGCTTATGTTATTCTTTCATTGTTATAACAAAGATTCTGGCGGAGAGTTATAACTCTCGTTGGGACAATTATTTAAAATTGTCTCACCCTCGTAGGTTTTGACTTTTTAGGTGGACGTCGAGGACGGAGGAACCAATCCGAGGGTGAGCAGTACCAGCAACAACAACACCAGGGGCATCAGTGAATCTCAGGTGGAGATACTGACTGTCAAGTCTTGTAGATAGTTGTCTTATGTCGTCTTTGTACTCTCAGGTCCTAGGAGTCAGTAGTTCTAAGGTTTTTGGCTTTAAGCCACGAGATTTTGTTGTATCTTACTTTGTACAGTTAACAGGGCAATGGATGTATGTAATCACTCGAGAGGTGATTTCATAGAGATGTAATGTTAAAACATGTTGTAAACAGTTTGTATCGTTTCATTATAAAAGAGTTTTATGGTTTAAAGATATCTTTCCAAAAAGTTTTAAATTTTAGTGATTGTCATATTCCGTTGTTAGTTAAACTGTTTTCGCTGAGTTTACCTCGTGATTTCCATGACGTATCGCCACAGCAAGGGTGAAGAATGAAGGGGACGATGGGTAGGAACTAGTCTAGACTAGTGATTTGGTGGTGGAAATGGTGAAATGGAGTGGATTTGAGGTGGATATGGAGTGGAATGTGGTGGATGGCGATTTGGGGAGCTAGGAGGTGTAGGAAGGTAGCTAGCCCCGTGCCCCAGCCGCCACCTAGGTATATATAGGTGTCTAGGGGGTCTAGGGTTAAGTTAGGGGTAAAATGGGGAAAGCAGTGGAAAAATGGGTGGATTTTGTGAGTAGCACGACCGTGGTGGGTCACCACGGTCGTGGTGGGTAGGGTAGACCATGGCCGTGGTGTATGGGCACGGTCATGGGAATTAAAATAAGCCAAGTTACAAGGTTTTGGGTCTGAATGGCCACGGTCGTGGTGACCACGGCCGTGGTGGATAGGGTGTTGCATGACCACGGGGGAGTACCACGGTCGTGGTGGGTTGGATGATGGCGGTCATGGTGGTATAAAACGGTCGTGGTGATCTTTTGTAGCATGGTCGTGCTAGGTAGCACGGTCGTGGTGTCTGCCCCTTGCACGGCCGTTCTTGGCTGCACGACCATGGTGCTCTTTGCTTGACTTGGAGGTGATTTGCAAGTGACCTAGCACGGCCGTTCTGTAGTACCACAGCCATGTTGGGTCCTGGATCAGCACTTTGACTCTATTCTTTGGATTTTCTTGGACATCTTTGCTTCAAATGATCTTTGGACACTAGGGGTAGGTTGAGGGAGCCTTGGACTTCACTTTGGGTCTCTCCAAGGGCAGAGGAACCCTAGGATTACTCCTTCTCTCTCTCTTCCATCAAGTGTGGTCCAAATACCTAAAAAACATGCAAATAATTTACATAAGTGCAATTTACAAAAATATGCATATTGGGAGGAATGACATGTAATCTAACAGGTATAGATGTGATTGAAGAGCAAAAACACACAAGATGAGGCCCTAAAATAGGGTTGCATCACCATGTAAGGACATAATCGTGAAAATATGAAAATCTTACTATCATATCTTGACTTAAAATCTTAGAACATTGGATTACATACATCATAATAGTCTTAAATAAGAAACATGTAAATATACCAAACTTAATAAATATGAACACTCATGGAAAAGAACCACTTACCTCTATTGAAGAAAAACCCAATTTCTCTTCTTGGGTTGAAGAATTCTAATGACGTTCTTGCAATTTATGAATCCTAATTTTCATGTTCATTCATGAATAATTATATTCACTTTAGTTTCTAGGGTTTCATTGTTCTTTACTAACACAAGGAAACTCAGAGTGGAATCAGCCTTTGGAACTTATTTCATCATGTAGATCACAAAAAATTAATCAAAATCCATATTTGGTTCAACCCAAAAAAAGTTATGATTTGATTACAATGATTTTTAAAACATAAATTCTTGCTCTACTAATCAGAGATGACTTGCAAACCAAAACCTCTTTTTTTTAATCTGGCTAAATTTTGGAAGAAAGACTGACATGTCATTGAGTACATTTTTTTGTCTTTATGTGTGACAGAGGAAACATTCATCAAAGGACTAGGGAGAACTCATGCAGTTGAAATCAAGTCAGATGCTCGAAATCTCAAAAGTAGCCATGATTGTGTGTGTGACAATTATTTGCTCAAAATCTCAAAAGTAGCCATGATTGTGTGTGTGACAATTATTTGACATGATAGAGGTAAAATTAGTAATCTAACACCTAGAATCTTCTTTCTCAAATCAAATAAAATTAATGATAAGATAGGGGGTCTAGGAATCCAATTCATGATTCTTGCCCTCTTTGAAGAAAATTAAAGTAGAGGAAAATCCCTTACATCCTAACAAAGTGAGCAAACCTTGATTCGGGCTATTTCGTGGTCTATATGACCAACAAGTGTATCCATCATGACCCACCATGGGGTTCCAGTAGGAAGTGGGATAGGGGCCAAACCATAGAAAACCAAAGATCATGATGAGTTTGTAATATCCCAACTGAAGGTAACCAGTAAGAAAATGAGGTGGAATGAGAGTTAGGGGCATGAAATGCAAAGTTGGGTAGTTGGAACAATGAGAAAAGATAAAAATAAAAAAAGGAAATTGATCATTAAGTGTTATCGCCACAAACCAAGGGCTCTACACTCTCTATCATACCTCAACATTGGTATCCCAATCATCAGTAGGGCTTGCGACCATCTTGACCTTTAGGATGAAGCCTAGATTGATGATGAAGGTAGTTGGAATGTAGGAGCAATGTTTTGGAGTGATTAAGGGTAAAAAGTAGGGGTAATGTTCCTAGATCATCATTTAATGTTTTTCGAAAGCTATATAATTAATCAGAGGTCTTGAGAGGGCTAGAGTCCAGTGGAGGGGTCCAAACAAGGGATATTTTAGGGAATTTTTGGTGAATGGGGATTCTAGAACCAAACCTTGTCATATCTAGTAAGGGGGTACTCGACTAGATGTGATGATTGGGGGGAGGGAACCAGTTCTTGCTGAGGAGTTACGCAGTGATAGAGAAATTGGGAGGGGAGAGAAAGGTGTGTATGGTGTAGTCCAATGTGTGTTGGGCTTGGGTGGAGGAGGACCAGTAGACGAGTATGTGCTCTAGCCTGACCCAAAAATGGGTTAAAGGTTGTCTCACACTAACATTGTGTGATAGATGAATAAACACCAGATGATTAGTTTAGGTTGGATTATCTCAATAATATTTGATTGAAAATATGTAGAATATTCTTTAATTAAACTATGTGGTCAAATACCGTCTAAATGACATCAAACTAGAACCACATGATGATTAAGGAGTCTAGAATATTTTTATTTTATTTTATTTAGGTTTTGATAACTTTTAACTATTAAATTCATATGGGTCATTATTATTAGTGTGTATGTATTAAAAAGTGAGGTAGTGTGAATTATTTTTTCCTTAGTGAGTTAGATGAGTCTAATTTCGAGATTGAGAGTGATTGTCCACTCTAGGGTCTACTTATTATCTTTTTATGTATATTTGAAGGGAGTATCTAGGAAAGAGAAAATAAAAAGGTTATATCTTATTTGTTTTATTATTAAGATAAATGTGAGTTATTTAGTGCACAAAAGAACAAGATATATCATTTTCATAAATTAAACAAAAATTATAATTTGTGCTATTTCCATTAAGTCGATTACTTAACTTTATCATAAAAACTCCATGAAAAATTCCCAACTTAGCTATGTAAAATTTGGGGATGTTACATAGGATATTGATTCAATAGATTTGATGGAACAAACTTTGAAGTTGGTGCCACTAAATTATTAATAGCATGCTATAGGAAAATATAGTTTTAAAGTCTACACCACCAACCCCTAAGTTATTGGTATCATCTTGCTTCACACCTCTACAGCAAATTCTAGTGTTTATCTCAGTGGAACCGAACCCCAAGATGATGAAACTGAATTAACTAGAAAAATCAAACAATTAGGATCCATATATAATTCATTTGAACCAAATTTGTAGTAGGTATCACCACATCATTATGCATTGACAATATAGGTTGCTACCTACCAACAACTTTTGTCTTCTGAGTCAATACCAAAGACATCCTTGATAGTCGAGAATACCCCGACAAATAATGCATATGGAATCTTATGAAGGGATCTTGAGGAGATATTTCTTCACACGATTAGTGATACTCCTCAAGAACGTGCTAAAAGATGATCTTAGACACTCCAACATATATTTCTCATAAGATCTAACATTCTTGGAAGCCACACTTTTCTCACAGATCCCACCTAGCCTGTATTCAACCTCACATATTGGAGCAAATAGGTACACTTTTTTAATTTCTTTCTCATCTCTTTTCACATTGATGATGATCTCAAATTCAATCTTTGGGTGGAATTGAACATTTCTTCTCTTATTGCATCACCATTACCTTACATTTATGCACTTTGTTTCTTTAGGGCATGTCAAGTGCTCATTTTATTATCATATACTTCAATCTTATCATGTATTTATAATTTTTTGGTTAATGAGAATACAAAACCCAAAATTGTCTTTCACTGGTTATCGTGAAAACTTAAATGATAAGCATGACACCCAACTTGACCTATGATGTGGAAGGACAAAAAGGTTCTAATCCAACCAATTGAGATTGAGTGTAGATCCTTCATAGGATTGTAGTGATAGGTTCTAAAATCCCTCTCATATACAAATCTATCATGAGATATGTATCAATGTTTAGGAATATGACGTCTCATTATTTCCATCCACCATCAGATTGTTTTAGTCTCATCATCACCACAGAAGGAACAATTTCAATATTTTTGTGGGTGCATTGCATTTCATGATAGGAAGTTTTAGCTTTTGCATTACTATAGATGAAACAAAGAAAAAATTGTTTTCCATTAGTTGCATGCAATCATATGGTTAGTTCATTTAGATTGCATTTATTCTTACTATCATCATAATATGTTGATATAACAATGTTCCCCACTTACTCTACAAAGGGGAATTCATTCTTACTACTCCATCTCCTAGTTTGTTGAAGTTCATAGAAAACCCACATATCAGTTTTTAAACGAAGGGCATGTTTTGAATAACAACAAAGATAAGGAAGAAAATGAAATGAAGAAAAGAAGGAGAAAAGGACGAGAGTCCATGAATATAAATCATATCTCCTTAGAAAAAGAAAGTAGAAATTGTAGTTTGAAAAGTTAGAACTAGTTTCTCATCATAAAAACCTTCCACCCAAAATCTTCTTATTAGAAAAAGGCATTCGATGCATGCATCATTCAACCTTCATTTTTGTAGGCATTTGGTTTCACTTTGTTATAAATGTCATTTAGGTGCATCATTTTGTTTATTGCATTGTCCACCCAACCCATCCTCTTGTAACTTTGTATGGTAGAATACCATCATGTTTCCCCTCATGCGTGTTAATTTAGGGAATACATTCATTTTAAGTTTTTATCTAAAAGGAGAAAGGTAGATAGGGAGATCACATAATGCACTCAGTGTCTGTCCAACTTGCCATGATATTTTTTGTTCCAATGATTTATGTGATTCATTAATCTATTTGCTAGCATTTTGTTCTTGTTATAAATGATCTCTTGAGAGTAGTTACATGTTGTATGGTTGGGAGGGCCAATCTCGGACCATAAGGTGGGGGTCATAAGTAGCATTGTGATTATGGGGTCTATCTTCTTCAATGAAATATAAGATTACTGTTCACGATAGTTCAAGCTTTGGGGTGTTTGATGCACACACAATTATTACCATTGCATATGCTAGTTTAGGGTGATTTTATCCATTTATTGATCTTAGTTGCATCTATTTCTATTCATTTATCACCATATTAGTATATAATCATTTTTACATAAATATTTCCTATTTTTGCATATCTAGTTAGGCATATTTTATCGTAATATCAATTGGCCTAATAATTAGTCGCTTTATTGTACAAAGTGTCACAAAGTCACTAGAACATACCTCAATTAAAGAAAACCAACATAACACCCAAACATTACAAAGATATTCTATATTCAAGTCTTGCCAAATGTCAATGGTGTCGACTCTACCATCCAATGTAAATAGTAAATCCTGACACCAAAGTCGGTGGCACAAACTCAAAATTATATCAAGGGACAAAACGGAAGTGGTAAATCCAACACTTGATGTATTAACTTGGTCTTGTGATCCAATTAAGACCTAATTGACATGCAACAACCATCAATATTGATATTCATTAAATTATGGCCAATGGGAGAAAATATAAGAAGAAAAAGAAGAAGAAGAAGGAGATGGCACCTTATTTGACCAACTCGAGGAGAAAATACTTAGTTTAAATCGAGGGTGATCATGAAAAATTTTGGTATCCCTCTTCATTGTTGCCATCTCTAGGGTTCCATATAATTTATTGCATGTTTTCTTATGTAACATGTTAGAACTAGAACCCTACCCTAGAACTTTGACCTTCTGGACTTAGACAAATATAGTTAAAGCCTAATAATATAATGCATGTAATAAAGACAATAATGTAACATAAAAGGTGTCACAAGAGTATATGGTGGAAAACATGACACATAATTCTTAATAATCATATATGACACATATGGTGGTAATCAGAAAAAGAACTTAATTGGATGCCTAATTTAGTTAATGGGCCATTAGTGGGACAAGTGACATAATTCATATAAGAAGGTCACAAGAGTGAAAATAAACTTCACATACGTAATCTACACATCAAAATAGGCCTACATGTCAATTTTCATCTAATTTGGACAACCTTGAAATATTAGGTTAAGTTAGGAGAGAGAAAATGTATAAAAGACATAAGTGATAAATAAATATAATAAATGACTCCAAAATAGGGAAATAATCTTGTAATCATAATCTACATAATAAATATAGCCTTTGGGTGAATTTTCATCCAATTTGGAAGATGTTTGATTAAAAGATGAAATCAGGAGAGAAAAAATGTGTAGAACCTTCAAAATATTAAATAAATAGTCAAACAACTCCAACATGTGAAATTGATGGCAAATTCATATCCAACACATTATATGTGATGTGTGTGTGAAGTTTCATAAAATTTGGAGAATCTTAAAGTCATGAATGCATGAGGAAAGAGAAAATAGGATTTGATTTATTTAACACATTAAAAATCCTCAAAAGGCAAATCTAATTTCATAATCGGAGTCTACATGCCTTCATTGGCCTCTATGAAAACATTTAATTAATTTGGATAATGTTTGAACCCTTAAATGAATAAAGAGAAAAATGAATCTAATGCAATATCACCTTATTAAATTTTATTGATTTTGTCACGCCTTAGTTTCCTAATCTGATTATGCGTGTGATCTGAGCCGTAGATTTTTCCATTCAATGGCCATGTCATTGTCTCCTACCTCAAGTAGGAGAGTGACCCGCCATGTATAGTAACAACGAGATTTCCTTTTCATCTAGCATCCTTGTTTCTCAACTATTTTTCATGATTCTTTTTTGATTGGTTTCCTCTTTCGATTGCGTACGTAAAAAGCCCTCATACGAACCCTAAATCCCTATATACAGGAAATGCCCAAATATGTTTTCTCCATCATTTTTCATAGAAGCACCTTTGTCGCTCCTCATTCTCACACAGGTACTCCACACCGACCCTCGAGCTCTGCGTGGTTCTCCCCCATCATTAATTGAATTGTTGTTGTCCTCCAAACCTTTGGGCCTACACTAGTTTGGTTTTCTGGTGACCAGCACCTCTCCGCCATCTTGGCCACTGTCTCAAAAAAATTGCCTATGTGGTAAGCATCCTCACCCCTCAAGCTACTATTCCACCTTGTTCGTTTGCTCCGAAGGTCTTCGAGTCACTAGGACCTATAGTAGTGCCCTTAAGCTTCGCCGGTGATCACCTCCTTTGGCCGTCCAGTGGCCCTTCAGCCACGGAAGTGGTGCATGTTGCTTCGACATGCCTCCATGGACCTTCTTGGATGTGTTAGCCATTCTTATTTTTCCTTTTGTTGTGGATTCATATCTCTGGTTTTGTTTTTCTATTTTTTCATTTGAGCTCTCATTTTGGAAGGGACTCTCTCCCTTTTGATCCTACGGTCTTGAGCACAAGCTTGGTGTGCTTGTCCGTTCTTCATGAATTCACCTGACCCACTTTTGGATCGCGAAGTGGGGTATTGCTCCGTTTCTCCTCATTGGGCGTGGCTCCAGGGGAAGTCCATGGTGTGACGCATCAGAAGGGATGATTCCCCTGTACACACTTACCTTTATGCCCTTGTTTCTTCTTTGTGTTTTGTTTTTCATCAAGGGGAAAATTGGTCTTTTCGCCATCTCTTGCTTTCTTTTCTCATGATTGAGTTTGGCACCTTGTTGGCGATGGGCCCAGACTAGTTGGCCGCCAACAATTTGACAAACTCAACAGCATTGAATGTTGACCGGACTTTAACTACGTGGCGAGGATTTTTGCTATTATCTGATTGGTCCGCATAATAAATTATTTACTGATAAAAAATATGGATAAATAGTCTTTGGATTCAAAAAATAAGAGATTTCTAACGGTGTTGGTTTTATTGCCTAAATCTAATGATTAATAATAAGTAATTTTAATAGATTAATCTAATTAAGTAATAACTTGTAAAATTCATCACTAAATATAAATAAGTCAGAAAAATATAATAAAATATATTTTGAACTTAGAAAAAGGTAACCTAAAATATGGCATGGTTTTTATAACCTAATTCACACATTAAGAAAAAGGCTTTTCTAGGGTTTGAATAATGAGTATGAAATTGGCACAAAATCTACATATATGCTTGATAGGTTCTCTGGAGGCCTAAGCTTGGACCTAGACTTGGATTTGGACAGAGTAGACTCTATAGAGAGGTATGTTTTGCATCTCCCATTATTCTATGTTGATCAAATAACCTAATTTTATCTTTATCTTGGTCTGATGGACATTAGCTATACACAATGTCTTTTCTTTTAAAAATCATGGTTCATGTGAACTACCTTATTTGATATTGATCTTGTGATCATGGATATTCTCTTGGACACTTTTTCAATTGCTTGGTGCATGTTGGACTTATTTGATGTTATGTGCTTAGTTTCCCACCATTGTATTGGATGTATATATATGGCACAATAGTTGATGGTATGGATCCTCTGATCCCACCTTAGATTTTGAAAGATGTTTTCATCATCCTTACTTGTTTATACATGCTTTTTTTCTATGAAACCTGTGGTGACTACTATATAATGTGAATGTACTTTTCATGTGGATGTTAAAATTCCCACATATGTGAATGCAGATGTTAAAATTCCTACATACTTTTATATAGGGGCAGATGTTAAAATTTCTACTCGAGCATATGTGTATCATTTCCAGCTCACCCCACATTCAAGTAGATGTGTATTATTTCCTACTCACCCCACATTTATGGTAGATGTGTTCCTACCAACATGATATATTATTCTGGTTTTGTCACCAATGTTACACATGTATGTCTTATTATTATACTTTGTTTCTATCAGTCATGTTCATATTTTATATGCTTGTTTTGGGTAGTACCTTACTCTTTATGGGAAGCTTTTATATTTTATATCCTTATTTCCATATATTGCTTAATTTCCTATTTAGTATGCACATACCAGCCTTTGCTGATGTTTCTTTTTCTTCTCCTTTTTGTGGGGTATGCTTCCAACCCCAGGTAGAGCAAGGATGACTTGGACTTAAACCTTGTAGTTGAGCTTTTGGGAGACTTTGAAGAGGTGGTTAGATGACCCTCATCTAGAACCTTGGTTAATATGTTAGATTTCTTTTTTGACACCCATGTGTAGTGAAGTGATGTATGATATCAAACTTTGTAATGGTTAGATAATTTCTCTTCTACTGTCACTTATAGTGTTATGATACATACATGTAGAATGAATTGGTTATCATCCCTTGTTGAAAAAAGTTTTCTGGTGTTGGTTTCAAGGGATGTTGCCTTTTTATTTCGAATACGGAGTGGTTCCCATTTGGGATCCCACTCCTTACATCTTCTTCTTCAAACTTTTATCGTGGTACCATGTATCTAATGTTTGGTTGAAGTTCATTAGTCTCTAGGACATGAGAGTAGGCTGGTGTGATTATGTATCAGACCACTAAAATTTATTTATTTGTCATTGCTTGATTTTCATGAAATTTGTAATTGTATTTATTCTCCATGTCTAATTGATAGGTATTTTCTATACACTTAAAATGTAAGTATACGCTATCGTAGTAATGTAGGCCAGTGAGACCTAGATCTTGAACACAGGGAAATGTCACTTCAGAAACTATTACAAAATGCAATACAACTTGAGTAATTGGTTTAATTATCTAAAAGAGAAAATAAATCTAATTTATTGGTTGTTGTTCTCAGTCCTAGCGAATTCCTTAGGATATTGGTTTTGTTGAATGCATATTCATCTTAGTTTTAATCATTATTTTTGGCCCACTTTTGCACTCTGATCTCTCATATAACCCTTGGATCTACTGTTGTATAATTTTTCTTAGATTTATTTTAATATTTAGGGTTTTATCAAATCCACTGATCTCTATTGCAGGATTAAGCATGGCACTATGTGTATTAGCTCAGGAGATGGTGGTCTCGCTAATCGACTAGAGGCCCAAGAAACTTTTGATAATTTGGACCCTATTTTTGATGGTCGACTCCTTCATTAGAAAGCATCCTCATCAATCAGTTCATTGATGCAGGCCCATTGACCCTTAGTAAAAGACCCCCTGCGGGTGGGTTTGTTCCATAAGGGTAGCGATCGCTAAAGATGTCGTGATCGAGACATGGCTGTGACTACTACACCATCTCGACTGAGATAGGCGTCGTGACCGTGACACCATCTTAACCAAGTTAGGCATTGCGATCGTGATAGGCGTCTCGACCGCTAGCAATTCTGAGACTGTGACATGCGTCTCATCCACTACCAATGTCATGATTGTGATGTGTCTTAACTGTTACATGTGTCTCAACTGTGAAATGCATATCAACAGTGACACCATCTCAATTGAGATAGTTAAGTCTATGCTCTCCAGATCTACGCCTATAAATAGGCCCTGACTTCACATAGATCTCATCGCTTCTACTCCATCAACGCCAACAGGCTGTCGCTCTGTGCCAGCCATGGAAGACGATCTCCACCGTCGTCGACACCTATGTGGTGTCCTTGCTCCATCATTGCCTCCGCTCTAAGTAGATCTGTTCTCTAGCCTTGAAGGTGGTTGGGTCTAGATCTGCATCAGCCATCTACCGCTCCATCTCTGATGAGTGAGAGCATGAGAAGAGAAGTAAGAAGGAAAGAGAAGATCATCCTCGATTGCCTTGGAGTTCTTCCCCTCCTCCTTCAAATCTTCCCCATCATTGAGTAGAAGATTGTTTCTCCACTGAGTCATGATCGCCTTCTTCACCATGACCATGACGGAGTCTTCCCTCTCTCTTGTTCTTTCTTTTTATACCATGAGGAGTGAGTATTCCTTCTCGCTGGGGTGTGGGGACTAGCCCCGTTGCCCATGCTTACATGTCTATTTTATAACATTCCATGGCTTGTATATAACTTTTCATTTCATTGTTATTCATTTAATGCATGATTTGTAGATTGATTACCTGTCTTGCATGATCCATTATATTCCTATTTTGTGAGAACTTCAATACTTAGGTTTTGATTATTGATTAACATGGTTGATGCTCGGAAGAGAACTTTTGAAGGGATATCTCTGGAGTAGTGAGTGTGTGATCTGTGGGTAACAAGACATTGAGCCTATGGAGATGCTTACGTAAACTCTATTTCCTAATAGATGGTTTTTGCTTACTCCATTTGGATAGTTTTATCTTGCCTGGATGTGTGTTGGATGTCTTTGTGCGTGTAGCGGTGGTGAAACTCGATTCCACCCCAGTGATTCTTGTCATTAAACTAAACCCAGTTTTATTCTTGCTCTTTTATTTTCCTTGCAAATAGTTTAACTAAACCCAAATCAACCCCTGGTTGAAAATATTAGTCTTGATTCAACTGGATATGACTAGAGAGATTCTTAAAAATGTTGTCCCTTGGGATTCAATCCTTAACTATACTGCGATAAGACCCGTCCTCTTGTGGGTGGTACTGTTGCACAAGGTTTTGGTAAAACTTGGGGATTTCAGCCCTGAGTGAATTTTTTAGTGCAGTAAAACCCACGTCAAATTTTGGTTCCGTTTCCGAGGACAACGCAATCATCTAGTTAAATCTAGTTTATTGGGTCTAATCTTGGATTTTACTTTCACAATTGATACTATTGATCATATATTTGAATGTGGTTCTCCTCCATCCATCTAACTCTTGAAAGATCTTTCCATCCCAGGTACCCTCACAGACTAGTGCATACACCTCTCCAACACTATTGGCTTTGCTTCTAGATTTAACCCTCAGATAGAATGAACCTTTCATCGTCAGAGTAGAAAAAACCAAACTAGGATGGACCAAGAGGAGGAAATTTCATGAATGGTAGCTCAAGCCCTTAATGTACAAAGGGAGAGGCTTACACAAGAAGCCCAGTCTGCAGTTCAAGAGGAGATCCAAGCAACCCAAGTAGCTGCTCAACATGTTGAGTTACAAAAGGACCTTAGAGGGTTCTCAATCCCTAAGGATGTTGACGTTCACCACCCAGTACAACCTCCTCCCCTGAATGCTCTAAATTTTGAGATCAGGGTACATTGGATAACACTGCTTCAAAATAGCCTTTTATGGTAAGTAAGGTGAGGATAGTCAAGAACATCTTCTGAGGTTTACAAATTTATGTGCTATGACAAAGTAGAATGGATTCATAGATGACGCCATCAGACTCTGTCTCTTGAAATATTCTCTAGAGGATAGAGCCATGAGTTGGTATAACTCCTTATAATGCAACCCCATCACCACTTGGGAACAACTTCAAAATGTTTTCTTAGAAAATTTTTATCCTCCTTCCCTCACCTATGATATTAGGGGTCAGATAACACAATTTACTCAAGTCCCTAGTGAAACTCTAGAAGAAGCATGGGAAAGATACAATGAGTTACTACACAAGTGTCCACACCATGGAATTCCTACGAATCATCTCATCAAAGTCTTTTATAGGGGTTTGAATGATGATATCAAGAAGTTTTTAGACTCCTCATCTAGAGGAAACTTCATGCATCAAAGTTATGGCATTACATAGAAGGTTGTCACCCTTGGAGATGAAAATCAAGCCAAGTGGGGCACATCTGTAGGAAAGGGAGTGCTAAAGGTAGCTATGGTAGAAAATAGTCTTGAATTCAAGTCTATCATCGAGCCTCTAAAGCTTCTGGCCACCAAGAAAGACAACCTTGAATCGTCTTTCCATGCCTATAAAAGGAGGTGTTCACCCCCTTGACAACAAGGGCATATCAAGGCAGCTTCATTATTTTGTGAAACATGTAAAGGCACTGATCATTCTACTCTAGCCTGCAATATTCTCTACGATGTCGTTCAGGGCAATGCTTGTGCCCAAGGAAATAATGGCCAGATCGAAAATCTAAATGCCATCCACACTATCCATGGTCAAGGATATTATAATCCAAATCAAAACATGAACCATCTAGGTTTTCAGTATGGGAATCCTTCCAGAGCAGAAAACTCACAATAACTTGGTCCAGATAGGAATCAACAACAAGGTCTGTCATGATTCTGGTATAATCAACAATAAAAACTTCAATAACCAATGGGAATTTAGGGGTAACTTTTAGAATAGAAATTACAACCAAAATCAAAATACCTCTCAGTTCTAAAATCCCAACCAAGTCCCTTATCAACATCAACAACAAGGAAAACAAGTTGGTCCCATCTCTTCTGATGACAAACTATCAGTGATTGAGAAGATGATATAGTCACAACAAACGAGGATACCAAATAAAAAAGCCCATCAGAAGGCTATTGAATCCTCAACTTTCAGCTAGCCTCAAGCCACCGGTTGGAGCTTTTACTGGCCAACCAGAGAACAACCCTAAATATCCTGAGCAACTGAAAGTTGTTGCCACTTGATTTGGAAGGGACTATTCTGATCCTCCTGTCAAGATGCATGTGGTAGTGATAGATGAGGATGACCTCATAATTGTCCAAGACACTGAATTACCTGAATATCAACTGAAAGAACCGCTAAACACTGATAAGGCAGACAAAACAAGTTCTGAGAAACCTATCATCATAGAAAAGAAAGACATATCTGAGCCAGTTATACCAGTGTACAAGCCTCATCCTCCTTTCCAAGCTCGACTAAAGCAGACAAGGCTTGACACTCATTTCATGAAGTTCAAGGAAGCAATGAAGAAGCTTTATGTTGATATACCCTTTCTAGATGCTCTAGCTGAGATACCAGCCTGGTTGAAGTACTTAAAGTTTCTCCTCACAAGGAAGTATATAACTGAGGAATATGAGAAAGTCAAATAAACAAGAATAACTTCTGATATTATTCAAAGCAAAATGCCCAAGAAGCATAAATACCCAGGATCTTTTGGGATTCATGTCATATAGGTGAATCCATGTGTAAGAAAGGATTAGACGACCTTGGCATGAGCATCTCTATCATTCCACTTAGCCTTTGCAAGAGGCTAGGGTTTGCAAAACTTCCCCCAATCGACATGACCATACAACTTGCCAACAATTCTATGATTCTTCCTTTAGGAATCACTGAGGATGTCCCGATCGAGGTAGGAAAACACTCTTATGACCCATGCGACTTTGTTATCATGGACATAAAAGAGGACTTCATATACCCTCTTATCTTTTGCCATCCATTTCTTTCCATTGCAAGAGCATTGATTGATGTTGAAGTAGGAACTTTTCTCCTAAAATTGGGGAAGGAAATATGTGAGTTTAAAGTTTTTGAAAGCATGCAAAGACCAAGCATACAAGAAGAAGTTTATTTGATTGATTGTATAGAGAAAATGTCACTCCTTACACAAGATAATCATGAATCATACAATCCTTTGGAAGTGGCTCTAACAAACTCAACTTCTAATGAACTCATTGATGAGCAAGTAAAGAATAGTGTGCTCCACCTCAACACTGCAGAAGAAGATCTTTAAGCTGAATTCAAGGAACTCGAGGTGGAAAATGTAATTGAAGAGCTATGTGAGAAACTAGAAGCCCCTAAAATGAAGCCCCTACCCAAGGGACTGAAGTACATCTTTTTGGATGACCTCAAGGCCTGCCTAGTTATTATAAATTCTGACCTGATGTCAGATCAAGAAGATAAACTCCTGACAGAATTAAGGGAAAGAAGAAAAGCCATGGGATATAAGATGAGTGACCACACTGGGGTCAGCCAAAAGCTTTGTATGCATAAAATCTCCATGGTGGAAGACAAAAAGTTGACTGTCAAACATTAATGGGAGTTGAACCCAATTATGAAAGAGGTAGTCTTCCTTGAAGTCATCAATTGCTCACTACGGGAATTATTTATCCTATATCTAACTCACCATGGGTAAGTCATGTACATGTTGTCCCAAAGAAAGGTGGAACTGTCGTGGTACAAAATGAAAATAATGAACTCATTCCCACCAAAACAATCATCGGGTGGAGGATGTGTATCGATTACAGGAAGTTAAACAAGTCCACATGTAAGGATCATTTCCCAATGCCCTTCCTAGACCAAGTTTTAGAGAAATTCGCTCACTAAGAATATTTTTGCCATCCTAATGGTTACTCTGGATTCTATCGAATTCCCTTACATCCAGACGACCAAGAGAAGATGACATTCACTTTCCCCTTTGGAACATATGCTTTCATAAGTATGCCTTTTAGGCTTTGCAATCCTCCCGTCACTTTTCAACATTGCATGTTAGCCATATTCATCGGACTAACTGAAACTATAATTGAAGTTTTTATGGATGATTTCTCTATTTATGGAGATGCATTCAACTCATGCCTCAAGAACCTCTCCCTGATCCTCAAACGATGTGAAGAAGCACATCTGATACTTAACTGGGAGAAATGTCATTTTATGGTAAAGGAAGGCACTGTACTTGGGAATAGGGTCAACAATCGGGGTACTGAAGTAGATAAGACAAAGATCAAAGTAATCTCTAAACTCAATCTCCCAACCAATGTAAGAGAGGTTTGTGCTTTTTTGGGTCATACATGATTTTATAGAAGGTTTACAAAGGACTTCTCTAAGATAACCAAGCCTATGATGAACTTGTTGCTAAAAGATGTTGATTTCCACTTTGATGAAGAATGTAGCAAATGTTTCAAAATCTTAAGAATGCCCTTACATGCACCACTATCATCCTAGCTCCAGACTGGGAGCACCCATTTGAAATAATGGGTGACGCCCGTGATTACGCAATTGGCATTGTTTTGGGCCAATATATAGAGAAGAAACGTCATGTCATCTATTATGCATCAGACCCTTAAGGAAGCTCAAAGGAACTATGAAAATATCGAGAAGGAAATCTTGGCGGTTGTGTGTGACTTTGACAAATTTAGATCTTAGATTATCGGTTCAAAGGTCACCGTCTACACAAATAATTTTATAATTCATTACCTTCTAGCAAATAAAGATGCAAAACCTAGATTAATCGAGTGGATTCTCCTCTTGCAAGAATTTGATTTGAAAATAAGAGATAAGAAAGGCATGAAGAAGGTTGTGGCAGATCACTTGAGTCGAATCCATACTTTAGACACTAAAACGATCCCTATCAATGCATCTTTTCCTAACGGCCAACTCATGAAAGCTTCTGAAGTTATCCCTTGGTACGCATACTATGTGAACTATCTTGTGGCTGGTGTCATCCACCCTGAATGCACTAGCACTGCACTAAAGAAATTCATGTATGAGGTGAGGAAATATCACTGGGATGAGTTGTACCTCTTCAAGATCTCTATTGATGGTCTCTATAGATGTTGTATCACTGAGGAAGAAGATTATCTTGTCCTGGAGCAATGCCATTCATGCCCCGGTGGAGGTCATATGAGCTCCAAGAAAACTGCTTTGAAGGTTCTGCAATGTGGTTTCTTTTGGCCCACCATATCCAAGGATGCCTACATATTTGTATTGTCTTGTCACAAATTCTAGAGGGCATGTAAAATTACAAAAAGAGATTATATGCCCCTTAAGCTCTGCTAAGAGGTTAAGATTTTCAAAATTTGGGGAGTGGACTGCATGGGCTCGTTTCCTCCCTCATATGGATGTTGTTACATTCTAGTTGTATTAGATTATGTCTCTAAATGGGTGGATGTCATACCAACCATCACTAGCGACTCTAAACCAATTATCAAACTATTTAGAGACATCATTTTTCCATTTCAGAGTTCCACGCACTGTGATATCCGATGGAGGTTCCCATTTTCTGGAAAAGAGTTTCAAAGCTCTTATGAATATGGTGTAACTCACAAGGTAGCTTCCCCTACCATCCGCAAATGAGTGGACCGGTAGAGGTATCAAACTGCCAAATCAAAGACATCCTGGAAAAGACTGTAGGCCGCAACCTAAAGGACTGGTCAGGAAAAATCAATGACGCCTTGTGGGCCTATAGCATTGCTTTCAAGACTCCTCTTGAAACAAAACCCTTTCGATTAATCTATGGAAAATCATGTCACTTGCCAATAGAACTTGAACATAAAGCTTAGTCGACAATCAAACAACTAAATTTCAACATAAAGAAAGAGGGCCAAGCCAAGTTATTGCATTTGCAAGAGCTGAAAGAGCTCTGGATGACAACTTACGAGAATGTAAGGATTTACAAAGAACGCACTAAATTATGGCATGATGGTCATCTAAAAAGGAAAGGCATACAAGTGGGAGACCAAGTTCTATTATTTAACTCAAGGCTGAGATTGTTCTCAGAGAAACCCTGTTCTTGCTGGTTTGGACCGTACACGGTCAAGAGCATCTACCCACATGGTGCCTTTATTTTATGGAGTGAAAAGTTAGGCGAGTTTGTAGCAAACAGACAACGCTTGAAGAGATAGTTCACCACATCTGATAGGAGCAATGAAGCATCACTGAACCTTTCCAAACTAGTATATCTACCAAAAAATTGAAAGAAGCATGTCAAGCTGATGACATAAAATAAGGTGCTTGTCTGGAGGCAACCTGATCCTTACCTTACCTTTTACTTTCTATTTTAAATTAGAAAATTTTTCACTCAGTAGATAACACATCATAAGATGCAACCTTAAGTTCTGATAATTTTAATTTTTTAGATTTCAGATGAAGGACACGTTGCTGAAAGGAATGCAACCACATATGGTGGTCCAACAAGCATGATTTTTACCTCCATCTCAGATTTAGAGTTTGATCGGGATGAGAAAATTTATAATTTTCAGGTGGAGGGTGGACGTTACGTACTCTACTTTCCACCCACACCCATTTGTTTCAGAATTAAGTTTCCATCTTTGCGATTTAAAAACATTGATCAAATTTTTCAAAATTCAAAAATTTTGAAGTAGTTTTGCACAAAAAGTTGATGCAGTTTTAATGCCTTTTTATATTAAAGTCATTATCTATCTGGCTAAGTTCTTTTTCCATGCAATTTTGCATCATTACACCCTTCTTTTTTGAAGCAAAGCCTCAAGAGATACAACTTCTAAAACTAACCAATGCATAAATACCACCTTGTGAAGCTTATGATTCTTCTATGAAGATGGCAAGTATATGTCAAACTGAGAGGGTTCAAACACATCATGCTTCCTACTCGATCATGGAACAATAGCACAGATTCACCATTCGATCCACATTAAGTCATTATTTGAGCATAGTATGAAAAAGAAGAATAACTCAGTGCACAAAACTATAAATCAAGTTGCATTATGATCTGAACTCTCTTCTACACTTCTTCTACCATCTTCATACCCCTCCATCCATCAAAAGGAAACAAAAATCCATAAAAATAATGTCAAGCCCTAAGTTCAGGGTGGGACACCACCTGTAAGGACCCTGACCCAGGTTTTGGGCTAACCCTCTTTGCTTTTCTTATGAAAGGTGCTTAGAACCTTAATCTAATCTTCTAAGATGTTTTGGTATCATGTGACAAGCTCATGTTTTCAGTTTGGTCCCGTTTGGATGTTGTTTGAGCAATGTTTGCTTGTTTTGGACCAAAGTGCAATTTACCCAAAGTAAGGGGTTATATTGCAATATGTTACATGTATAGCATGCATTTAGTTCTCTAGAATCATTATAAAGAGAATGATGATGTGGGGCACCTTGTGGAGGACCTATGTTTCAAGTTTGAGCTTGGTTGGTTGATGTTTATGCTTGATGTGCTAGTTTTGGTGTAAATTGCAAATTACCCAAAGTGGAAGGTCAATATGCAATTTATCAGCTCTAGATTCACCTCCCTTTTGTTTTGCATTATCTAGAACGTGGATGGAGGTAGGGGAGCCTTGTTTGGTTGATAGATGAGGAGTGTCATCTCTGTATGGTCTTTATATCACATATGTGTCACATAGGCCATCTTGTCCTTTAGTGTATCGGCTAAGGCTTGAAGGTGTGTCACCCAAGAGAGGCGTGTCGGCCATGGAAGCTTCCCAAATGCATGATACACACCCTAGAGTGTATCACCAGGCCATGCATGAGCTTCTAGGGTGGCAACAAGTGGCGTTATGAGCTAGAGCAAGTGACACCTTGGTTTATGTGGTTATGACACCTCTCCCTTGCTACCTCTCTCTTCCTTGGTGTATATAACTCCCTTCTGTTGGATCCTAGATGGGTGATTAGATTCTCTAGAGGGGGGGTGAATAGAGCTGAAAGAACTTAAACAAAACTCATTAAACCTTCAAAATATATGACAAGATAAGGTTGCTAAATAGGCAATTTGAGTGCAACAAAATCATGCATAGCAAGGATAAGAGAGATTGAACATGCACCAATTCGACAAGCTATTTAGATTGGTTCCACACTTCAAACTAGAAGTGTGTCAGTCCACTTGCCTAGAGAGGTCAACCTCTAGGACTTCAAACAATTGCATTCTTATATTCACTTATAAGACTTACAATACAAGACCAACAAAGGACTTACCTATCCAATACAAAGAGTCTTCAACCTTACCAAGGACTTACCCACTTTGCAAGAGTCTTCGGCCTTCTCCAAGGACTTACCCACACTTGCACAAGTCTTCGGCCGACTCCAAGGACTTACAATACAAGACCGAACAAGTGCCTGTAATTGATTTTCAAAGTTGCATTATAAGTGCTCTAATATTCGATCTAAGTGTTCCTGATATTTTTCTAAGCTTAATTACAAGTCATACAATCATTACAAGTGATTTACAACATGATTCTAATGGATATACATCATATTACAAAAACGTGCACTTGTATGACTTTGACTTGTCTTTTCTCCAATTTGAGATGCGCAAGTTAGGGCAATTGGAGTGTGTCTATACCTAATCTGAAATCACTCAAGTAGAAGCATTAGACACCAATATGTGGAATGGTTAGTCATCATCAAAACATGGGTTTAGTCAATTTAGACGTGAGTCAACATTGACCTAATTGACCTAATTGACCTTGAGTCAATTTAGGGCGTTTCGGCCATGGAAGCTGCCCAGCTACATGATACACACCCTAGAGTGTATCACCAGGCCATGCATGAGCTGCTAGGGTGGCAACAAGTGGCGTTATGAGCTAGAGCAAGTGGCACCTTGGTTTATGTGGTTATGACACCTCTCCCTTGCTACCTCTCTCTTCCTTGGTGTATATAACTCCCTTCCTCCTTAGCCAAGCAATCCTTTTCGGCCACCTTCCTTCCTCTACCTGTATGTGATGAGCATGGGAGCTTTGGGAGCTAAGGAAGACTCCCATGGAGCTTAGGAGGGCAAGCTCCTTGGCCATGGAAACTCCTTGCTCAAGATCTGACCTTGGTGAGTCATGCTTCTTTGCTAGTTTTTCCTTGTGCTTTCTTCTCCACCTTCCTCTTCCCCTCTCGGCCATGGATAGGCCCTTGATAAGAGTAAGCAAGTCTGTGGTTATCTCCCCTCCTTTCTTCTTCTTGAGCTAGGCATAACCATGGTTTCTTCTTCTTCTTCCTTTGTTTCTTGAGGTGATGATGATGGTATCGAAGGCATGTTTGGAGCTTTGGATGGGTGATATTCTTGGAGAAGAACGTGTGTTTGCTTCTTGGATCATGAATCTTTATGCCTTTCATGGAGATCCTCTTAAGGCGGTTACATAACTATCAAGCATCTCTATTGTATATACTCTCCATATGCTCATATGTTTATCTTGTTCCTTATTTTGGTATCCATCTTTTATGATGTTTATGCATGTGGAGCTTGAGATCTATTTGGATAGAGATGGCCACGTTTTACTACTGTCCATATGTTGTTCTTATACTTAATGCTTTGAATGGCTAGAGGTTGAAGATGACTTGCACGATATGAGTCTTTGGCCGATACCACTAGGTTGCCTGATATGGGTCTTTACCCGATACAGTACCTTGTTCTATAGCCTATGCTTTGGTTTATGGTTATGGCAACACCCCTTTCTCTCCTTTGGACTTGAAAGGTGAGACTATGACCTAGACATATGGACGATATGATGGGTTGGTAATAGTTGTACCTTATTTCCCGATATCCCCTATCTACCCTAGAGTTAGGGTTTGGACAACTTGGTTGCTAGACCCTTGGATGGGCTCTTGGCCGATACATTTTTCTATGATGACTCTTTGAGTGTGTTGCCCAATACCCTCATTAGGGTTAAGTCTTGGATGATATGAGAGGATTAGCTTCTTATTGATCTTGTGGCCGTTATGCCCTTCCTATGATGAGTAGTTGCCCGATATACCCTGTATAGGTGGTTGCCCGATACACCATGAAGAGAGGATGCCCGATACGCCATGTAGAGTGGATGTCTGATACACTCCCTGGTCTCGAGATGATCTTGGCTGTTACGTGGTGCTAGCTTAATGTCCGACATGGTCTTGGCCGATAGACTTTGATAGCTTGGTGCTCGACACAAGCTTTGAACGACACCACCTTGTCTTAAGTGAGCTTGGCCGATATGAGGGGATGGACGACATGGCATGATGCCCGATATGCTAACCCTAGATGCTATCCGTTATGCTGCTTCATGGCTATGCACGACATGGTTCTTGGTGCCCTGGCCGATAGAAATGGTCCATGGACGATACAAAGATGATTGTGTAGTAGGGGCACCTTGGGCGACACCCCTTTGACCGATAGGGTTGCTGTGGTGGTTAGCCGATAGCCATGCTGGTAGTGCACCTTAGTGAGTATCTTAGTAATGATGTTCCTATGACCGATATTGTTATGACCCGCGTTGAGCTTACCCTGTAAGTATGCTGTTAAGCATGTGTTTAGCTGTCTTGCTAAGTTATAAGCTTGTTTTGTTAATAACGTTTAAAATAGATATGATATGTGTGTAGTGTGAATCCTAGCCCTTAAAATGTGTAAGATCTTGCGCTTGAGGCGTTGCCAGAGAAATCGATTGAAACCGACTTTCGAGGCAAAAGTTGTATGTTTTTGGGCTTGCAGGGACCTATTTGTAGTTTTTGAAAGTTCTTGAACTTTACGTATTGGTCCCTAGGTTTTCCCTTCTTATCCTTTCTTTCCCCTTTACTCGTTTCATTTATTAGAAAAGAGAGAAACGCAGAGCGTTTCTTCCCTTCTTCGCTTGAGAGGGAAAGAGAGGGAGATTTGGGAGAGAAGGCGATTTGGAGCCCTAGCTTGGTTCCGGCCAGCAGCTACGGCCCTCCATCTTCGCCTCAGCGTTCTTCTTCGCCAGCTGAACCAATAGTAGCCAGAGTTACGCTTGCAGCAGGAGTTGCGCTAGCAGCAGCGGCGGCCAGGAGAAGGAAAGGGCACGAAGAGCAGCCCTAGTTCGTCCTCCTCCTTTCCTACAACTAGTTTGTAGTTGTGTGCATCGGTTGCAGGTGATTTGTTGCGCAAATCTATAGTTTTGCCCGCTGATTCGAGTGAAATCGACATCAGTAGGTCTGTTTATGTTTTCAGTCTGTACGCCGTTCGGTCGAATTATATGTGATTCGGTCGAGTTTTCTTAGTAGGAATCGAATAGCAGGTTGATCGGTCGAGTTTGCAAGCTGATCGGTCGAGTTGTGCAGTGATCGGTCAAGTTGTACAGTGATCGGTCGAGTTTCCGACCAATCGGTCGAGTTTCTAAGCTGTGAGTGGCAGTTCATTCAGAAATCATTATTTAACTCAATTTAAGTGCTTTAATGCTTCAATATCAATTGGTATAACTCCTAAACAGTGTAGCATATACTATAGAGTATGATAGATTCATTGGAACTTGAAATATGTGATATGATTGCTGAAAATGGTGGAATTTTATGTATTACAGTTGCAATGTATATGCTGGTTAAAGATGGTTGTTTAGCATTGAAACTGGATAAGTGATACTGAGTCATGTTTAAAGATGACAAATGATATATATGTGTTTTCAAGTGAGGTACAGAATGTGAAATAAGTATGATATGTGATATTCCTGTTAAAATGTTTATTGTTAATCAGTTAATAGACTTAGGTGCCCTAACACCGTAGAACCCCTTTGAGAGATCTGCTTCTTAGGGGTGAAACTCGTGTTGCAACAATAACTGTGCGGAGTCACGGTGGCACGAGGACAGAGAGCCAGTGTTGCAACAAGAACTGTGCGGAGTCACGGTGGCACTGGAGAAAATAGGGGTTATTGCAACAAGAACTGTGCGGAGTCACGGTGGTAACCCAGTGAGACTCTCCGCCTGTGTGCTCAGGTTAGAGGAGGAGTCTAGAGCACTCAGAGTAGTGCATTGAGGCCGGAGAGTCTGTGATCATGTAGCTGAACAGGGCTGGAGTCAGACTTAGTATTTCTTGGGTGTGTCGCTAAGTCTTATACGGTGGGATCGTAGTTCGCTACGGATCTTTATATGCAGAGTACACTGCATATGATTAGGGCATAATAAAAATATAAATATGAATCATTTAGGATCGTAGTAAATTTAATATGTTAAGAGATTTGAACTTCTGTGCCAATTCTCTAAATCAGTTTATTTGTTTAAAATATATGTTGCTGCATAGAAACGAAATTGTTATCTGTAAAGATGCTATGTCATTAGAATTGCCCAGTTAGTACTGCACTTATTATTTATTAAATTTTATCTATCTGATGAGTTGTTTATTGATAGCTAAATGAAATGCTATTCACTGAGCGAGTAGGCTCATCCCTCTACTCAAACATTTTCAGGTCAACAACAGCAACAGGAATCTGAAGGATCTTTTCATCCTAACGCTTAGTCTGTAGAAGGTATATGTAGTTAGTTTAGTTAGAGGTCTCTTAGTCCTTTCCCCTCGATCCTTGGAACATGGTGTGGGTGAGAGAGAGTGAGTGCATATGTGGAATGTGTATAAAGATGTAAATTACCTGTTATTCTTTACTTTACGTTGAACAATGTAATTTGCTGTAGACTTTGTATATATCTCTTGTCAGTTTAATAGAAATGCTTCTGCAGCTTGTTTGGCTTTAGTTTACAGCATAACTCAGGTTATCTTCTTAATGTCTTTAAGATGTTTTTAAAAGAGATGAATGGTTTGGCTTGTGTGTAAATCCCTCCGTCGTGCCCTAATCTCGTGGTCTGTGGTTAGTGTGAGATCGGGGCATGACATCTTGGTATCATAGCCTAGGTTGAGTACATAGTTACTCAGAGTCCAAGTCAGGGGATGATAAGAGACCAATAGGATTAAGGTTTAGGTGTCTTTCTTCTATCTGTAGTTTTCTAACAAGAAATATTCTGTTATATCATTGCAGATGGCAGAAAGAGGCTTTGATCGTGATGATCAGGCTGAGAGTCATGTTGGCCCTGATCCACTGTGCTTGGGTCCAGGTGGTGGTGACCATGTTGATGAAGCATCCTGGATGTACATGATGTTTTTGGATACCAGAGAGAGGTACAAGGCTGATAGGCGAGCTTCTACTTCTACCAGTAGTAAGGATATGATGCGATCTTATGAGCTTGTGAAGAAGCTTGGTGGCACAGAGTTTAGTGGCACTACAGATCCCACTGAGGATGATGAGTGGCTGAGACAGATAGAGAAGGTCTTTCGCCTGATGGAGCTTCCAGAAGAGAAGAAGATTAATCATGCAGTTTATCTTCTGACAGGCGATGCAGAGTTGTGGTGGCACGGTGTGGAGGATAAGAAGAGAGGTACAGAGCTTTCTTAGCAGGATTTCTCTTAAGAGTTTCATCTTAAATTCTATCCACCCACTTTTATTAATGAGAAAATCAGGCAGTTACAGAACATTAAGTAGGGGAACATGTCAGTTACTGAGTATGAAGCACTTTTCACCCGGTTAGTGAACTTCTGTCCGCATCTTGTTCCCGACAACATAGAAAGATGCAGAAGGTTTCAAGAAGGGCTGAGGGCAGAAATTCGGCATACAGTTTCTGCTACTAGTAAAAGGAACAGAGAGAACTTTGGTGAGTTTGTTGAGGTTGCTAGACAGGTTGAAGAATCTGTGAATGCTGACAAGGTGCCTGAGTCTAAGAAGAGATCTGCAGATTTTAGTAGAGGACAGTCCAGTAGTGGATATAGAGGTGGAGGTAGAGGTTTCTTTTCTAAACTCGGGCGTGGCTTTAGCTGTTTCGGCAGACAGAGATCTGAGGATGTTACTTCTTCTAGAGGCAGAGGGAGATACAACCCAGGGAGATGGGGCAGTGCCTCTAGTGGACAGTCTTCTGGATCGTCAATGTCAGTGACAGGTCCCCAGGGATAAGAGATACCGCTATGTAACAAATGTGGAAGACCACATACTGGACAGTGTTGGGGTCCAAGTTGTTATGTCTGTGGACAAATAGGACACCTCAAAATGGAATGTCCTCAGCTTCAACAACAGCATCACAAGCTTTCCAGCCTCAGTACCATGATGTTCCGAGTTCTTCTGTGGCTTCTGGTTCCAGAGGTGGTGGAGTGCCCAGTGGCAGAAGTGGTCAGAGAGGACAGCATGGCAGAGGGAGAGCTTCATCACGTTTCTTCTCTTTGACACCTCAGGAAGGTATAATCTCTTCGCAAGTCATTACAGGAGAGATGCTTTTGTTTAATAGTATACCAGTTTTAGTTTTGATAGATCCGGGTGCTACTCACTCTTTCATACGACACTCTTTAATTGGTGAACTTAATTGATTAACTCAAGAGTTGGTAGATGAGTTAGTGTTGAGGGTTCCACTAGGTGGACCAACAGTTTTATCGGAGTTCTGTCCCGGATGTTTGTTATCTTTTGGAGGTTACACCTTTGCTGCCAATCTCATGCCCCTGGATGTCAATACTTTTCAAGTCATCTTGGGTATGGATTTTCTTGAGACATATCGAGTGCAACTCGATTGTTGGAAGAAGGAAGCTACCTTTCAACAAGGTGAATTTTCTTGTGTCTTTACCGGAGACAGAAAAGTTCTGCCTACGTGCATAGTATCAGCTGCTGTAGCTGATAAGATGCTACAGAAAGGATGTGAAGCGTTCCTTGCTCATGTGGTTGACACTAGAGCAGAGAAGAGCACCGCCAGTGTTTATGATGTGCCTGTGGTTCGTGAGTTTTCTGATGTTTTTCCAGAAGAATTGCCAGATTTACCTCCTGTCAGATACATTGATTTTGAGATTCAGGTATATCCAGGTAGTCATCCAGTAGCACTGCCAGCTTATAGAATGGCACCTGCAGAGTTGAAAGAACTCAAGGTGCAGCTACAGGAATTGTTGGACAAGGGTTTCATCAGACCCAGTTCTTCACCGTGGGGTGCTCTAGTGCTATTTGTTAAGAAAAAGGATGGTACTATGCGTCTCTGCATAGACTATAGGCAATTGAACAAGATCACTATTAAGAACAAGTATCCTTTGCCGAGAATAGATGATCTGTTTGATCAGTTGCGTGGAGCGACGATCTTCTCTAAAATAGATTTGAGATCTGGATATCATCAGCTCAGAATAGAGGATTCTGATATTCCCAAAACAGCTTTCAGAACCAGGTATGGGCATTATGAGTTTCTGGTCATGTCGTTTGGGCTGACCAATGCCCCAGCAGCCTTTATGGATATGATGAATCGGATTTTCAAACCGTTCCTAGATCAGTTTATTGTAGTCTTTATAGATGATATTCTGATCTACTCCAGAGATGATGTACAGCATGAGCAACACCTGAGAGTAGTGTTGCAGTTGTTTAGGCAACATCAGTTGTATGCTAAGTTTAGCAAGTGTGAGTTCTGGTTGGCCGAGGTAGCATTTCTTGGACATGTTATCTCGAGAGATGGAGTTAGCGTTGACCCTAAGAAAGTTGATTCTGTACTTCAGTGGGAATAGCCTAAGACTCCTACTGAGATTAGAAGCTTCTTGGGATTAGAAGGCTATTACAGAAGGTTTATACAGAACTTCAGTGTGCTAGCATCACCCTTGACACGCTTGACGAGGAAGGATGCACCGTTTGTTTGGTCTGACAATTGTGAGAAAAGTTTTCAGATCTTGAAGAAGAAGTTGACTTCAGCACCAGTGTTGGTTTTGCCAGAGGCAGACAAAGGTTATACAGTGTTTTGCGATGCTTCCAGGAGAGGTTTAGGCTGTTTGTTGATGTAGGAAGGCAAAGTTGTGGCTTATGCATCTAGACAGCTTAAGAAGAACGAAGAGAACTATCCTACTCATGATCTGGAGTTAGCTGCTATAGTTCATGCTCTTAAGACATGGCGTCACTACCTGTATGGTGAGACATGTCAGGTGTTTACAGACCATAAGAGTCTGAAGTATATCTTCACTCAGAAGGATTTGAATCTGAGACAGCGCAAATGGCTTGAGCTGATCAAGGATTATGAGGTGACAATCGATTACCATCCTGGTAAAGCGAATGTTGTGGCAGATGCCTTGAGTAGGAAGTCAAGTTCATCAGCTGATGCATTTTCTATGGCATGTTTCAAGAGAGACTTGCTTGTAGATATTCGGAAGTTGAACTTAGACTTGGATGTGTCTGGACAGAGTGGGTTGATTGCTCAGATGCAGGTCAAACCTACTTTCTATGAACAGATTAAGGAGTTGCAACAGAATGATGACGAGTTGTGGTAGGTTATGCAGGATATGTCGGAAGGTAAAAGGTCAGAATTCAGGTTTTCTGACGATGGTGTGTTGTATCTTCATGACAGGTTGTGTATACCCAAGAACAGTGAGCTGAAAGAGCAAATTCTTGAAGAAGTGCATGCTTCTATGTATGCTATGCATCCAGGTAACACAAAAATGTACAGGAACCTCAAAGAGTTGTACTGGTGGTCTGGTATGAAGAGAGATGTGGCTGAGTACGTGACTAGATGTGGGGTGTGTCAGCAGGTTAAAGCTGAGCATTAGAAACCTGCTGGTACCTTACAGTCGCTTCCTATACCTGAATGGAAATGGGAACACATCACGATGGATTTTTTGGTACTCGATATGGGTTATCGTGGATAGACTAACTAAGTCTTCTCACTTTCTTCCTATCAAGTCAACCTTTGATGTTCCGAAGCTGGCCAAGATATATGTGGACGAGGTAATCAGATTACATGGGATTCCAGTTTCCATTATTTCTGATAGAGATCCAAAGTTTACATCTAGGTTCTGGAATCAGTTACATAGTGCGTTGGGCACAAGGCTGAGGTTCAGTACAACGTTTCACCCGCAGACGGATGGTCAGTCTGAGAGGACCATTCAGACTCTTGAAGACATGCTGAGAGCATGCGTTCTGCAGTTCAGAGGTAACTGGGAAGAACACTTAAGCCTGATGGAGTTTGCATATAACAACAGCTACCATTCTAGTCTTGGAATGGCCCCATATGAAGCTCTATATGGCAAAAAGTGTAGATCACCAGTTTGTTGGTATGAGGTTGGCGAGAAAGAAATTCTTGGACCTGAAATAGTCGATATGACTACGGAAAAGATATCTATGATCAGGGAGCAGTTGAAAGCTGCTCAGGACAGACAGAAAAGTTATGCAGAGAGACGACGTCGACCTCTTGAGTTTGAGGTTGGTGACGAGGTTTATCTGAAGGTTTCACCGTGGAAGGGAGTGCTAAGGTTTGGCAAGAGGGGTAAGTTGACCCCTAGGTACATGGGCCCATATCCTATTGTTGAGAGGATTGGACCTGTAGCTTACAGGTTGGATTTGTCGTCTGAGTTGGCAAATCTTCATGATGTGTTTCATGTGTCTATGCTGAAAAAGTGTCATCCCGGTACAGAAAAGATTTTAGATCCAGAACCAGCGCAGCTTAAGACAGATGTGTCCTACGTGGAAGGACCAGTGCAGATAGTTGATCATCGAATCAAGAAGCTTAAGAACCGTGAGATACCTTTAGTGAAGGTTCTGTGGAGGAATCATAACCTTGAAGAAGCTACGTGGGAGCTTGAGTCTGAGATGCGTAGCAAGTTTCCTTTTCTCTTTTAGGAATTTCGGGACGAAATTCTTATAAGGGAGGGAGATTGTTATGACCCGCGTTGAGCTTACCCTGTAAGTATGCTGTTAAGCATGTGTTTAGCTGTCCTGCTAAGTTATAAGCTTGCTTTGTTAATAATGTTTAAAACAGATATGATATGTGCATAGTGTGAATCCTAGCCCTTAAAACGTGTAAGATCTTGCGCTTGAGCCGTTGCCAGAGAAATCGATTGAAACCGACTTTCGAGGCAAAAGTTGTATGTTTTTGGGCTTGTAGGGACCTGTTTGTAGTTTTTGAAAGTTCTTGGACTTTATGTTTTTGTCCCTAGGTTTTCCCTTCTTATCCTTTATTTCCCCTTTACTCATTTCATTTATCAGAAATGAGAGAAACGCAGAGCGTTTCTTCCCTTCTTCGCTTGAGAGGGAAAGAGAGGGAGATTTGGGAGAGAAGGCGATTTGGAGCCCTAGCTTGGTTCCGGCCAGCAGCTGCAGCCCTCCATATTCGCCTCACCATTCTTCTTTGCCAGCTGAACCAACAGTAGTCGGAGTTACGCTTGCAGCAGGAGCTGCGCTAGCAGCAGCGGCGGCCAGGAGAAGGAAAGGGCGCGAAGAGCAGCCCTAGTTCGTCCTCCTTTCCTACAACTAGTTCGTGGTTGTGTGCATCGATTGCAGGTGATTTGCTGCGCAAATCTATAGTTTTGCCCACTGATTCGAGTGAAATCGAAATCAGCAGGTATGTTTATGTTTTCAGTCTGTACGCCGTTCGGTCGAGTTATATGTGATTTGGTCGAGTTTTCTTAGCAGGAATCGAACAGCAAGTTGATCGGTCGAGTTTGCAAGCCGATCGGTCGAGTTGTGCAGTGATCGGTCAAGTTTCCAACCAATCGGTCGAGTTTCTGAGCTGTGAGTGGAAGTTCATTCAAAAATCATTATTTAACTCAATTTAAGTGCTTTAATGCTTCAATATCAATTGGTATAACTTCTAAACAGTGTAGCATATACAATAGAGTATGATAGATTCATTGGAACTTGAAATATGTGATATGATTGCTGAAAATGGTGGAATTTTATGTATTACAGTTGCAATGTATTTGTTGGTTAAAGATGGTTGTTTAGCATTGAAACTGGATAAGTGATACTGAGTCATGTTTAAAGATGACAAATGATATATATGTGTTTTCAAGTGAGGTACAGAATGTGAAATAAGTATGATATGTGATATTCCTGTTAAAATGTTTATTGTTAATCAGTTAATAGACTTAGGTGCCTAACACCGTAGAACCCCTTTGAGAGATCTTCTTCTTAGGGGTGAAACTCGTGTTGCAACAATAACTATGCGGAGTCACAGTGGCACGAGGACAGAGAGCCAGTGTTGCAACAAGAACTGTGCGGAGTCACGGTGGCACTGGAGAAAATAGGGGTTATTGCAACAAGAACCGTGCAGAGTCACAGTGGTAACCCAGTGAGACTCTTCGCCTGTGTGCTCAGGTTAGAGGAGGAGTCTAGAGCACTCAGAGTAGTGCATTGAGGCCGGAGAGCCTGTGGTCCTGTAGCAGAACAGGGCTGGCGTCAGACTTAGCATTTCCCGGGTGTGTCGCTAAGTCTTATACGGTGGGATCGTAGTTCGCTACGGATCTTTATATGCAGAGTACACTGCATATGATTAGGGCATAATAAAAATATAAATATGAATCATTTAGGATCACAGTAAATTTAATATGTTAAGAGATTTGAACTTCTGTGCCAATTCTCTAAATCAGTTTATTTGTTTAAAATATATGTTGTTGCATAGAAATGAAATTGTTATCTGTAAAGATGCTATGTCATTAGAATTGCCCTGTTAGTACTGCACTTATTATTTATTAAATTTTATCTATCTGATGAGTTGTTTATTGATAGCTAAATGAAATGCTATTCACTGAGCGAGTAGGCTCATCCCTCTACTCAAACATTTTCAGGTCAACAACAGCAACAGGAATCTGAAGGATCTTTTCATCCTAACGCTTAGTCTGTAGAAGGTATATGTAGTTAGTTTAGTTAGAGGTCTCTTAGTCCTTTCCCCTCGATCCTTGGAACATGGTGTGGGTGAGAGAGAGAGTGCGTATGTGGAATGTGTATAAAGATGTAAATTACCTGTTATGCTTTACTTTACGTTGAACAATGTAATTTGTTGTAGACTTTGTATATATCTCTTGTCAGTTTAATAGAAATGCTTCTGCAGTTTGTTTGGCTTTAGTTTACAGCATAACTCAGGTTATCTTCTTAATGTCTTTAAGATGTTTTTAAAAGTGATGAATGGTTTGGCTTGTGTGTAAATCCCTCCGTCGCGCCCTAATCTCGTGGTCTGTGGTTAGTGTGAGATTGGGGCGTGACAGATATGCATAGTTGGGCTTGGTCGTTACCCTTTTTGGAGTTTGGGGTTTGGGCGTTACACCTTCATGTGTGCTCTGCATGACCCACCATGTGATAGGACTTGGCGATATGAAGTGGTCTATGGTGCCCGAGATGACGGTGGTTTAGAGAACCTTAGTAGTGTTGGCTAATATGCTGTTTAAATAGCCAACACGTCCAGGACCAATATGGTATAATGGATGACATGGGTGCCCTGGGCGATATGGATGACCCTTGAATGACATGGAGATGTTTGCACAATAGAGGCACCTTGGGCATTGTGCTTTGGTCGTTATGGTCAAGGTTGAGGGTTAGCCGATAGAGGAACCCTAACCCTAACCCTGATCCTTATGCACGATAGGCCCTTGGGCCAATAACATCTACTGATGCCCGGTACACCTTGCGTGACACCATGTAAGCTGGTGGGTTCTAGTTGCATGATAGGTGAAGTGATGGGATTGGGAAACCCTAATCTATGCATCCTTTGGTGAGAATATGACCATACCCGTTATACCTTTTGGTGAGGGTTGTGGGAGCCTTGGTGAGGGTTCTGATGACCTAAAATGCATATAGCTAATATATGTGGTCACATCTCTGTTAATAACAATGATCCATGTGATATGGCTTAATCACCTTGAACCTTGCACCTATGTTAATAATGAAATAAGATGATAGGTTGTGAACTCAGTATGTTGATATGATGTTCTACACATGATAAGGTTAGATGGTGGGATATGGTGTATGACCCTTAAGATAATCCTTAGGGATGATGTGCTTGATAGCAGTGGTGTATTGATGAATACACCAGTCATGACATTAATCTACATATGTTCAAAATGATGAAAGAATATACCAATGTATAGACCTTAATCTTGATGGTATGATAATCAAAGATATGCTCATGAGATACGGGGATGATGGGTGCTCACAGTTTAATAATGATAATGTAATTGCATTGCTTGCATTTATATCCTTGAATCTCATGTATGTATGAACATGGATGATGTTCCAATTCTGTACACCTGAATTCCTGATAGCATGATGATCCCAACATGTTCTACGCTCGGTAATCCGGTTATCTCTTTTTATGCAAGCTAACTATGTAGGTATATTGAATTCATAGCTAGGTAAGGACTATGGTGATTATATGATAATATGCTTTATGTAGCACTTGATGAATGTGCAATGACTGAATAATAATGATGATAACTCTGTTGAAAAGATAACATGTAACAACAAGTATAATGTGAAAGGTCTGAGGACCTGATTTAGGCTGAGTGCCTAGTTGAGGGATGCGTTCCCAAAATGTTGATGCAATAAGCCCTGAGGGGCAGTGGCAATATGTGACAGAGGGATTGATATCCCATGATTATGTGAAATGATGAAGCCTTGAGAGGCAGTAGCATTATGAGATGATGCAAGGGATTTATATCCCATGGCAATGTGATGATTGTTGAGGGCAATGGAAATAGAATTAGCAATATGATACCAATGTAATGAATCTAATGTTGTTCATGTTTTATATATTGTTGCTTAACACAACTTGTTTGCCCCAACAATCTACTTAAAATACATTAACTAATTACATATGAATCTCTCATGTAGTTTTCCCTGGCCATAGATCCATCATCGTCAGTAGCTGGTGATGGTGAAATAGGTTCTCCTGCGGGTTAACCTGGAAGCGCGTATTATTGAATATGTGTGGTTTCTCCTAGCCGAAAATGAGGAGGTTAGAGTGCAACTTCGGTTGTAGACTCAAGATGTGTATAAGAGCATGGTGAACAGGCCCATGGCTCAGTGAGATAGAGCATGAATGCATTCATGGCTCAGGGAGCACGGTGAACTGGCCCGTGGCTCATATATACTAGTGTCGAGACTTGTACCAAGGCGGGCTAGAGAAATGGTAGCCTTCGGGAGTTGACCCTGTGGCTGAGGCCACTTAAGAAAGAGACTGCGGTCCTGCTTTGGTTCTCGTGCACTGACCACTAGGTGGGAGGTCGTAGAGTCCGGCTCTTCCATTAACCTTGTATGGCACCGACTTGGGTTTCGCAACTGAAGGTTGGATTTGAGCGGTACGGCTCACTTCCTCATGGCATAATAATTCATAATCAAGCCATATAGTATCCTGCTTAGGGAAAATACGGAACATTGGTTGAGGCCTTGTTTGTACCAGTTGATCTAGTTATAATATGTAGTTTATCATATGAACCATATATAGTGTGATGAGTTCTTATAAAACTTATCTTGTCAATCATGTTCCATAAAGAATACTTGGTTATAGGCCTCATAAACATCTTGGTAAGATTAGCCCTGCTCAGTATACTGCTCTTATAATCTGCTTATATCAGTTATTTGTGATCATATTAAACTTGGTAGAGAGTTATGTTTCTCGATGGGACTGTGTGTCTCACCCCGCTGGTTAATAACCCTTTTTAGGTGGACGTGCCTGGTGAGATGAAGATCATGTAGCTATGGATGTTATGCAGAGGTATTGTACCTGGTGGGATAGATAGTGTCGAGTAGTAGAGTCCTACGTGTCGTCTGTGTACACTCAGGTCTTCGGGAAAGCTTTTCGGTGTTTCTTGTATAATGATCGATGTACGGTTTTCGGTATGTATCATGATGTAAAGCATCATGACAAACCGTTAGTTCATGTAACAAAATGATGGGAAATTATGTTGAAGCAATTTGGATATATGCTATGAAATGAAAAATGTTGGCTCAGATATTATATGTTTCACCTTATGGTGCTTGTTGTAAATCGGTTTTAATTT
The DNA here is from genome assembly GCA_963693085.1 of Alisma plantago-aquatica. Taxonomy (NCBI): domain Eukaryota; kingdom Viridiplantae; phylum Streptophyta; class Magnoliopsida; order Alismatales; family Alismataceae; genus Alisma; species Alisma plantago-aquatica. The sequence goes on from OY856414.1 coordinate 851,562,658, forward strand.
CCCGTGATTTTCGGTAATCCGCTGGTTTGCATGTAATCGTATTTTGTTGATGATGAGATGTTACAGTGTTGGTATCAGAGCTCTAGGTTCACAGAGTCTATAGGGACACTAGGACTAGGATTAGGATGGTGTCTAAGGTTGGACCGTGACTTAAAATATGGTGCATACTACCTAATCTCAGTACTTGATGCCTTGGCCAGGTATTCAAATATCGAAGACATAGGTAAGTGTGGAGCCTTAGATTGTTTCCTCCTTGATTACTTTGATCAAGTAATCATTCTAGAGCAATCTAAAGAGCATAACAAGTCAGGAATATGATGCTAATACCTTCATCTTGTTATAAAGGAAGTGAATAAATGCACCATAACCTCTTAATACATGGATGTTTGATAATCAAGAGAGAGTAACAGTTCTATGAAACCTAAATCTGTATAGGAACATGATGAGATAAGTTCTTGAAACTGTAATCTCAAGATATATATATATATATATATATATGAAAGACAAATTAACTTGTGATAACAACATAAGTTAAATCATAGAACTTACACAAGATGAAGAAAGTGCCTGAAAGCAAAGATAAAGTTGGAAGAAAGAGAAGAATAAGTGACGAGTAAACAAGATAGAACCTGATATAATCTCAGACCAACCAATGAACATAAGCAAAAATGTGAAAGAATATGTGAAGAATAACGATCTTTTTCACAAAGAGAAAACAAAAATCTGATATAATCAGGAACTAATCATGATTATGATGAAATGGTAACACGAGAAGAAGAATAATAACATGTAATGGTCTTGATGTTTCCTGTGCTGAGTGCAAGGAACCCAAGAAGATACAAGATAAAAACCAGATGGAAAAGGTTTAAAGTTGTATAAACGGTTGGAAACTCATGTAAGGATCAAAAAAAGCGATAATATCCTCCCCTTTGATATGAAACCATAGATGTTGATGGGTTGATGGGAGGAGTTTGTTCTTTTGCATCCCTTCCTTTTAAGGGAGTGGCAGTCAAGTGGACCTTGTGTCACTTGATAGGTGTTCCTTTGAAGTGATCATTGTCTGGATACTTTGAAAAGTATCAGCTGATCTTGGACTTTGGTTTCCAAGATGGGGATGTCTGTGATGGATGATGATGGTAGGGGTTGAGAATCAAGATGCCTAGATCGTGGAGGTATGAAGGTGAACTGTCTTGATCGATCATCCTTGACCTTGAACCTACAAGTTGGAAGCTTGTTCTGGAGTTTGGATTTATGTGGTGACATCAAGGCAACATATCAGTAGCACAGAGGAATGCTAATAAGGATAAGCAAGTGAGGACCGGATGGTTTGACTAGATAGTAGATGGCAACAAGTAACAATAGACCTCGAGACATAAGTTGGCCAGAAATGGTAGAATGACCCGTGTGTGGTGACAGGTCGAATGGAGTCACTCCATTATGCTTTGTCTTCTTCTTGCCTCTTATCTGCTCTGGTTGATCTAGTTCAGGATGTACCCTCCTTTGAGTGCTTGTTGTACGTTTGGCAGATGTTTCCTTCCTATTAGTTAGAAGAGAGATAGTTTGTTGTCGAGCACCTTGTTGATGACCTGGTTGTGCAGGATGAAGTATACTCTTCTTTGTATCCTTTCCTTTCCGAGATGTGATGGTCAGGTGAATCCCTTTCTGGGTGACATGTCAAGGATCGTTATAACCGTGGGAATGGATATCCTTGGAAAGGTGTGAAGTTGTCTCAGATGGAAAGGTTGGTTTTGGTTTGATCCGGCTAAGTGCCTATAGTGTGGCTATCTTATGTTAGGGGTTTATGCTCTGTATAAACATGACACCAAAAGATATCCACCCATGGGAAAGAAGTGTTGTAAGTTCATCCTGAGAAAGTTCATCTAGTTGAGCCATGTCAAGTGTATAAAGGTGTTTTGTAGAGTATGTATCTTATGATAACCTCTTCTGAGAAAGATCTTCCATGGGTTTGAGATATATCATGTGGAGAGAAGGAACAGTTGAAACATATAGAACAGAAAGATAGTGATACAATTTATGCAAAGATTAAGTGCCAAGTCTGTGAGATCAGAGTAGCGCAGCGGAAACTGATCAACGAATATGACACATCAGTAGAAGGAACTGATACCTGAGTAATACGAGTTGCATATAATGTTCCATTATCTAAGAGTGTTACCAGACAAAGAATGATGAGACCGAGGGTTGAGTCTATGACCAGTACAAGGAAACCTTGAGTGGCTCTGGGAGAAGAGCAAGTATGTTGGTCACAGATCTGTTACACTTAAGAGTCTTGTGGAGTTGTATGATGCGATGCACTAGTAACACCTATCTTCTTTCCGCTTAGGATTTCGGGGACGAAATCCTTGTTAGGGGTTTATGACTTGTAAGGATCCTGACCCAGGTTTTGGGCTAACCCTCTTTTCTTTGCTTATGAAAGGTGCTTATAACCTTAATCCAATCTTCTAAGATGTTTTGGTATCATGTGACAAGCTCATGTTTCCAGTTTGGTCCCGTTTGGATGTTGTTTGAGCAATGTTTGCTTGTTTTGGTCCAAAGTGCAATTTACCCAAAGTAAGGGGTTATATTGCAATATGTTACATTCATAGCATGCCTTTAGTTCTCTATAATCATTATAAAGATAATTATGTTGTGGGGCACCTTGTGGAGGACCTATGTTTCAAGTTTGAGCTTGGTTGGTTGATGTTTATGTTTTATGTGTTAGTTTTGGTGTAAATTGCAAATTACCCAAAGTGGAGGGTCAATATGCAATTTATCAGCTCTAGAGTCACCTCCCTTCTGTTTTGCATCATCTAGAACGTGAATGGAAGTAGGGGCACCTTTTTTGGTTGATATATGAGGAGTGACATCTCTGTATGGTCTTTATATCACATATGTGTCACATAGGCCATCTTGTCCTTTAGTGTATCGACTAAGGCTTGAAGGTGTGTCACCCAAGAGAGGTGTTTCAGCCATGGAAACTGCCCAGCTGCATGATACACACCCTAGAGTGTATCACCAGGCCATGCATGAGCTGCTAGGGTGGCAACAAGTGGCGTTATGAGCTAGAGCAAGTGGCACCTTGGTTTATGTGGTTATGACACCTCTCCCTTGCTACCTCTCTCTTCCTTGGTGTATATAACTCCCTTCCTCCTTAGCCAAGCAATCCTTTTCGGCCACCTTCCTTCCCCTACCTGTATGTGATGAGCATGGGAGCTTTGGGAGCTAAGAAAGACTCCATGGAGCTTAGGAGGGCAAGCTCCTTGGCCATGGAAACTCCTTACTCAAGATCCGACCTTAGTGAGTCATGCTTCTTTGCTAGTTTTTCCTTGTGCTTTATTCTCCACCTTCCTTTTCCCCTCTCGGCCATGGATAGGCCCTTGATAAGAGTAAGCAAGGCCGTGGTTATCTCCCCTCCCTTCTTCTTCTTGAGCTAGGCATAACCATGGTTTCTTCTTCTTCTTCCTTTGTTTCTTGAGGTGATGATGATGGTACCGAAGGCATGTTTAGAGCTTTGGATGGGTGATGTTCTTGGAGAAGAACGTGTGTTTGCTGCTTGGATCATGAAGCTTGATGCCTTTCATGGATATCCTCTTAAGGCAGGTTACATAACTCTCAACCATCTCTATTGTATATACTCTCCATATGCTCATATGTTGATCTTGTTCCTTATTTTGGTATCCATCTTTATGATGTTTATGCATGTGGAGCTTGTGATCTGTTTGGATAGAGATGGCCACGTTTTACTACTGTCCATATGTTGTTCTTATACTTAATGCTTTGAATGGCTAGAGGTTGAAGATGACTTGCACGATATGAGTCTTTGGCCGATACCACTAGGTTGCCCGATATGGGTCTTTACCCGATACAGTACCTTGTTCTATAGCCTATGCTTTGGTTGATGGTTATGGCAACACCCCTTTCTCTCCTTTGGACTTGAAAGGTGATCATATGACCTAGACATATGGAAGATATGATGGGTTGGTAATAGTTGTACCTTGTTGCCTGATATCCCCTATCCACCCTAGAGTTAGGGTTTGGACGACTTGGTTGCTAGACCCTTAGATGGGCTCTTGGCCGATACATGTTTCTATGATGACTCTTTGAGTGTGTTTCCCAATACCCTCATTAGGGTCAAGTCTTGGATGATATGAGAGGATTAGCTTCTTGTTGATCTTGTGGTCGTTATGCCCTTCCTATGATGAGTAGCTGCCCGATATACCTTGTATAGGTGGTTGTCTGATACACCATGAAGAGAGGATGCCCGATACACCATGTAGAGTGCATGTCTGATACACTCCCTGGTCTCGAGATGATCTTGGCTGTTACGTGGTGCTAGCTTAATGCCCGACATGGTCTTGGCCGATAGACTTTGATAGCTTGGTGCCCGACACAAGCTTTGGATGACACCACCTTGTCTTAAGTGAGCTTGGCCGATATGAGGGGATGGATGACATGGCATGATGCCCGATATGCTAACCCTAGATGCTAGTTGTTATGTTGCTTCATGGCTATGCACGGCATGGTTCTTGGTGCCCTGGATGATAGAAATGGTCCATGTACGATACAAAGATGATTGTGTAGTAGGGGCACCTTGGGCGACACCCCTTTGACCAATAGGGTTGTTGTGGTGGTTAGCCGATAGCCATGCTGGTAGTACACCTTAGTGAGTATCTTAGTGGTGATGTTCCTCTGACCGATATGCTTAGTTGGGCTTGGTCGTTACCCTTTTTGGAGTTTGGGGCTTGGGTGTTACACCTTGATGTGTGCTCTGCACGACCCACCATGTGATAAGTCTTGGCGATATGAAGTGTTATGTGGTGCCCGAGATGATGGTGGTTTAGAGAACCTTAGTAGTGTTGGCCCATATGTTGTTTAAATAGCCAACACGTCCATGACCAATATGGTATAATGGACGACATGGGTGCCCTGGCCAATATGGATGACCCTTGAACGACATGGAGATGTTTACATAATAGAAGCACCTTGGGCGTTGTGCTTTGGTCGTTATGGTCAAGGTTGAGGGTTAGCCGATAGAGGAACCCTAACCCTAACCCTGATCCTTGTGCATTATAGGCCCTTGGGCCGATAACATCTGTTGATGCCTGGTACACCTTGCCCGACACCATGTAAGCTGGTGGGTTCTAGTTGCATGATAGGTGAAGTGATGGGATTGGGAAACCCTAATCGATGCATCCTTTGGTGAGAATATGACCATACCCGTTATACCTTTTGGTGAGGGTTGTGGGACCCTTGGTGAGGGTTCTGATGACCTAAAATGCATATATCTAATATATGTGGTCACATCTCTGTTAATAACAATGATCCATGTGATATGGCTTAATCACCTTGAACCTTGCACCTATGTTAATAATGAAATAAGATGATAGGTTGTGAACTCGGTATGTTGATATGATGTTCTACACATGATATGTAGCATAGGTATATGACCATAGATATGAGCCATGATGTGTGCTCATGTTTAATAATAAAAGTATGATGAGCCAAGATGAAGTGGATTGTGGACCTTTGTGCAGTGGTTATTTATGGGTAACGATAGATGAACCTTTGATAAGGTTAGATGGTGGGATATTATGTATGACCCTTAAGATAATCCTTAGGGATGATGTGCTTGATAGCAGTGGTGTATTGATGAATACACCAGACATGACATTAATCTACATATGTCCATAATGATGAAAGAATATACCAATGTATAGACCTTAATCTTGATGGTATGATAATCAAAGATATGCTCATGAGATATGGGGCATGATGGGTGCTCACAGTTTGGTAATGATAATGTAATTTCATTGCTTGCATTTACAACCTTGAATCTCATGTATGTATGAACATGGATGATGTTCCAATTCTGTACACCTGAATTCCTGATAGCATGATGATCCCAACATGTTCTATGCTCGCTAATCTGGTTAACTCTTTTTATGCAAGCTAACTATGTAGGTATATTGAATTCATAGCTAGGTAAGGACTATGGTGATTATATGATAATGTGCTTTATGTAGCACTTGATTAATGTGCAATGACTGAATAATAATGATGATAACTCTGTTGAAAAGATAACATGTAACAACAAGTATAATGTGAAAGGTCTGAGGACCTGATTTAGGCTAAGTGCCTACTTGAGGGATGCGTTCCCAAAATGTTGATGCAATAAGCCCTGAGGGGCAGTGGCAATATGTGACAGAGGGATTGATATCCCATGATGATGTGAAATGATGAAGCCTTGAGAGGCAGTAGCACTATGAGATGATGTGAGGGATTTATATCCCATGGCAATGTGATGATTATTGAGGGCAATGGAAATAGCAGTAGAAATATAATACCAATGTAATGAATCTAATTTTGTTCATGTTTTATATATTGTTGCTTAACACAACTTGTTTGCCCCAACAATCTACTTAAAATACATATACTAATTACAGATGAAACTCTCATGTAGTTTTCCCTGGCCATAGATCCATCATCGTCAGTAGCTGGTGATGGTGAAACATGTTCTCCTGTGGGTTAACCTGGAAGCACATATTATTGAATATGTGTGGTTTCTCCTAGCCAAAAATGAGGAGGTTAGAGTGCAACTTCGGTTGTAGAATCAAGATGTGTATAAGAGCATGGTGAATAGGCCCATGGCTCAGTGAGATAGAGCATGAATGCGTTCATGGCTCAGGGAGCATGGTGAACTGGCCCGTGGCTCAGATATAGTAGCATCGAGACCTGTGCCAAGGTGGGCTAGAGAAAGGGTAGCCTGCGGGAGCTGACCCTATGGTTGAGGCCACTTAAGCAAGAGACTGCGGTCCCGCTTTGGTTCTCATGCACTGACCACGAGGTGGGAGGTCGTGGAGTCTGGCTCTTCCATTGACCTTGTATGGCACCGGCTTGGGTTTCGCAATCAAAGGTTGGATTTGAGCGGTACGGCTCACTTCCTCAGGGAATAATAATTCATAATCAAGCCATATAGTATCTTGCTTAGGGCAAATACAGAACATTGGTTGAGGCCTTGTTTGTACCAGTTGATCTAGTTATAATCTGCAGTTTATCATATGCACCTTATATAATGTGATGAGTTCTTATAAAACTTATCTTGTCAATCATGTTCCATAAAGAATACCTGGTTATAGGCCTCATAAACATCTTGGTAAGATTAGCCCTGTTCAGTATATTGCTCTTATAATCTGCTTATATCAGTTATCTGTGATCATATTAAAGTTGGTAGAGGGTTATGTTTCTTGCTGGGACTGTGTGTCTCACCCCACTGGTTAATTACCCTTTTTAGGTGGACGTGTCGAACGAGATAAAGATCATGTGGCTGTGGATGTTATGTAGAGGTATCGTACCTGGTGGGATAGATAGTGTCTAGTAGTAGAGTCCCACGTGTCGTCCCTATACACTCAGGTCTTCGGGAAAGCTTTTCGGTGTTTCTTGTACAATGATAGATGTATGGTTTTCGGTATGTATCCTGATGTAAAGCATCATGACAAACAGTTAGTTCATGTAATAAGATGATGGGAAATTATGTTGAAGCGCTTTGGATATATGCTATGAAATGAAAAATGTTGGCTCAGATATTATATGTTTCACCTTATGGTGCTTGTTGTAAATCGGTTTTAATTTCTCGTGATTTTTGGTAATCAGCTGGTTTGCATGTAATCGTGTTTTGTTGAGGATGAGGTATACACCCCTCTCCTTTTCCACTTATTCCATACCCATCTCTATGTAATAAGAGTGTACCAACAAAAAGAAAAAAAAGATGCCAATGTGCACACAAGAAAAATGCAATCTCAAGTCAAATAGATGAGAGATTTGCATACAAAAAGGATTTCAATCAATGTAATTGCAACCATATAATAAAAATCTCGAGTCGAATAGAGGAGTGATTTGCTACTTACTTCCATACCCCCTTCACTCCCTTTTCCACCTACAGGCACAATGAATGCCTAAATTTACCACTCTCTTGAAAAATGTTATTGTCAGATTAGTTGCACACTTGTTGTTCTATGAGTATCTCTAGATTCTCATGAATCTCTAAGATATGCCTGATGTTAGACAAAGTGGGAAGGAAGTGTCTTTTGTGAAATAAACTCGGAACATATTATATTTTAAGATGTGTTTAGTGATCTCAGGAAGTTTAGATACTCAGACATATGAAACAACAAAGAAACTAGAATGATGTGAAGATCAGGCAATCACAAAGGTTGAAAGTATTTGATTGGTGACTGTGTCATATTTTGTGTTACTCAAGGATGAGCAACATTTAAGTTCGGGATGTTTTCATGAATGCATATTCATCTTAGTTTTAGTCACCATTTTTGGCCTAGTTTTGCACTCGAATCTCTCATATAACCCTTGGATCTATTGTTATATAATTTTCTAGGATTCATTTGAATATTTAGGGTTATGATCAAATCCACTGGTCTAGATTGTAGGATTAAGCATGGCACTATGTGCACCATCTCAGGAGATGGTGGTCCCACTAACCGACTAGAGGGCCCAAGAAACTTTTGATAATTTGGACCCTATTTTTGATGGCCAGTTCCTTCATCAGAAAACATCCTCATCAATGAGAGGATTCATCAATGCATGCCCATCAACCCTTAGTAATACCCCCCCCCCCCGAATGGGTTTGTTCTATGAGGGTAGTGACCGCTACAGATGTTGTGATTGAGACATGGTTGTGACTGTGACACCATATCGACCGAGATAGGCGTCATGATCACAACACTATTTTGAATGAGATAGGGATCACGAAAGGCGTCCCGATCACTAGCAAAGTCACAACTGCAACGTGCTTCTCAACTACTACCAATGTCACTATCACAACATGTGTCTCGATGTGACATGCATCTCGACCATGATATTTTATCGATCAAGACAGTTATGTTGGTGCTCTCCAGATCTGCACCTATAAATCGGCCCCAAATTCACACAGATCTGCATCGCTTCCGCTCCATCCATGCTGAGAGGATGTCGCTCTGTGCCTAGCCAAGCAAGATGAACTCCACCACCGTCGACACCTATGTGGTGTCCTTGCTCCATCACTGCCTCTACTTCACCTAGATTTTCTCTCTAGCCATGAAGGTGGTTGGGTCCAGATATGCATCATCCACCTACCGCTCCATCTATGGTGAGCGAGAGAATGAGAAGAGAAGGAAAAAGGAAAGAGAAGATTATCCTCGATAGCCTTGGTGTTCTTCCTCTCCTCCTCTAGATCTTCCCCATCATCGAGTAGAAGATAGTTTCTCCACCGAGCCATGACCATCTTCTTCACCATGACCATGGCAGAGTCTTCCCTCTCTCTTATTCTTTCTATTTCTACCATGAGGAGTGAGTAGTTCTTCTCACTGGGGTGTGGGGACTAGCCCTGTTTTCTATGCTTACATGTACATTTTATAACATTCCATGGCTTATATATAACTTTCCATTTTGTTGTTAATCATTTAATGCATGATTTGTGGATTGATCACCTGCCTTGCATGATCCATTATATTCCTATGTTTCGAGAACTTCAATACTTAGGTTTTGGATACCGATTAACATGGTTTATGCCTGGACGAGAACTTCCAAAGAGATATTCTCGGAGTAGTGAGTGTGTGATCTGTGGGTAATAAGATGTCAAGTCTATAAAGATGCTTACCCAAACTCTATTTCCTAAAGGATGGTTTTTACTTACTCCATTTGGATAGTTGTATCTTGCCAGGATGTGTGTTGGATGTTTTTGTATGTGTAGCGGTGGTGAAATCCGATTCCACCATAGTGATTTCCATCATGAATCTACACCAAAATTTATTCTATCTCTTTTACTTTCCTTTCAATTAGTTTAACTAAACCCAAATCAACTGTCAACTCTAAATATTAGTCTTGATTCAATTGGATACTACTAGGAAGATCTTAAAAATGTTGTCCTTTGGGATTTGATCCTTAACTATATTGTGATAAATCTTGTCCACTTGCAGGTGGTACTATTGCACAAGGTTTTGGTAAAACTTGGGGATTTCAGCTCGGAGTGAATTTGTTAGTGCAGTATGACCCACATCAAGTTTCACCTAGCTAACATTGCACTTTAATCTTTATACATTTATAAAATTCTGTCCTACCCCTAGATTAAGAGCATGTAGCGATAATTACCTTTTTTTTTAATTAAGCCAGGAGGAAACTTTTATTCACCCTACCCTCCTCGTGTAGGCAAAACACACCAAAAATATACAACTCCTGCTCATAAAATGCAGGTGTGCTCCCCAACCCGTCAAAACATCCTACCAAAACAAGGAAACCCTCACACAAAAAGAAAAAACACAGGCACAACTTCAACAATGCATCCGTCTTTTGATAATATACGACACTCCTTTTTTCTCCAGGTAGATCATACCTCTAATACGCATAGGAAGATCACTTGGCTCGGTCCACACTTTACCATGCTCAAGCTGGTTTCCCCACATTCCCAAGCTGCCCGGGGTGGAGTTAATAGTTTTAGGTACCAGAAAACCCATAATAGCTTCTTCCTTCATGACATTCCGAATCTCTGCAAGATAAGAAAAAGCTCTCCATGGACCCGCAGCACCATTCCAAATGCAGTTAAGGGTTTCCCTGTCATCAACCTCAAAGCAAGAGATCGTCAAATTATGGTCGTTGGATACCTTTAAAGCAATGAGACAGGCTTGCAAATAAGCCACATGATAATATTTCTCCAACAGCCAGAAGCGGAAGGCAAGCCTCACGTACCTGTGTCTGTTCCTCACTATCCCAGCAGTCCATCTACGCTGAGATCCCGTCATATCTTTGCCCACTCCGATGGTGAGGTTCAATTTGAGGTTGGCCATGTCCGGTGGTACCCATCTAACCAGCTCAATTGCGGTGATTCTAAAGCTGTAAACGTCAAACCCAGCTTCTGCCAACTTCTTTGTCATCTGCTCGTCTTTTGATTTAAGGAACTTCTTCATAGACGCATCTCTATTAAGGATAAAACAAATGTCATCCCACCTCTTCGCAGGTCTTATGCTCTAGTGGTGTAATTCATTATCTAATGCCAACCCCATGATAGTAACAATTATGTTATTAGACAGGTGCTTTATCAAATGCTCTGGGTAATCTCCTCACATTTTTAAACCACCTTTCTCAATGGGTTCCATATAATGTGTATTTCTATGAAGTTCTGACCATTATTTTTTCTTTTTCAAAGCAATTAATAGTCCAAGTACTACCTATGGTGATCAAGCATGGATAGTTTGTTCATTCTCATATAAATAAATCCAAAAATTAAGAGAAATTGATGAATTAATGCATAAGAGTCAAATACAATGCATAACCGGGTACTCACGAGTCCTAAGGAACTAGGAGATTAGCCCCTAATAGTTTCCATAGTCAAAAATATTAAAAGAGAAAGAAAAGACATGGAGACCATGAAGAACCCTTGAAGTAGAACGGTTCAAATGATCCCTTCTCACGCATGTGCCAATTTTCTACCTTCCGACTACAATTTTATCCGCTAGAAGTGCCCAGATCATTTAGGATGTGGACTTCTTCTTTTCTATCTCCTTCTCTTTCTATCCATGTCATACAATGGAAAGAGACGTGATTCTTAGGTCTGACTGTAACTCCCCTAAGTCATAGGCATGACTTAGGGCCAGTTAAAACCTCAATCGTCATATTAAGCAAAGCCTTTAGATCTGCCTGATCCCGGCCTGTCAGTACTACCGATAGGATGTCGGTACTACCGAATCCTCTAATTTCATGACCACCTATCAAGTTGTCAGTATTACTGACCTAATTGCCGATAGTACTGAGTTGCTTCAATAATTCTTGAACAAAATGATGTAACATCATCGGTAGTATCGATTTGTATGTTAGTACTATTGAGTCTTCTAGATCCTTTCTGATCCAAACTGAGCATGTGTTGGTACTACCGACTATGTAGATTCTTGTACATTCACCTGAAATGCATAAAATATGAACATAAGCTCTGGAAAATACTAATTCGATTGGAAAATATTGTAATTATGCTTAATTGATGCAAATGAGTAGCACATGCTAATAAAAGTAAATCATGCACAATTAATATTAGATTTGACCAAAAAGTGCATAAAAATCAATATAAAATAGCCTGTGAAAATGACAAACAAACATTGTATCAAACTCCCTTAAGCGTATATGTTGCTCATCCTTGAGAAACACACTCTCGAATCTATTTTTGAGACAAGTCTATAAAAGGACAGAATAATATGAATATCATTTCTCAACTATCCCCATTTGGCAGTCCCAAACTGGCTTTCGTCAATCACAAAACAATTAACTGCTCTATAGCAATAAAAACATTCATAAAAGATATCCACACTTAGATCAATGAACACTATTAAGGGAGAAGTTAAAATCACACTCAATCAAGCATTTAGTTGGTGCATTATGTGATTCCCTGTTCTACATTGCTCTTTCCTAACTACTAATCTACGTGGAAGTAGTTCTCCATATAAAAAATTAATGAAGAGAAAAATCATATTAGTGGCCTACCAATAAGATCAATGGATGGTATGAATTTGGTGGCTAGGAAGAATCAAAAATATTATTTGAATCATTTATGCAAAATAAAACATGATGAACCTACACGGTGAAGTTGAAGGGAAAATGCATGAATCCTAATGCCCAAAATTATGGGTGGAACGATGCATGAATCAACCAATCTCACAAATAATTGAGAACAAAGTAAGAAAACAAAAGAATGCATCATGTGAATGTCTCCATCTTTTATGTGAAGAGTTGAGGGCATCCTTTCTCCCTCTTAACTTTGAAACATTAACAAACTCTTTTTTTCTTTTTTCTTCATTGGCCCATTGTTCTAGCATGATGGAATGTTATGCTTTGGATTTACAACATATCATTCATTTTTTTCTGAGGGAATGGGTGTGTATTCCTGGACTCAAATATTAAAGGAAAAAGATACCACATGATATAGAAATGAATGATGAAAAATGCATGCAATATACATTTAATTGCTTATGCAACTAGAATTATGTGTACATAAATTGTTGAACTACCAAACTTGGTATTTTTTTCATTTTATATGAATCCATTAAAAACAGACTAACTATCATGTAACCTACTATGACATGTGATGCAAAAAATAGGAAATAATTTAGACTACTTGATCATCCTAAAGTGGTGAGTCAAAATGAATTCAAGATGACTGGAATCACATAACTAAGAGACAATGCCTTTCATGAATTTATGATATGTCCCTCTCTAAACACATGTGTACAGGGTAACCTTAGGATTTCTTTCTTAAACTTCAATTTAAGATCGCGTTAACTGTTTGATCAATTTAATCTCAAACCCCATCTCCATCCTCATTTCATGAATAATTAAGATGTCTATTCATATTAAATGTCCTTAAGATGACTAGCCTATACACTTCCTCTAGGTGAGATTACTCAAGTACTCACAACTAAGCCCACACAAAAAATCAATTTCCATTACAAAGTTGAAAGCACACATGATAATTTCCAGGAACAAACAAAATTTAAACCCCACGTTACACTAGATAGATTGTGGATCCTAGAAATTACAAAAATAAAAGCTAAAAACAAGCAAAATGGAAGATAAAGTTGTTCCAACACCCCACTAAGCTTGAACTTGACTATGACCTCATAGTCAAAATCCAAATATAGAAGTGGAATGGGGGTACCAATTGCTCTAAAGGGTGGTGGTGGCGGTGGTGGATGACCGGTGGTTCTTTGGATCAAGTTGTGCAAGCATATATCCCTCTTGTTGGTGCCATGAATTTGTGTCTTTTTGGCAGCAAGATATGTCATTCTCTCTCCTTCTTTGAGATTTGAAAATCAGTAACCACCAGCATGTGTGTCTGTGATATTGACGACCTTTCTTGTAGATCTGTCACCTTTTTACTAAAAAAGTCAGTAGTACCGACTTTGGACTCAATAGTACCAACTTTCTATAGAATTTTAATTGATTGGGCGTCAGTAGTACCGACTTTGACCCTATTTGCACACCAAACTAGAGTATCAAGGTACCTTTTTACATAAACTAAAATGTAACATGAAAAATATGAAATGTAACTAACAAAAACACCTAAACAAATAGTAAATGACTAAAATAAAATTGGGTTGCCTCCCATGAGTGGCCTTGTTTAATGTCTTAGGCTTGACATGAATGATCCTCCTCAACCCGAATTATCATGTGGTGGTAGTGAAGATTCATTTGACAATCTGAACTCCACTCATTTATCGTCTATCCCAAGTGTCAAATAGCCTATGCCAATTGCAGTGATCATGTCAGTTGTAGCTTGGAACGACCTCCCTAGTAGAATCTCATATACTTTCATTTCTTTCATACCCATCACCACAATGTCAATATGATAGATGAATTTGTCAACTTTAACCAACATTTCCTCGCATATACCATATGGCCTCACAATAGAACTATCCTCCAACTCGATTGTCATGGTTGTTCTTGTTGGTTCATTGAATCCTAACTTTTGAAAGGAGGTAAGAGTCATAAGATTAACACTCACTCCCAAATCACATAGTGCCTGCTTAAAATATGTTTGCCACCTATAGAACATGGGATGTAGAAACATCATGGATCATTCCTCTTCCTTGGTAGCTTCCCCTAGTTTAGTGCACTCATCAACCTATACAATATGTGTGTCTTTAATCTGTCACTTTTTGTTGATGATATCTTTTAAAAATCTCCCACGAGAAGGAATTTGCTCTATCGCCTCCACCAATGGCAAATTAATGTGGATCTTTGTAAGATGTCTAGGAACTTCTTGAACTGTGTTTCCTTTTTCCTCGGCTTTAGACTATTTGGTGATGTCACATCAGACTTCTCTTCTCACTTATGTGGGGGAGCATATGGCACTTTATGAACTTCCTCCCCTAAGCTTGCTTCAGCACCACTTCCTGGAATAGAAATTGGCTTATCTACTGTGGGTGGAATGAACGGTGGTTGATCTTTCTGGGGTGTAGGTGCTTCTTTATTAACTGTGATCGTCCCACTTTAGAGAAGAACCTTCACATGCTCTTGTTGCATGGGCACCTATTCTGGAATGGGGTCTGTTGAGGTGCATGCATGACCACAATGCATTGGAAATCTGCACCCCCCTTGTTGTCCATATAAACTATTGGAATATGGATCTTTAGGTACATATGCCTGCTCAGGCTCTAGAGTATGTTTCTTTGGTAACTCAATAGAAGCTTATTCTGCCTTTTAGACAATAGAGACATATTTCACTTGATGATGTGATGTCTCTGTATTTTCTGGGACCCCATGTTGACTAGGCTTCTTCAATGAAGCAACCTCTGCTTCCAGTTGAGAAATTTGATATCCAATATTTTCGGTATGTTCTCCTTGGTTTTGTAGCCCCCTCTTAGTCTGACAATAATGGTTTCATTTTCCTAGCATGTCTTCTATGTGATCTATCTTGTTATGGTTCCTGTCCTGCTATTGTTGTTGCCGCACAAACATGCAATCTTCATCATCACCTCCAGATGAAGTGTGGGATTTCTGCTCAAGCTTCCTCGTGAAAATATCCAGCTTCTCATTAAACTCTACAATAACTTTGAACTCTCCAATTCCATTAGCTGGTATTGTGCACTCTCTCTCTATCTTCACCCCAGAATGAATTCGATGTCATGTTCTTTAGGATCTCATGACACTTGGACGAATTATTGTTGAGGAAGAAGCCTATCCCTATACTGTCTAGAGTGGTCCTTTCCCCCTGATGCAGTACATAATAAAATATCTTTGCCTTCCCACAGAGATCAATCCCATGACGAGGGACCTTTCTCAGCAAAATTTGGAACTCTCTCAAGCTTCAAAATATGATTCCTTGTTGCTTGAAGTTAATTATCCTTTTTGTCAACTCATTCATCTTCTAAGGAGGAAAATAACACTAAAAAGCATCAATCATTTGTTCTCATGTTTCTATTGACTCAGGCTTGAATTTACGGAACCAAGACTTAGCACCATCTACCGATGACGACAGAAATAGCTTTAAGTAGATCAGAGACGTCAGCACTCTATCTATCTTCACCATGTCATAGATTTTAATGAAATCGTTGTTGTGCATCATCTAGTCTTTAGTATTGTGGTCGTGGAAAGCATGTTGATTGACTAATGCCACCATCCCAGGATCTATCTTGTACCTTCCCACATTTATGGCTTGCCGCTTGATCAGGCCCAATTGTGTTGTTGAGGATGACGTCTTGATCTTCTCCCATATGGTTTGTTCTTCCATTGTGTCACCCATACCTTTTGACTGTGGATTTGTTGTGGGATTGTAATCAGTGGTTCGTGTTTGAACCATGCACTAGTACCTAAAATTTGTGAATTCAATGTGATAATGAGATACTAGTGATTGAATCAAAAGTTATATGCAATTCAGCTTTGGAAAGAATATAAAGAAAAAATAAAGAGGGTGACCTAGAGTGGCCGATTACAGCACTCTTAGTGCTTGAATATGTCATTTCCCTGGCAACAACACCAAAAACTTGACAGGTATTTTTTGTACACTCAAAAGGCAAGTATATGCTATCATGGTAATATAGGCCAATGAGGCCCAGATGTAAAACATAGGGAAAAATCACTTTAGAAACTATTCCTAACTGTGATAAGATCATCTTAGGTTAAGAAACTTGAGTGATTGGTTTAATTATCTAAAACAAAAAATAAATCTAATTTATTGGTTGTTGTTCTCAGTCTTCGTGAATTCCTTAGGATATTGGTTTCACCATGGTTAACATTGCACTTTAATCTTAATACATTTATAAAATATCTCCTACCCCTGGATTTAGAGCATATAGTGAGAATTACCCAATCTTGTGGTGTAATTCACTATCTAATCTAATACCAACCCCATGATAGTAACAAATATTTTATTAGATACATGCTTTATCGAATGTTCTGGGTAATCTCCTCATGTTTTTAAACCACCTTTCTCAAAAGGTTGTATAAGATGTGTGTTTCTATGAAGTTCTCACCATTAGTTTTCCTTTTTCAAAGCAATTAACAGTCCAAGTAGTACCTATGGTGATCAAACATGGATAGTTTGTTCATTCTCATAGAAATAAATCCAAAAATTAAGAGAAAATGATACATTTATGCATAAGAGTCAAATACAATGCATAATCAGGCTACTTTTGGGACCTAAGGAATGGGGGATTAACCCCTTATGGTTTCCATATTCAAAAACATCAAAGAAGAAAGAAAAAATGTGGAGAACATGAAGAACCCCTGAAGTAGACGGTTCAAGCAATCCCTTCTCACACTCGTATTGATTTGCTACCTTCCAGCTACAATTACATCTGTTAGAAGTATACATATTGTTTGGGACATGGCCTTCTTATTTTACATCTCTTTCTCTTGATCTTCATCATTGCACAATGGAAAAAGACGTGATTCTTAGGTTTGGCCTCAACTCTCCTTGGTCATAGGCATCACTTAGGGCCAGTTAAACCTCAACCGTCGAATTAAACAAAGCCTTCAGATCTACTTGATCCTGACTTATTGGTACTACTGACATGATGCCAGTACTACCGACTCCTCTAATTGTGTGGCCACCTATCAAGTTGTCAGTACTACCGACCTGGATGTTGATAGTATCGAGTTTCTTTGATAATTCTTGAACAAAATGTTGTAACATTATCGGTAGTATCGACTTGCATGTCGGTACTACCGAGTCTTCTCGATCCTTTCTGATCCAAACTGATCATGTGTCAGTAGTACCCAAATGTGTAGATTCTTATACATTCACCTAAAATGTATAAATTACAAACATAAGCTCTGGATAAATACTAAATCATTTGGTAATATTAAAATTATGCTTATTTGATGCAAATGGGTATCAAAAGCTAATAAAAGTAAATCATGCACAATTAATATGAGATTTGACCAAAAAGTGCAAAAAAATAAATACAAAATAGCATGTGAAAATAACAAATAAATAGTGCATCACTAGTTACTTAAAAAATATTTTAGACAATTTATCACATTAAAAGAAGGATTTATCTCTAGATGAATTTCATGGACTTGGTTAGTTACACGTCCAAAAGTGGAGTAACAACTAATAGGGAATAATTAAGAGATCAAAGTTCATAATTCTACTTGTAATAAGAAATACCATGAAAGTAGGATTTCAGCCAAATTGAACTTGGTATCATGCTTTGACAAAGGGTAAGTTTCATACCCCTAACTATAAGCAATAATTACTCTGATAATTATTGGATAAAAATTTATGTAGAAAACACACTGATGAAATTGGCAATCCTAGATATCTTTATCACCTTTATTCACAATCCATCTTTTTCATTACTTACTATTTTCAAATTGCCTTTTTAGTTTAATTCTTTGTTATAATTCATACTAAAATAATCCTTCTCTTTGGTCCACCTGTTTGGAACTATTTAGTAGTAGCCTCTAATGTTTATAGTTCCTTGAGTTCCACAATTGAGAACTCGTGTTCTAGTGTTACCTTGACATGTGTTTGTCAAATGTTTATCTGTATCTTTGGTTTGAGAAACATCAATATTGATAGTGAGTCCATCAATTAGCTATTTGGGTCAAATCATTGGGTTTGGAGTGTTTGTTGGGCCCCTATATGAATGGATTTCCTTCAAAGGCCTCTTTGAAAGTTTTTATAGTTGTGTATAATCTAAGAGACTACTCTCAATGAGGGTATTTTTTTCTAGAGAATATGTGCTTGTTTCTTGCTTTTTGGATTTTTCACACTGCTTGAGCTAACCAAGTGAACCAATTCCCACAAAGGAGGTTTTCATATATAGAGCAATCCTCCTCATGGATTTTTGTATGAACACAAATCATTGTCCATTTATAAGGGGAATAGATTCCACATGGTTTGAGAGTAGTTCATTTGCAAAAGAATTACAAAATACTCTCCTAACATATGTTGCATTTGTAGCACATGGAAGATGTTGTTTGGTTTCTTGTATGGAGAAGCAAGTTAGTGGGAAGCCTATTATGTGTAGATAGATGAAAAAATTGATTTTTCTTGGCATATTTTTCTTCCAAGTGTTGGGAGATACCTTGTAGCATGCTTTGTTAAAATGGTTAGTATGTATATTTGGATTTAAAAACTTCGCTTCTACTATGGAGCATCTCCATCTGTCAAGCCTAAGACTTGGAAAAAGTAGACATATTTGTCAAGTTGTTTGAAGATGTAAAATTTTTATCACACATGAAAATTCACTAGGAATGAAATACCTAGATTTCTGTATTAAATAGTACAAAAATCCCACCTACAAGCTGACATATCTTAATATTGTATATTTCAACATCAAACCCAAAGGACAATGTTTTTAAGAATGTTGTTTGGATTTGACAGAACTAGGAATAGTATCTGACACAAAGGTGGTTGGTTGTTGATTATGCTAAGTGAAAGAATAAAAAATAAACTAAAGCTAAGATTATTAATGAATGGAAACACAGTGGTGTATGGATTTCACCATAGATATCTACATTCTCTCTATTACTGCATCACAAATTAGCATGAATAAATAACATTGAGGCCCAATAAATCCACCCTTTTAGAATCACGATTAAACTTGACCAAATATCACTCAATGCTTGTTATTGCATATGTATAGATAACATACCAATATCCCTAAAAATTACTTATCTGAAGTTCTCATTGAGGGTTAAATTGATGTTTTAGATCTTAGGTTCAAAGTTCTCTACACCTGATATCTTCTCTACACCTGAGATATGACAAACATGCAAACTTCTAACCAGACAAAATTACAAGAACAAAGTGCTTGAACAAAATATATGTTGGTTCATATAGACATGGGCCTAGTAAAAAGAACAAAACAAGGCAGTGGAGATACTCCCCTTATCCTAGCATAAGTTATTATTTCTCCTCGGAGTAAAATAAGAGTAAACATGTACAAGGAAGGAGATAGACATCATCCAGATGGGTATAAGGGATGCAACCTTGGTGTGTTTGAGAGTAGCCTTCATGCTCAGAGATGGGGATGACCCAAAACATGAGGAGAATGAACATATGAATATGGTTAGGAAACCCTTCTTTTTTGTTGTCTTTCTTGATTGAATCTAATTTGTGGATGAGGAAGCAATAGGTCGGAGGATGGTTACGATGAATGATAGAAGTGGGGGAGTCACATGTCATGCCTCTTTTGAGTTTGGGACCTCAAAGACTTTGTGTAGGTGGAGTCCATTGGTGATGAGGATTGATGGAAATGGTTGATGGAAGCAACTAATGGACACTGTCTTCTTAGGGTGAGTGCATAGTGCAACACTTTGGATGCTGGAAAAGAAATACCTACCAAGGATGTTGGATAGTGTATTTATATGTAGAGAATTAGGTTTGACATTCCCCTTTCCAACCATAAACATTAAACACCATGACTACACAGAGAGCCTCATGGATAGTTTTCATCAGTTGATGAGAGGGGCATAAACACTATTACCAGATGTACACATCACTTTCATTGGTGAGTAGCCACAAGAATATTCTTTGTTGGAAACCATACGGGACTAGTCATCTATTGTCAACCTTGCAAGGCTTTCATTAATGGATGAAGTTTGCATTTTCATCAGTTGGTGACACATTCACTACTACAGAAAATGCTTTTTACAACGGGAAAAACACAACAGTTCTATTGGTTGTGTTGTAGTTAGCATATCTTTTACAACAAGTCTATTTGTGTGTTGTGAACTATATATTTTATACAACACAAGTTATATACAACGGGCCAAACTCATTGTAGTATATGTGATACTACAACAGGCGCTAAATTGTTGTAATAGACTGTAATATCACAACATACTCAAACCCGTTGTAAAAGACCATAATTACACAACATGATCTAACCCGTTGTAATAGTCACATATGCTAACTTGTTGTAATAGATCATCATTACACAACATACTCTAAACCGTTGTAAAAGATCATAATTACACAACATGCTCTAACCCGTTGTAATAGTCATGTATGTTAACCCGTTGTAATAGACCATCATTACACAACATACTCTAACCCGTTGTAAAATATCATAATTACACAACATGCTCTACCCGTTGTAATAGTCACATATGTTAACCCGTTGTAATAGATCATCATTAGACAACATACTATAACCCATTGTAGTATACTATAATTACACAACAGGCTTTCACCTATTGTAATAGTTACCCATTGTAATAGACCACAATCACACAACAGGTTTGCACGTCATTTGTTGTATATGTACAATAAAGAATATATGTGTTGCATAAAATGAAACTGGTTCAGTGGTTTGAGATGTGCCTTACTTTCAAGTGGTCTCAAGTTCGAAACCTTATGTCCAGATGTATTTTCCTTTTGTCTCAACATGTTATATACAACACCCCTATTACAACAGGTGTGTTCAATGAACTACAACATGTATTAAGTGTTGTATAAAATACATATATTACAACATGCACAACACCTGTTGTATAAAGAACCCCCCCATAAGACCACGCTATCTAATACAACAGTTGACACCCGTTCTAAAATGGAAAAATGAACTGTTGTAAAAACCATTTTTTGTAGTAGTGATTTATGCTTTCATTGATGGGCACACACAAAAATTGTAATGAAACTGGGTGCAAATATATGCAGCGGAAACAAAAAAAAATGAATGTCTGATTCCCTAACTAGTAGAATCGTGTCAAAAACAATGTATCTGGGAAGGGAAGTTTGTAAGGTTATACATGGTCCTAGAGCAAGTCTAGAGGCATTACCCTTGCAGTAGAATCATGCTTCTTCTAAAAGCAGCAACACGCTCCTTCAGAACCAACAACACTCGAAGAGTCATCTCCACCGTCCTCCTGGTACAGCACCATGGACAATAATTGATTATGTCCTCATAGCGGAATACAATAGCCTCCCACATCTAGAGTAGTCCATGAAAACCACCAGGAACTCCATGTTGCTCTACTAGAGCCAACAGAAGGAGTTGTCCCCTTCTATTGATGTACTACTCACTGACATGCTCACCCACAGATGATCGTAGTTGTTCTCTCCCTTGCTATTTCTCCCTTAAATGAGTAGGACTTGCTCAGGATCTCTATTGGTTACCACAACCAGAGAGGACAAAAATTGTTAGAGAAACTAATTCTCAAATGTGTGTATTGGGAAGCCCCCAGTACCCCTTTATTTATAGGACGGGTTAGGCTTAAGGTTCCTAGTCTATGCGGGAGTAGAAGGGTTCGAAATTATGAATTTTTTTGAACCTACAAATGGAAAACTGGTCGGTTGTCACACCCAACCGATCGTTTGGTGTGTAAGCCGGTTGGTTTGCTAAGAAAACTAATCAGTTCATGTATTTTCCTATCCTAAATGAAATTGGTAATTAACACCCAAGCAATGCTAAACCTGGCATCAACATCAATCCTTGTTCCAATCAAATTGGCAACTGAACCGGGTGATCCACAGGGTGAATTGGTTGTCTCACATAGTGAAATAGTTATTTTAGATTGTGATATGGTCATTTCACAAGTGAGATTGTCGTTTTACATGTCCAATTTAGGCAAATTTCAATAATATTGATTTGAATTGACCTGACACTGCAACCGATCAGTTCAACACTTAAACTGGTCGGTTCAAAGTCCAGTCAGTCAATTTTGAACAGTGCCCAACTCACAATCTCTACCCTAGAGATAAAGAAGAGATTCCCTTGATCTTGTCCTTTGATTTCACCTGTTTCGGCTTGACTTCGGTTGTGTCACTCGTTTGTTGCTTGCTTTCGTCAGAATGTAATCAATAAGGAAGTTAGCACAGAATTTGTAACTTGCTATCCTCTTGCCTAGCAGGCAAAGATTGACCTCCGTGGAAAGACTGATTCATTCGGATCGACATGGGGGTCCAACTACATTGCATTGCCAGAATCCATGTTGTATATTTGAAAGAGATCTTATCCGTCTCTCCCGAAAAATGGATAGATGCCATTTGTTTGATGAGAAATAAAAAGGAATATCGAAAATTCACGTGGCTAAAGCTGAAGCAGCTAACCTTTCAAGGAGATAGTGCTTTTTCAAATCTCTCAAAATGGAATCTGTTCCAAACATATATGCCATGGTTCCTTTCATATCTGACCATAGGCGTTCGGATATCATATTTCTTTTTTTTCCCTTCAAGAAGCCAGAAAGGAATTTCTGTATTGTTTAATTGAATACCTAAAAACCTTTAGTAATCAATATAAACATCATTCGTGAATATACTCCTTTAGTCTAAAAGTATCCTATGTGCGTGACCCTATAGGTCCAAAATTACGTTGGCAGTGAATGTCCATAACAAACTTATGACATCATAAGCAAAGAGTGGTGTCTAACAACACATCATTGCTACCCAAGTAATTTGGAAAGTTGGTGAACAACTTCAATATACAATCCATGATTAGTGTTACCATGATCATGTAGTTCCTTTGTCTTTGATATCCAGACTGAACTCAAGGCATGGAATAGTCATCCTATCAATGTTCAATCCATGTTCCTTAAACTAGAGCAGAATGTTTGAGATGCATATGTGCTCTCATATTACATATTGAGTCAGATGAGTATGGCCATCCATTTTTTCGTCTCATTTATCAAGAGGCCTTGGATATCAATCTCCTGTAGGAGGGACAAATCCCATCTACATCAGTCACACTCTATCCCCATGTGTCACAGTGCACCCAATCATCACTGTTATGGCAATCCTTATTCACGATCACATTTGATGATGTTCAAAGTGCATGAATGACATGCGATGAATGTAGTGACTTCAGGTCTAAGAACCAAAATCACCACTATCACTATGAGAGATGATTCTGACTGCCATTCCATGGTCTCATTGTATCACCCTCATGGTGACTTTGTCTGATACACTGTTCTCTAACATGTATTTGTATGCTTGACTTTATATCACATATCATGACTAATGAGACTTTGTCATCAATTACCGCACACTCTAGTCTTATGTATCTCTATCTATTTTGCTTCCACAATAATATCTTACTAGGGACATAACAAGAATGTATGTACTCTTATCATACATATAATCTCATCATTTAAAGGCTTATGTCATCGAGTAATGTCACTATTTAGACATGTATGATGTATGTGTCATCATCTCATGAGTGAGACAAACACAATAGATGAAAGGCTTATGTCATCGAGTAATGTCATTCTTTAGACATGTATGATGTATGTGTCATCATCTCATGAGTGAGACAAACACAATAGATGAAATTACCTTTACTATTATCAAATCAAGTATCTAATGCCCATTTCAATCATCATATGATTATCTCTCTAGGCATATATACCAATAAACTCCCACTTGCACTTAAAGACAACCACCCACAATTCATATTCCAAGTGATCTTAACATGTGCAACAAGATTTTGTTGTGCCAGTGCTTTTATAGCATATTAGCAACATTTTCTTTAAATCGATATTTGTAATTTTCACATCTCCTCAATGTATGACATCTTGTATGAGATGGAAGTGGCAAAGTATGCTATCTGAGATTCTTTTGCCTAGCCTGTAGCTCCATTGTTGCTATAGTATTTCTACTATGTCGTCAATGGTTGGAACCACCCACAAGTTCACCCATATGAACTTCTTAATCCAAATAGTATCCTTGGTTGTTCTCATAACTCAAATATACTCAAATTCAATTTATAGATCTAAACAAGTGTCTCTATCTTGGAACCCTTTCCATCTTACAGTTCTCATTTTAAGGTCAAACACCTTTATATGTTGCAATTATTTATTTGTCAGTTTGGTAGTTTACATCGGTGTAACCCTTTATACCCAACTCTTCCTTATTACCGTAATTAGGGAACAAATCCTTTTAGTGCTTCTAAAGCACCTAAGGATGTTCTTTATGGTATTCTAGTGACTCTCACTAATATTAGACATATACCCTCTTGTCATGTCCAATACATACAAAATTTCTAGATAGGTATATATATATATATTTATTTATTTATTTATTTATTTATATATATATATATATATCCTATCATCATGTCCAATACATATGAGATAACTGGACATACTCGTGTCATGTCTAATACATATGAGATAATGGGATACATAACATTGGTTTCAAGATATATCCAATTACGAATGCATATGGCATCTATCTATGTGTCATGTTCTTCACAAGAACTGAGACACTAGGCTCTTAAGAGACTAACTCCATGGAACATGGACAAGTTTTCTCTCAATGATTCATGCATGATGAACCCTTCAACATCATGCCAATGTATGTGCTATTTATTAGGTCAAGAAACTTTCCAGGCCTATCTCTATAGATCTCAATTCCTATCACATAAGATGCTTCTCATAAGCCCTTCTTAGAAAAGGTGCTTCCTTGCCAGATTTTAACATTTGTGGGATAAGGAAATTATTCTCCATCATTATGTGAATATCAACTTGCTCCCGCTAAAAAGAGAGTTGTACCAAAGAGCCACAGTTGTAAGAGCCATCTCTTTCATCTAGAAAGAGAGTTGTACCAAAACCACCTCTAATAGCCAATGATAATGCATCTATTTTTGCAAGATTGTTAATGTGCACCCATAATTAATGTCTAATACGTAGCTTCGTGTTCTCATAAGCAAAAGTAAGGAGGTTGACAATTTTTACATGAAAATGAATAAATTAATTTTAACGAAGGAGTATTTCCATACAAAAGTCTACTTCAATCCAAAAAACCCATATACTGCATGACAAACAAGTGGCTTCTACTCTATGTAATTTCAAAAAGTCCAACTTTTTATTATTTGTTCAGATGTGTTATCCCTAGATCATGGTTCTACAATAGCATTTTTGAGAGGTTTGCTTACGAATATAAATTTTTGGGGTGATTTGTGTATTGTCACCATAGATCCCTTTCACATGATGAGTTTGGTCATTAAATATAGTTAGATGAGGGGTTCAAGTTGATGGTGTACCCAATAACAGTTTGCTCCTACATGTCTTCATATGATTTTGTGATATTGCCTTATACTTCTAGATACTCAGGAGGAGTTTGGATATTTATATTCCTTGATTTTGGCATTGTGACTTGGGATATGAGATACGAAATATTCCCATTGTGACATGGACTCATGCACCTCCCCCTCACCCTGCACATAGTGGAGAGTGTTTCTTGTAATATTCTTTCAGTGGCATGGACTACTGAAAGTGTATTTGGGTGCTCGAGTTTCCATTCTGCTCTTCCTTAATCTACCACTCACCCTCCAAAATAACATGGGTGTGGTTCGAATTCTCCTTGTTGGTAGTGTCCACTTGTTTGGTTGGAGAGGATGAAGGTTCTTGTTGTCTTCTATCTGCCATGTGTGGGGCTTCTTTATTGTGTCTTATTGTATGGGTATCTATTTAGCCTGGGCAACTTTCCTCAGAGTTTCTCAATGAGTGTGGGTTGTTTGCACTATGTTGGATGTCATATGTTGAAGGTCGGTGATGTCTAGTCGAGTGTCCTCCTCAATCATCTTGTGTCATTCTTATTGTCTAATGCACCAAATCTATTTTGAATGCTACCCTCATGATCTCTCTTAGTGTCGTTTTTTGTCGTTTTGGCCTTCTGGATGCAGGTTTAGCGTATATGCTTTCTGCAAACTATTTGTAGAATGTGTTTCTCTAAGGAAAAGTTTATTTCTACGATCTCTTGATGATGTGGTTGGGGCATATTAGTCAAGAAACCTTCCTGATGGTGTCCTGTCTTTCCACATGATAAGAAGATTAGTGGACATTTTTTTAATCTTTAAGTGGGTATCATTGTCCATTGATGAAGATGGTTAGTGTGATCAATTTAGCAGTGTCAATTTAAACTGTCAATCTTTCATATTTCCTTCTCCATTTCATCTGTGTTTACATCAACCTTCTAGGTCTTCCCAATACAGTCACCAACTTAAGGAATGTGCGTTTGTAAAGGAATAAGGGCAAGTTTGGTATACTTACCCATACTGCGACTTTGGTTGGGGGTGTTTGATTCTGGATGACGAATGGCTCCTAGGTGTTGACAGCCAAGTATGACCCGATCATGGAACAAGGAATGCCAGTTAAGGCAATTATAAAATCATCACTTCTTATCAATAGTACCAGAATGAAATCTTCTCCATGTCAATTAGCCTCCAGTTTCTAGTAGTTTCTCGTAGAATCCTGATCTTCTCACAAAGCATTTGATATACTATCTGCTTTGGTAGAAATTTTACAATGAAAATGAATCCCCAAGGCTACAAAACTTTTTCCAGTAGCAACACTTTGACTGTGAAATTAGGATGCATCCACCCTTTGTTATTTCTACATACAAAGCAGTGCAAGAAGTCATCAAGCTTTCTAGAGTAACATAATTGATGAAGGAAGGGTCGTACTTAGGAACAACAACTTCTTTATATGATGATATTCTACCATTTGGAGCAGAGGCCATGAATGCATTTGTTTCTGGCCAATCGGAAATCTTGGACATTTGTTGCATCCTATGACATATTCATGTCCATGGTTGAGTCTCGGTGTTGTGTTATACAACCATGATTGCTAATGTTTCACCTATCAACGTACAAGGTATATTGCAAGTTAATGCCAACCGCACCTAGTGGATTTTATGAAGTTGGATGCAATTGAGGCGGGTCTCCAGCCAGTGACAGTATACTGCATGTGTGCGGAATTGCCAGAGTGATCATCAGAGAAACACTAATCTCAATTCTATCATATAATTATTTTTCATTTGAGTATTATAATACAAAACATAGTATATACATAGACTTTTCTTTTCACATGGTCCTTGCATTGTTATGAATAAACATAATACAACTTTGTATTACGTTGTGCATTTGCATTGCATGTTAATAGATCTTTAAATGTTTGGATCATGTTGTTAGTTCAAATTTCTTGAAAAAATGATTTCTATTTATGAAGTGAATAAGTTGTTATACTTATATCGTATATCTGTAATCATCACAAAAGCACATGTTATGCATTTTAGTTCACATTCACCTAGAGTTACAATATATCAATCATATAGTCTAGTCATGCTTCCTAAGAAAAAGTATCAACAAAAATTAACAATTATACTTACCTACTCCCCAACAGAAATAGTACTATCAAAACTCAAAACATGATTACCACAGTGAATAATTGCATATATTATTAGTACAACTTTATTTCTTTGTGGTCTTACTTTATTGGCATAATCTATAACAAAATAATTGTTAAATTATCATATTTGTTGCAAATAAATATTGTTTGTCAATGTTGTTTTTGATGTTCCATTTCAAGATCTTTATGCTTTGTTGGCCTAACTCACGCTTTAAAAACTATTTTGTCAAATGTATTTATATGTTCTTAAGTGTGTGTCTATATATATATATATATATATATATATATATATATATATATATATATATACACACACAGACACACACACACACACACACACACACACATATATATATATATATATATATATATATACAAAGAGAGAGAGAGTCAGGCTAGAATACACTCGAGTGTACGGATCACACGAATATACTCAAGTGTGTTTGCACATCAAGACTATTTTTTGTAAAATGTAATCTGTTGATCTTCACCGTCATAATATAACTAGGCTACATACAAATTTTGAGCCCATTTGGATGAGTATAAGTCACTCATCCAAAGGCAACAAAATCGAGGCACGAAACTAATTTGAAATGCATAATTTTTGCGCTCTTCATAACATGAGCTATACATATCCAAATGTTCTCAAATTTTGTGTATGAGTTGTTCATGAGATGTTAAGAAGATCAATGATTAAATTTTCAAAAAAAAATATTGCATCATAAAAAATTATTTGAGTGTATTCCACTCCGGATACCTTTGAGTGTATTCTAGCCTGACTATATATATATATATATATATATATATATATATATATATATAGCTGCTTATTCATTGCCTGCACGGGTAGCCTGGAGTTTCGCTATCCGGCAGCCAAAAAAGTAACTCTTCTAGCCACAAAAATAACTCTACTGTTAAAAAAAGTAACTATGGTGACAGGAAAATAACTACACGACTAAAAGAGTAACTCTATACAAAATATACATCAGATATATAAGGACGGGTTTTTTTATTTTGGGATGACAAATGATATTATTTTTGGATGAAATTTTTTAGGGAGTTAGATAAAATGCTCATCTACAATTACGATTTTTTTTATTAAAAAAAAGTGGTCAAAAGGGTAGGCGGGTAGCTACCCGCACAGTGTGTGTATATATATATATATATATATATATATATATATATATATATATATATATATATATATGTGTGTGTGTGTGTGTGTGTGTGTGTGTGTGTGTATGTGTGTTTGTTTTACTACATATTCTTGATATTATATTAGACTTCATGTTGGAAAGCCTATTCTTATTTACATATAACCAATTTCAAGTATTGTAGCATCTTCATGTATAATTCTAAAAGGTTATTATTCAGAAAAAGGATGTTTTTATTCGAGTTAGTCTTGACATATTTTGTGATACACCTATATGATAACGGAAACTATAGGGAGGCTAACGGATAGATGCAACTCATCCCCTCGCACTTGTGATAACATCAATAAAGGAAATTGGTTATACAAGCAAGCCTATACCGGATGGTTATTACCATTTTCCTACTATGTTGGTTGGAGGCTATGACAATATAACATCAAGACTCCATCAGGTAGCTTCAGTTCTTAGAGCCAACTAATATGTTTTTATCAACTTAACTGTCGACTTCTCCTTGTCAATAAATCAACCCAAAAAGAAAACACAACTTAGTCATGGTGATCAAAAGGAGTACTTTCGGCATATCACTCTCAGGCAAAACCGGGTTGACAGTTTGCATAGTCTGCATAATATTAGTATGCCACCGACGACGAAGAAAGCAAACAAAATAATAATAATCATCCGTAAGGGCCCCAAAACTTCTTGATCTTGTAGCGCCACTTCTTTAAGTCCTCGTCCAGGTCGAGGTCGTAACACAAGCCAATGTGAAGCGACTCGAGCTGCGGGCAACCCTCGAGGATGGCACGGAGGCCGTCGTTGGAGATGCGGATGCCCCAGAGCCTAAGGTCCCGCAGCTCGGGTATGTTGCTTGCGATGCATACAGCCAGTGTATCGTCTATCTCCATGCTGCTCGTTACGAGATCCGCCTCCCCATTCAAGTGAAACCGCTTCAGCATAGAAGGCCAGTGCGAGTTCTGCATATCGTCAAACAGGTCGTCGACGTAGAAGTCGATCTCCACGTCTTCAATAAATGGGCACAACTTGAACAACTCGACAATGCCCTTGTGATTGATCCATGCCAGGTGCACGCGTTTCAGTTTCCTACTCCTGGAAATGAGTCGGGAGGACAAATATAATAAGAATCAATTCCTTTGTCAATCTTTTTGTCCAATTACCGCATTTATTCTCTTTTTATTAAATTAATTAGAAAACAGTTTTATATTGAAATGGAAATAAGCTGCGCCGCTAGTCTTTTTTAGACGACAAAATCAATCATTTGAAACACAAGATAAGAAACAAATACAGGGCATCCTGATACTCACCTCTGCGCCATGTAAATCAAGGTGTCATCTTCCACAAAATACCGGAAACTGAACTCTTCCATCGACCCCCTGCTCCTGTCGACTGCGGCCTTCACGAGATCGTCGAACGCAACATCGTCGTCGAGGAACACAGGAATATACGATTTGGTAAAGTCCGCACACCGCCACGACAAAGGATCGTGCGCCGCCTGCTGCCAAGAGCGACACACGAACTGGGCAGTAAGGAGTATGTTGATAGGCCCGAGCTTCGCGAAGATGACCGACAGGCATTCTCCGGGCATCGCAGCCCAGTCCCTCCTGCCACCCACCTTTCTTCGTGCCAGCCTTGCACGCGCATCAAACAAATGGTCAGGCCGTTGAACCCTCTCTATCAACCAGCTCTCGCCTCTGAGCTTGAGCTGTGATCGGCGTTTGCGGGTATTGGGCTTGCTGCCATCCCGCTCCGCAAGCATCTTTGCCTGCTGCATTCGAGACCTGTACCAGACGCGCCCGTCCGGCCCCAAATATCTGTACAGCAGTTAATTGTGCGACTTTTCAGTTTGAACCCTTAAAATTTAGTGTATATTGAACGCTTTGCCGCCTTTTGTTCCCGCCTTGCTTATTCCCGCCTTCCGTTCCGGCCTTGGCTCCTTCCCGGTATAAGCGGCCGTCAGCTTCACTAGCGGACCAGCAAGCTAATAGTTAGACGCAGACGTGCCAAATTGGGTCAAGTCAGTTGGATTATGAAATTTCTCAATTGCTAAAAATCACCCGAATTCCTATCTACCTGTTTAAATAGCGGGTTACGTGGTTGATATGCGGAAACCAGCGTGTAACCCAATAATTAAGATAAATATATTATTATAAATAATATAACTTAAGACGTCATATTCACACGCATAAAGCAGTTAAATGACTGATTTGTAATGTATATAATGTAAAAACATAAAACCTAAAGACCACAATGGATATGTTTTGTTAAACTTTAATGTAATGAAAACAAGAGTATTTATACTTTGCATTGTTGTCATAAGTACATAGTGATTATGTCACATGTTTTATATTAAGTCGCATCAACTATTTTCTTTTTATGTTCATTTTGTGTAGCACATAAATATGTTAGTAATTTCTAATGTTAGATGAAAAATATTGTTATTATAGTGAAATCTAATGTTATTTGTAGCATTCCATTCTTTTGTTTTTAAATTTGGTTGGCTATTTTGTTCTTTATAAATTTATGTTGAAAATAATAATTGATAGTATATTGTGTTTGACATCAAACATAGTGGTTGATCCCTCCCATTATCCTATGTTTTTAATAAAATTTATTATGAACTATTTTGTTGCTTGTTGCAGAACGACTAGGTACATACTTTTTATTATACACATACTAAATAGGCACCCAAGAGTGGACCCGCATCCCATTGGGTTGGTTTTGATGTGTTATTGTTCCACCAATTTAATACTACATCTTTTTAACCTGCATCCACAAGACTCAAATCCGCTATGATTCAAGTGTTTGACATGTCTAAATTTAAATATAGAATGAATATCAGTTTGGCGTGCCTGATCCTACTAACATGCATAATCCAGTCCAGACCTAACTCCGGTCGACAGGTCGATCTGGAAATTTTGATCTAAGTATTTATATTTGTCAAGTCTGGATCTAGATAAATCCAAATATAAAAACTCGCACATATCCACATTCATTGTGCTTATACATAAATTATGTTTTAGATACTATTGAATACAAATTTTTATCAAATTGTATATTATTTTATTTTATTTTATTTTATTTTAGCTGGTCATACTAATAATACATTTAAGTAACATGTTCCTACCTAGCTTTAAAATGTTTACAATGATCTACAACATAATCTAGCGCCATAGTTGGAACGACTAATGTTTAAAAATGATCTCAATTGAAAATTTTTGGACCACTCTTTATAGAAAAAATATGTAGTTTTATTCAATGATAAGTTACAGAAATTTCATAACGGTTGGACATATTTTTACTATAATATTCTTAAATACATTGGATATGGTTTTGATTTTGGAATTATTTAATCTAGACATATTTGTTTATCCATATGGTCAGATTTAGTTAAGAAGGCGTAAGTGTATACCTTCAAACTCAACAAACTAGAATAATAATAAGTGTCTGCATTACCATTTGGTTTAGACGTTTAAACCTTATACCGATACGCATTATTGTTTAATAAATAAATTACCTCTATTTCTGCGTAGTCAACTACGTTGAGGATAAGACCATTGTTGCTATTACTCGTTCTTGGGATGTTGATGTCTCTACATCTTTATTCCCATCGCCATTTATTTGCACAATCTTCTTCACCATCATCATGATCATCTTCGTCAACTCCTTAAAAGATGGTCAGACCATGCCCCAACCGGGTACCAGGCAGAACGGCTCTTCTTGTAAAAGAATGAGCCCTCAAATGGAATATGTTTAGAGTTTCGGGTCCTATTGAGAGGTCTAAGTTGCTCCCAAGGTAGCAGTATTTTCTTGAGATTGGCATTGTATTCGTGCACAAATAAAACAAGTTTAAATATTTATTTTCCTTTTATATTATGCAAAATGGAGGATAATGGTATGAGCATTTCCTCCACAATTGACATCCAACTCAAGGCAAGCCACAAACGGTCATTCAATTGAAATAATTAGCTAAAGAATAGTGTCATCATTGTTAATGTGCATGTATTGAACAATGATAGGTTACCCGCATGAATGGCTAAGGGAAAAAAATTTGCCTTTCCATTCCAAATTTCTCGAAGCTAAATCATCTCATTTTTGTCTCTACTATGGACCAAGAATTCTTATATCGTCATCTAGAACCCCTTTTTGTGAGTACCAACTTTCTTTTTGTGATTGTCGCGTTTCTAATAGTGTGCATTAGGTTTCTTAATAGCACGCACCATGTTTATGCATAACACACACTAGGTTTCCTCATAGTAGGGATGCAATTTCTTATTTTTGTGCCTCAAGTTTCTAATTTTCATGCCCCGTGATAGACTGCTCCAATTTTGCCAAATGTGAAAATTCAGATGCTCCTTCGTCATATATTCTAGGATAATAATGTTTCCATATTTGGCATCTTCTTTATTGTATATATGCGCTCATATTGGATGCCTTGGAGATAAAAAAAGATAGGAAGGAGAGAGCAAAAGCTAAAAACTCACCACCAAAAACATCCACAAACCTAGGTTTGCAAAGGGGGAAGGTCTAGGAAGGTCTACCTAGGTCAGATTAGGGTTAGGTTGAGGAAGGTTAGGGCAAGGGTAGAGAGCTTAGGGCATATGGTGGTGGAATCGGTCGACTTTTCTCTAGTTGAGAGGGAGAATAGTCAGCCGAACCCAACTTAAGAAAGTTCCAGCCCAGTCATCAGTCGAGTTTTATGAATTCAGAAACTCAACCGATAGACTTTTTTAAAAATCTCTCAGCCTCCGATTGGTCGAGTTGGCAACTCGACCAATGGTCAACCTGACCTAAACATAAGAAACTTAGTTTCTAGCCATTAAAGTGCTAATTAAATTTATTTTTAAAGTCCATTATATATTTTAAACATACTTAGAAACATATCACTCATCATTGGGTACTATTTTGTGACAAAACATGCATTTGCAAAAAATACCCAACACAAGAAAAAAAAACAAGGCAAAATGAACATGAAAAATGAATTTTTATTATATTAGCAAGCAAATATGATCAAAATAGAGACAAGACATATAGGATAGATGACAATTAGCTAGAAGGCATATCAAATTCACTCAAAGCAGTTATAAGCAATTTTGATTTAATAAAGTTAAATTACTCTCTAGCTAGAGGTTTAGTGAAAATGTTCGCTGACTGATTTTCTGTGTCCACATGTGTGATATAGATATCCTTCTTGGCAATGTGATCATGGAGAATATGATGGCGAACCTTTATATGTTAAGCTCTACTATGCAAGATAAGATTATATGATAAGTTAATTGCACTAGTATTATCACAATAGATAGGAGAAGCATCATAATGAATTTTAAAGTCTTGGAGCATCTGTTTCATCCATAGGACCTGGGCACAACAACTCCCGACTGTAATGTATTGAGGCTCGATGGTTGATAATGCCATTGTGCTCTATTTCTTGAAGAACCAAGACACCAAACATGGTCCTAGGAGAAATCCAGTGCCACTTGTGCACTTTCTATCAATCAAGCACCCTGCATAATCCACATCACTATAAGAAGTAATAGTAAAGTCTCTTGACTTGGGATACCATAGTCCAAAATTTTGCATTTTGGCTAAGTACCTTAAAATCCTCTTAACAGCTATAAGATGTGATTTCTTAGGATTTGATTGAAAGTGAGCCACAAGCCAACACTAAACATTATATCAGGTCTAGAGGCAGTTAAGTAAAGTAAACTTCTAAATATACCTCTATAGAGTTTCCCATCTACCTTTTCACCTTCTTCATCTTGATCAAGTTTGGTGGTGTTTGACATGGGTGTGTCCATCGACTTGGTGTTATCCATCCTAAAGTGTTTGAGTAGTTCACTTGTGTACTTGCCTTGGTTGATGAAGTTCCCATCTTTTGTTTGCTTGATTTGAAATTCGAGGGAAAATGTGAGTTCACCCATCATACTCATATCAAATTCACTCTACATAAGATCACTAAATTCTTTGCAAAGATCAAGGTTCGTTCCACCAAAAATGATATCATCAATATATATTTGTATGATAAGAAAATTGTTGGAAGTGTGCTTTAAAAATAAGGTAGCATCCACTTTGCCCATGATATACCCATGATTTAACAAAAAGTTCTTTAATTTCTCAGACCAAGCTCTAGGTGCTTGTTTGAGTCCATAGAGAGCTTTTTGCAACAAATAAACATGGTTAGGAAGACTATCATGTTCAAAGCCTGGAGGTTGTGCAACATACTTCCTCTTCAATTGTACCATTCAAAAATGCACTTTTTAACATCCATTTGATATAGAAGAAAGTTTTTATAACTAGCAAAGGTAAGCAACATACGAATGGACTCAATTCTAGCTACATGTGCATATGTCTCATCAAAATCTATACCTTCATGTTAATTGTAACCTTGAGCCACTAACCTTACTTTGTTCCTTACCACTTTGCCACTTTCATCAAGGTTGTTGTGATAGACCCATTTGGTGTCAATGATTTTTCTATCACTTGGTCTTAGCACTAGGGTCCAAACTTTGTTCTTTTCAAATTGCTCCAACTCTTCTTGCATAGCTAGGATCCACTTGTCATCCCCAGGAGCTTCTTTGACATTCTTAGGCTTGAGTTGTGAGATGAAGGCATTGTTGGCTTGTTCTTTGTGGAATGTGTTGACTCAAGGTCAATTAGGTCAATGTTGACTCACTTCTAAATTGACCAAACCCATGTTTTGATGATGACTAACCATTCCACATATTGGTGTCTAATGCTTCTACTTGAGTGATTTTAGATTAGGTATAGACACACTCCAATTGCCCTAACTTGCGCATCTCAAATTGGAGAAAAGACAAGTCAAATTCATACAAGTGCACGTTTTTGTAATATGATGTATATCCATTAGATTCATGTTGTAAATCACGTGTAATGATTGTATGACTTGTAATTAAGCTTAGAAAAATATCAGGAGCACTTAGATCGAATATTAGAGCACTTTAGATGCAACTTTAAAAATCAATTACAGGCACCTGGTCGGTCGAGTTTCCCCAGCCTGAAACTCGACCGATCAACCTTGGTCAATTTTCTGAAGATTGCATCGGTCGAGTTGTGCACTCACAGAACTCGACCGATTGGGTAGTAGGCCATTTTCAATTGAAATGGTTGGTCGAGTTTCCTCATAATAAACTTGACCGATCCTTTGAACATCAGTTTTCCTCCTACTTGATCGGTCGAGTTACACCCATCAGAACTCGACCGATTGCACTATACGAAAAAGTGCAGAAAAGTGCTACTAGCCATTGTGGAGTTGCAACAAGTGAGAATAGATCCGTTGCAAGCCACAAAATGGCTAGTTTTCATTCTTAAGTGTTCCCAAAGGCTAAGAGGCATCCCTAGCTATAAATAGGACCCCTTGGGCTTCATTCCAAGGTGGAGCATTCATTGCAAACTCTTTATGAGGTTCCTATTCTATAGTTGAGTGCTTCCTACAGCCTCCTCTCTCTCTCTAAGCTTAATCACTTGCTACATCCATTAGATTGAGTAGGAGATTTGTAAGAGAGCTAGTTCTACTTGTATATCTTGTGAGGCTCTCAATTCCACCACCTCCCCATATCTCATTTGCAATCATGAAGATGAAGGTTCTCTCTCTTATCCAAGAGAGGTGAAGAAGAACAAAGGAAGGAGTCCCTTGGTGAAGATCAAGGCTGAAGGCTTGGAGCTAGAGTGGGTAAGCCCTTGGAGAAGGCAGAAGACTCAAGCTCCAGTGGGTAAGACCTTGGTGGAAGCTTCTCCGAGTGAAGGTGAAGTCAAAAGTTGAAGTTCCAAGAAGAGTGGGTAATTCCTGCAAGGCCGAAGACTTGTGCAAGAGTGGGTAAGTCCTTGGAGAAGGCCGAAGACTCTTGCAAAGTGGGTAAGTCATTGGTAAGGTTGAAGACTCTTTGTCTTGGATAGGTAAGTCTTTTGTTTGTTCATGCATTGTATGTCTTATGAATGAATATAAGAGTGCAATAGTTTGGAAGTCCTAGAGGTTGACCTCTCTAGGCAAGTGGACTGACACACTTCTAGTTTGAAGTGTGGAACCACTCTAAATAGCTTGTCTAATTGGTGCATGTTCAATCTCTCTCTCCCTTGCTATGTATGTTTTAGTTGCACTCAAATTACCTATTTAGCAGCTTTATCTTGTCATATATCT
Organism: Alisma plantago-aquatica; assembly: GCA_963693085.1. Taxonomy (NCBI): domain Eukaryota; kingdom Viridiplantae; phylum Streptophyta; class Magnoliopsida; order Alismatales; family Alismataceae; genus Alisma; species Alisma plantago-aquatica. The sequence continues at coordinate 851,600,083 of OY856414.1, forward strand.
TGAAGGTTTAATGAGTTTTATTTAAGTGCTTTCAGCTCTATTCACCCCCCCCTCTAGAGCATCTAATCACCCATCTAGGATCCAATAATTGGTATCAGAGCGGGTCTTCTCCAAGCATACTTCAATAAGTAGGAGAAGATGGGTGACTACCAAGGAGGGAGAATCAACCTACCGATCTTTGATGGGAGCAATTTCCTCTATTGGAGAAGAAGGCTTCAATTCTACATCCAAGGATCAAGTATTGAGATGTGGCAGATGGTGAACAACCCATACATGCAACCAAAGACAAAGATTGAAGAATGGGATGAAGCTACCTTGATGAAAGCAACCTTGAATGCTAGAGAAATGCACATCTTATATGCCTCCATGACCCCCACCGAGTTCAACCAGATTTCTTCATGTGAAACAGCCTATGAGGTATGGAGAAAGCTTTGCATCACTTATGAAGGGACGGATCAAGTGAAGGAAAGCAAAGTCTACATGCTCAAAGGGCTGCTTGAGAACTTCAAAATGGGAAAGGAGGAGAGTATAGCCAACATGTACTCAAGGCTCAACACCATTGTGAATGGTCTTGCTGTTCTAGGACATCCTATGTCTAGTGGAGAGATCTACTCAAAGATCCTTAGAACTCTCCCCAAGAGATGGGAACCTAAGGTGACTTCTATTGAAGAAGCAAGGTCTCTTAAGGATATTCCTATTGAAGAGCTCATTGGAAATCTACAAGCACATGAAGCTACACTTGACAAGAGGGAGGAAGTAGAAAGACAAGAGAATAAAGAGCTAAAGAGAATGAAGAAGGCTGAAATGAAAGCTCAAATTGAAGCTATCATGGAACAAGTCTCTCCATCCTCTCAAGCTAAAGAAGATGCCATGTACTCCAAGGGTAAATTCTACAAAGGCAAGTCCTCCTCCATCCGGTGCTTCACATGTGGAAAGAAGGGTCACTACAAGGAAGATTGCCCACAAGGCAAAAAGACCCATCTTCACAAGAAGGAGAAATGGCACTCAAGCTCAAGTGACTCCTCCAACTCAAGCTCAAGTGAAGATTCATGTGAAGTATCAAGCTCAAGCTCTAGTGATGAAGGAGAATGCCATTTTGCTCTTATAGCATCAACAAGTGAAGACTCAAGTGAGGTAAATCTAAACTCTTTAGATAAAGAATCTTTGATTGCTATTATTCATGATATTTGTGCCTCTCTTATGTCTTCTAAAAGGAAAAAGAAAAAGCTTGCTAAAATTGTTGATAATTTGCATGTAGAACTAGATGATCTTGAACATGCTAATTCTTGCTTGCTTGATGATAAAAATGATTGTCTTAGCCAAGTAGACTCTCTTAAACTTGAAAATGCTAGTTTGCTTGATAAGATTAGATTTCTAGAAGCTCAAACTCTTATGACTAGCTCTAATGAAGAGCATACTTTAATTGTTAACTCTCTCATGCATGACATTGATATTCTTAAATCTGAAAACAAGGACAAAGATTTTGTTTTGCATGAATTAGAAATAGAAAATGCCTCCTTGCTTGCTAAAATCAATGGGCATGAATCTTGTTCTAGTTCTACTAATAGAGAGAATGGTGTTGCAGCTCTTCATACTGATAGAGATTCTTATTTAACTAAAACTTTTTGCTTAGAAAATGATCTTCTGCATGCTAGAGATAATATAGATCATTTGTCTTCTACTATTGCTTCTCTTAAGCATGATAATGATAGTTTGAGATCCTCTTTGCAAAGATTCTTAGTTGGTAAAAAGAGTCTTAATGACATCCTACACCATACTACTAAACAAATTGGTAGACATGGTTTAGGATATGATAGTAGTCAAGGGAACAACAAAGATAAAGGACCTCCAATATTCCATGGACAATCCCCTAGTTCCAAGACTATGGGCACATGCAACTATTGCAATGATTTTGGTCATTATTCTAATTTTTGTCATTTTAGGAAAGCACCCAAGAGCAATAGAACTTGGGTTGCTAAACTAATCCCTCCGGACCCAAAAACATGATTGGGGACCATTTCATCTTTCTTCTTGTAGGTACTTGCAAATGGATTGACTTGAGCTATTGAATTGCAAATTGACTTCTCAATCCACATGAAAGAAGAAAGGTGAGATGTGTAGAGGGTGACAACAAGTGGAAAAGCAATGGTAAGTACAAAGGTAAAGGTTTTATTGCTTATAACCTATCCTAACTTGTTTTTGTCAAGTTAGCGTGGACTATACATATGGTTTTTGAGTCAAAAGTGGTATTTCATGTTTAACTTCACACTTTAGCTCAAAAACTATTTCTAATGCTTCTATAGTGCATTACTAACTTGCTTAGACATGTTTGGATATGGTTTGTATTTTTAGCATGCCTTTAAATATGTTTTATGAAATATATGTGCTTCTTGACAGCTGATCTGTCGGTCGAGTTTGCACTATTGAAACTCGACCGATAGGCACCAAGAGTGTTGCCAACAGCTGTCATCGGTCGAGTTGACAATGCACAGAACTCGACCGATAACAATGTGCACAGAATATACATTTGGCTTATTGAATGAGAATTTCCTTTTCAACTAGATTTTCTCAACCAATAGCCTTATTCTTTGGCACTCTCATTTGGTACCTTTATATATGCATATTGCCATGTTCTAAATTGCCTATCTTGCGTACAATTCTATCTCTCTAATTGCTCTAAATTGGTATATCTATATCTTGCAATTACTTGTTTTGAGTTGTTTTGCAGGTTTTGATGATGATCTCTTTGGATCTCTTAGTTGTGTCTAAAATCGCTTCTGTTGTACTCTAACTTTCTACATCTCTATAGGTGTATATCTTGTTTTGATACAACCTTGAGGTTCATAGGGGTAATCATCTTATGGTAAGGATGCATATCTAGTGAGTTATATCCTTTCATGCTTCTAAAATTGCATATCTCTTTGTTTGGATATATCTCTACATCTACTCATAGCTTGCTCTTTAACTTGTGTATCTTTTGGTATCTCTTGCTATGATCTAGATCCTACTTTTTTTTTTAGGAAAGGAAATGTTATATATTAAAAGCACATCAAGCAAGAGAAACCTACTTATGTGGAACACCTACAGAATGTTTGAAAAAAAACTGCAGCGGAAAGAAAAGAAACTGAAAAAAATAAGCATAAGAAAGCATTGTTCAGCTAACTTGGGGGAGGCACCCCTTAAAACAAGCCCCTAGCAAAATAAAAAGTTTTTCATCCTAGATATTTTCCTGTTTAGAGCTGCCCTTGAGTCAGAAAGATAAGTCACATTTGTTGCTGTACTAAGCTGACGCATGTCTCATCGTCCACCAAGCTTTAAGATCACAGAGAAAAGCGACTTCTGATTCTCCTTCCTCTGATTCATCCAACCTCCCTTCTGCTAATTTTCCTGTAGTTTAGTAAGGATGTGAAGATCGACATCTATTTGAGTTATAACATTTCTTGCCAAATTTTTGTTGTTGTTGAAAGTTCTATTGTTCCTTTCTTTCCAAAGATTCCAGCAGATTGTGGTGAAAAGATCACTGCTTTTGAAATTCCTGTAATGTCTTAAAGGTGTTATTTGGATGGGGAAAGTGGCTTCCTGGAGATCAGGAAGGCAATTTCTCATGAAATGTGAAAAGATTGTTCGAGAGAAAGAGCATTGAAAGAAGATGTGGCTGACCGAGTCACTATTATTTTCACATAGGGCACATCTAAATGGGCCAATGAAACCCTTTTTTGTGATGTTTTCACCTGAAAGAAGTTTATTATGTAAAAGAAGCCATAAGAAAGTTTTGTATTTTTGTGGCCATTATTGTTTCCAAATCTTTGATGATGAAGGGGAGATACCTCTGAAAGAGAGAAAATTGTAAGCAAGTTTAACCGAATACTCTTTCCCCCATTTCCAAGTGATGATATTTGAGGTGTTGTTTTCCATAGAACTTGAGAGATGTCTGAATTCATTTTGACTTACCTAGGAAAGGATACATCTTTTAAAGGAATTTGATCTGTTACTGGTGATTAGCGAAAGGGCTTTATCAATCCTTAGGTTGAGGAGATTGTTTGGAATGGACCATGATGGTTTGAGATTTAAAACAGAGTTGTTTTCATACCATGGATCAGACCACAAGGAGATGATTTTGTGAGAATGAGGAGGAGTATTTAAGATTTGTGAAATCGTTTGTATATTTTTATTGATGAATTTCCAAAGTAGGGAGGCTGTTTTCCGATGGATTTGGTGCCAAGGAGGCGAGTTTTGATAATATTTGTTTTTTATGAGATTTGTCCAAATTTTCTTTTTATTTTGGATAAGACAGTCAATGATTTTGGCAATGAGGCATAGCAAGTGCGTTTCAATGTTTATTATTCCCCAACCTCCTTGATCTAGAGGAGCAGAAATCATTTTCCAATTGACTAGATGGTAATGTTTCCCTGGTTTATCTAGTTTGTGGAAATTATTCCAAAGGAAATTTCTTCAGATTTTATCTAGATTGGATTTAGTTTTTGAGGGTAAGGGGATGCAGCTCAAGAAGTGGGTTGTTATTGGTGTGATGACACTATTAAGCAGGGTGAGCCTACCTGAGAGGTTTAGGAAGTTGTTTGTGATCTAGATCCTACTAGTAGTCCTAACTTGTGATATCATCTACTAGTAGTTCATATACATGTAGTTCTAACCCTGTTTATTATTGGCATCTTTGCTCATCTATATGGTATGCTTGTATCTTGTCTCATACATGCTCAAGATTGTTCTTTGAATTGCATATCTACTATCTTGAGTTGCTTGCATAACATTGTGATGCAGGGTACATAGATCTACAAGATATGTGGAAATTAGAGTATTTTTGGATTTTATACAGCTTTTGCTCCAGTTCCAGTTTTTGGTGCAAGACTAGTGTTTTTCATGCAGAAACGACCTTCTAAGCAAGACTCATCGCTTTGCCATGAGCTCTGATGATTTTTGATCAAATTCCGTCATCTTGAGGGTCAATATTGCAATTTATTATTTTTCTGCAGCACCTTATCTTGCATTTTTTTGGGTTGTTCAAGTATATGCTTTAACTTGCTTTTCTTTCTATGCTTGGACAAGCCCCTATCTATGCTCTTCTACTCTCCTTATATATATTTGTGTTATCTCCTTTCTCTTTAACAAGTGATGTTTCTTATTTTCTTCATAACCCCACCTTTTTGAAATGACAAAGGGGGAGAAAGATGTGTCTTCTTTTACAAAGAGAAAGAAGGTATGTCTTACATGAAGAAGAGAAGTATATTCATGTAAAGGGAGAAGGTAAAGGGGAGAAGACATATATGTGTAGAACATATATGAGTAGAAGACATAGTATTCTATAAATGTTATGAAAGCTAACCATGCAGGAGAAATAGCATCAATTGAGGGGGAGTATGAGAACTCCACTAGCATCAATTGAGGGGGAGCATATGAGCTCAATTCTTTTGAAATCCCTAGGTTTCTCCAAAGGTATGATTTTACTTTAAAGCTTTCAATACATTTATGGAATGGTTTGTCATCTTCAAAAAGGGGGAGATTGTTGACTCAAGGTCAATTAGGTCAATGTTGACTCACGTCTAAATTGACTAAACCCATGTTTTGATGATGACTAACCATTCCACATATTGGTGTCTAATGCTTCTACTTGAGTGATTTCAGATTAGGTATAGACACACTCCAATTGCCCTAACTTGCGCATCTCAAATTGGAGAAAAGACAAGTCAAAGTCATACAAGTGCACGTTTTTGTAATATGATGTATATCCATTAGAATCATGTTGTAAATCACTTGTAATGATTGTATGACTTGTAATTAAGCTTAGAAAAATATTAGGAGCACTTAGATCAAATATTAGAGTACTTTATATGCAACTTTGAAAATCAATTACAGGCACCTGGTCAGTCGAGTTTCCCCAGCCTGAAACTCGACCGATCAACCTTGGTCGATTTTTTGAAGATTGCATCGGTCGAGTTGTGCACTCATAGAACTCGACCGATTGGGTAGTAGGCCATTTCCAGTTGAAATGGTCAGTCGAGTTTCCTCAGAACAAACTCGACCGATCCTTTGAACATCAGTTTGCCTCCTACTTGATCGGTCGAGTTACACCCATCAGAACTCGACCGATTGCACTGTATGGAAAAGTGCAGAAAAGTGCTACTAGCCGTTGTGGAGTTGCAACAAGTGAGAATAGATCCGTTGCAAGCCACAAAATGGCTAGTTTTCATTCTTAAGTGTTCCCAAAGGCTAAGAGGTATCCCCAACTATAAATAGGACCCCTTGGGCTTCATTCTAAGGTGGAGCACTCATTACAAACTCTTTATGAGGTTCCTATTCTATAGTTGAGTGCTTCCTACATCCTCCTCTCTCTCTCTAAGCTTAATCACTTGCTACATTCATTAGAGTGAGTAGGAGATTTGTAAGAGAGCTAGTTCTACTTGTATATCTTGTGAGGCTCTCACTTCCACCACCTCCCCATCTCTCATTTGCAATCATGAAGATGAAGGTTCTCTCTCTTGTCCAAGAGAGGTGAAGAAGAACAAGGGAAGGAGTCCCTTGGTGAAGATAAAGGTTGAAGGCTTGGAGCTAGAGTGGGTAAGCCCTTGGAGAAGGCAGAAGACTCAAGCTCAAGTGGGTAAGACCTTGGTGGAAGCTTCTCTGAGTGAAGGTGAAGTCAAAAGTTGAAGATCCAAGAAGAGTGGGTAATTCCTGCAAGGCCGAAGACTTGTGCAAGAGTGGGTAAGTCCTTGGAGAAGGCCGAAGAATCTTGCAAAGTGGGTAAGTCCTTGGTAAGGTTGAAGACTCTTTGTCTTGGATAGGTAAGTCTTTTGTTTGGTCATGCATTGTATGTCTTATGAATGAATATAAGAGTGCAATAGTTTGTAAGTCCTAGAGGTTGACCTCTCTAGGCAAGTGGACTGACACACTTCTAGTTTGAAGTGTGGAACCACTCTAAATAGCTTGTCTAATTGGTGCATGTTCAATCTCTCTCTCCCTTGCTATGTATGTTTTAGTTGCACTCAAATTACCTATTTAGCAACTTTATCTTGTCACATATCTTGAAGGTTTAATGAGTTTTATTTAAGTGCTTTCAGCTCTATTCACCCCCCCTCTAGAGCATCTAATCACCCATCTAGGATCCAACAGAATGCAACCTGCATCTTCACTCTTTCAAATGGATCACCTAAAATCAGCTCCTTTGGATGATTCTTGGCAAATTGGGGGGTTGGACCCTTCTTCTCATCATCTTTTTCTTCTTCTTGAGTGGCCCCCTCTTTTCTCTTTTGGGTGATTTTGAGCTCTTTTCGAATAGGAATTACTTCACTTGCAACATCATCATTTGGAACAATATCTTTGGGAATAGAGGGGTTAGTCTCAATAAAATTTACATTTATGGATTCTTCTACTTTATTAAGATCAATATTAAAAACTCTATAAGCCTTGCTAGTAGTGCTATAACCAAGAAAGAAAGCCTTGTAAGATTTCGGATCAAACTTGTTGAGAGAATCTTTCGTATTCAAAACAAAATAAGGACATCTGAAAACATGGAAATAATCAATAGAAGTCTTTCTACCATGCCATACCTCATAGGGGGTTTTCTTCAATGAAGGATGAGTAAAAACTCAATTTTGCACAAAACATGAGGTGCTAACAGCTTCAGCCCAAAACTTCTTTGGAGTATCATACTCTAGAAGCATGGTCCTAGCCATCTCCTGTAAAGACCTATTCTTCCTCTCTAAAACCTCATTTTGTTGAGGTGTTTGAGGTGAAGAGAAGTTGTGTGCATAACCAGATTCTTGACAAAAATGCTCAAAAAGCTCATTTTCAAATTCTCCCCCATGGTCACTACGGATGGAAACAATACAACAAGAAGCTCCATTCTCAACTTGTTTACAAAATCTCGAGAAAACATCAAGCGTATCACTTTTAAAAATGAGAAACAAGGTCTAAGTATATCTAGAGAAATAATTGACAATAACAAGGCAATACTTGGAACCACAAAGCAATTGAGTTCTCATTGGTCCAAATAGATCAATTTGAAGAAGCTCAAGAGCTCTCTTGGTACTAAGGACTCCTTAAAATTTGAAGGACTTGCTTTTCTTTCCTTGGGTATAAGGTTGGCATTCCTCATTCTTTTCAAAATCTAATTTGGGAAGTCCCTCGACCAAGTCCTTTTTGCTCAACTTCTTCAACTGATGCATATTTACATGACCAAGCCGACGGTGTCAAAGAGAAATATCATTTGAGTCGACTACTAGGTGTTGGTATTTATATGCCCATAGAGCCATCCCAAGTGATTGCATGGAGTCTGATATTAATTAATCAATTAATGTAATTATTTGGTTAATTAATGAATTCCGGAATATTCTAATTAATCCACGAGCATTTTAATTAATGCAACGTTTCTGTTTACCGATGGGTTTAGGAAACCCTATTTCCCTTCGTCTCCTATTTAAAGGAGGATTGACGGCCGATATCTATATAAGATATTGAGAGAGGCTTTTCCGTTTACGCTCACGTACGTAAACCCTAGCTGTCACCATCCTTAGGAGAGAAAGGAGAGAAACGCGCCGCTACCACGCCGTCACAGAGACATACTCCTTCCCGCCGGCTTGAGAAGCGTGACGTGGAGTTCCATCCATCCACGTGGACGAAGTAGAGACGTAGACGCCTTGACGCCTACGTTCGAAGGACGTCGACGACCACCTGTACGCACTACGAGCGGCGGACATCACTGCCGCAAAGGAGCGCCGCCGGATCAACCTGCGACAGCGAACGGGAGAGAAGTTCTATCCACATAGACAAGCAGTGTTGCACCGTCGTGTAATGGGATATCGCCGGACTTGCTCCGTGATAAGGTATATCCCGTAAAAAATCCTTCCAAATACGTTGTTGTCGACGAGATCCTGTTTCTGGTTGTGTAGATTTTATTGCTTCCGCCGCACATGTTTTCTCCACAAAACCGAACAGTGGTATCAGAGCAGCGTCGATCTACGGCGTATTTGGATTCATTTTGATATGATCGAATCGCTGTATACTGTTTTTATGTTGCATACGATGTGAATTAAACCTGTTAATGTGCAAATCTAAACCTAATTCTACATACGCCGTAGGCTTCTATTTTTGACGTTTTGGACGGGGTCGACTATGGAAAATATTGATTTTCCTTAGTGCACGGAAATAAAATTCCATAGACCTTTCAGGGGCTTTGTCCCTGAGACCCCACGAGGGGCGGCCTCCCCTCGACCCCCGCCCGCTGACCGCAGCGGGGTCCCCGCACAGGGGCGCTGCCCCTGTGTACCCCGCATAGTCTGCGTGGGAGTCAAGAAATCATTTAATGGGGAATGTCCCACATTAAAAGTACTGCAATTTTAATATGTATATACGTATATGTAGATATACCTATGATATCATACATGTCGCCTTTAAAATCTATTTTATGTGGTGAATGCATACACGGTTATGGCCTAGTATCCCCTTTTGTGAATGTTGTGAATGAATGTGGATGTCAATCTTGTGGATATGTTTGTTTGTGAATTCTATGGATGTATAATGGTTACATATGGATCCTTTGTATAAAGTATTCAGCTTGCATGTCGAGCCTCATCTCTTATTTCAAAGTGTAATTAATTATTTCCTTTTGTATTTGTACTCATATGATGTAATAGAGATAGGATTAGTTTTAGTTTTTGTAAACTTGATGTAAGGAGGCCACTTGAAGATCCAACTCCAAGGAGTGTCCATGGAGAAGCACCATGAAGATCCAATTCTAAGAAGCAACCTGAAGGTCCAACTCCAAGGAGCGTCCATGGAGAAGCAACAAGAAGATCCAATTCCAAGAAGCAACTTGAAGTTCCAACCTCACGAAGCATCCATGAAGTTGTTCATTGTAATGTTGATCATTACATGCTTACAGGTTGATTCACAGGTGTTGCATGAGATGCATAAGACCATAGGTGGACCGTAATCCTTTGTTTCTCCAAAGGATTACAATAGTATGGCCATAACCGATGTATATGTGTTTGTGATTGCATGTCTATCATTTGTGGTTGTGGATATAGTAGTATATGATACGTACTATAAGTATGTGGTGTTTGGATATGTATATGTATTAATAAAACCCCTCAATTAATAATATTAAGTTTTTGTTGCCTTCCATAAAGCAACACACATGAAAAGCTTGATCGACTATGTGTGGGCACGCCTCCGCGTGATACACTGTCTATCTCATGGAAGTGTGATGGTGGGTGTGTGGGTCTGCCTCCGCAGGGTGCACACTCATCGTGTTGGCTTATGGGTTGGACTTAAATAGGGAACCTTGATAGGATCAAGTACCTAGAGGCACACAGATGCATCATGGAAAGGAGTTGTGCATGATCATTTATCCAAGAGTTGCATATGATGCAATTGGCAAAAGTTGCCTACCTTAGTATTTGGTCTTTGACGCCGGCGTTGGATGGGCATTGATCCAATTATTTTGGGTCTTGGCTCACTAGAAGGTTGTGTGTTGCAATATTCCGAGTTGATAGTGAGGGCTATCAATTTGAATAAAATAGTGGGAGCGTAATTAATTAAAGGCCTAATTAATCTCATTTATCAAATCTTTACAAGTCAAAATGTTTTGGACTAAATGCAAATTTTTCTTTTGTAGCAATCAAATGGCAACCAAAACTCACACTTTCTCGTTGCGATTGGTCCTTGAGAAGGACAAACTTACCGAAACCAACTTTCAAAACTAGTTTATGACGTTGAGAATTGTTCTCACACATGAGCGTAAGCTCTATGTCCTTGAAACACCAGAGCCAGAGGAGCCCGCCGTAAATGCGCCCAAGGCTGAAAAGGATGCTTACAAGAAGCACCTTGATGATGCCGTGGATGTCAAGTGCCTGATGTTGTGCTCAATGAACTATGAGTTGCAAGAGCAACATGAGAACATGAATGTCATGGAGATGGTAACACATCTCAAGAACATGTATCAACATCAAGCAAGACAGGAGAGATATGATGTCTCAAAGGCTTTGTTCAAAAGTAAGATGAAAGAGGGAGACTCAGTTGGCACCCATATACTCACCTTGATTGGGTACGTGGAAAGCCTATCTAAGCTGGGATTTCCCCTAGGTCAAGAGTTGGCCACTGATGTGATTCTACAATCGTTGCCTGAATCATATAATCATTTTGTCATGAACTACAACATGAACAATTTTGACAAGCCGTTATCAGAATTGTTAGGCATGTTGAGGACAGCTGAAGCATAGATGAAGAAAGACAAGCCCAAGTCTATGATGGTGATCAGCAAGGCAAAGGGAAAGTCAAAAGGAAAAAGCAAGGCTAAGAAAGGTTCTAAAGCCGGGCAGAAGCCAAAGTCATCCGCGCTCAAAGCTAAAGGTGGGATCTCCAAAGAAGGCAGTTGTCACCATTGTCACCAGCCTGGACATTGGAAAAGAAATTGTCCTCTCTACCTGGAGGAATTGAGGAAGAAGAAGCAGGGGATAGAGATCTCCACTTCAGGTATATACGTTATTGAGATAAACTTAAATACTTATTCATCATGGGTACTGGATACCGGATGAGGATCTCACATATGTTCTAATATGCAGGATCTGATAAGAAGTAATCCTTTACGAAAGGGCCAAGTCGAGCTGCGGGTTGCTAATGGAGCAAGAGTTGCTGCCACCACAGTTGGAGTTATTAGTTTATCTTTGCCTACGGGCCTTGTAATAGAATTAGAGAATTGCTATTATGTGCCTGCCATTAATAGAAATATTATTTCTGTATCTTGTATGGACAAGAGTGGATTTGAATTTCACATTAAGAATGGAATTATTTCTATATCTAAAGATGAGATCTTTTATGGCAAAGCCCCTATGTCTTATGGTATCTACTTGTTAGAACTTGAGACTAGAATATACAACGTAAATACTAAAAGGTTAAAACTTGACAACTCAAACAAAACATTCTTATGGCATTGTCGTCTTGGGCACATAAACGAGAAGTGCATATCTAGACTCCATAAGGATGGTTATCTAGACTCTTTTGATTTTGAATCATTAGAGACATGTGAGGCATGTTTATTAGGGAATATGACCAAAACTCCTTTCACTGGACACAGTGAGAGAGCCAGTGATCTGCTAGGGCTCATACATACTGATGTATGTGGACCTTTTAGATCAAATGCTAGAGGAGGCTATCAATACTTCATTACCTTCACTGATGACCTGAGTAGGTATGGCTATGTATATCTTATGAAACATAAGTCAGAAACTCTTGAAATGTTCAAGACTTTCATGAATGAAGTAGAGAAGCAACTTGGTAAGAGTATTAAAGCACTCCGTTCAGATCGAGGTGGCGAATACTTAAGCCAAGAGTTTGAGGACCTTCTGAGAGACCGTGGTATTGTATCACAATGGACTCCACCTGGTACACCACAACATAATGGTGTGTCAGAAAGAAGGAATCATACATTATTAGACATGGTACGATCAATGATGAGTTCAGCCGAACTTCCAATATCGTTCTGGGGATATGCTCTTGAAACTGCAGCGTTTACACTTAACCGTGTACCTTCCAAATCGGTTCAAAAGACACCATATGAGATATGGAATGGGAATCATCCCAATTTGTCTATGTTAAAGATTTGGGGATGTGAAGCTTATGTTAGGAAACAATTTCCTGAAAAGCTTGGACCCAAATCGGAAAAATGCTATTTTGTTGGATACCCCAAGGAAACTAGGGGATACTACTTCTACACACCAACTGACAACAAAGTGTTTGTTGCTAGGACTGCTGTATTTCTTGAAAAGGAATTTATTTCCAAAGGAATTAGTGGGAGGAATGTAGAGCTCGAAGAAGTTCGAGACCAACAAGAAAGCAAAGAACCTGAGGAGGTACATAAGGAACATGAAGACTCACAAGTTGTTGTGGAATTTCAAGTTCCAAATGTAACACAGTAACCTCGTAGGTCTAGTAGGACACGACTTGAGCCTTAGAGATTTGGATTTCTCGTGACTCAAGATAGTGACGAATCGGGCATAGCAGATGAGCCAACTTCCTATCTAGAAGCTACTAAGGGACCAGAATGTGAGAAATGGCTTGAAGCCATGAGATCTGAGATGGAATCCATGTACACCAACAAGGTATGGACCTTGGTGGATCCACCCGAAGGGGTAAGACCCATAGGGTGCAAGTGGGTCTTCAAGAAGAAGACTGACATGGATGGAAATGTTCAAACCTATAAAGGTAGATTGGTTGCGAAAGGATTCCGTCAAATTCAAGGTGTTGATTATGACGAGACCTTCTCACCAGTTGCCATGGTTAAATCCATCAGGATCATGCTTGCCATTGCAGCTTATCATGACTATGAGATTTGGCAGATGGATGTTAAAACAACATTCCTTAATGGGAATTTACTCGAGGATGTGTACATGACACAACCTGTGGGTTTTATCGATCCAAAGGAAGCCAATAAAGTCTGTAAGCTACAAAGGTCAATCTATGGATTGAAGCAAGCATCTCGGAGCTGGAATCTACATTTTGATGAAGTAGTCAAAAAGTTTGGCTTTAGTCAAAATGAAGATGAACCTTGTGTTTACAAAAGGGTTAGTGGGAGCACAATCATATTTCTCATATTGTATGTGGATGACATACTATTGATGGGAAATGACATCCCTACTCTTCAGACAGTAAAAGGTTGGCTAGGGAAGACTTTCTCTATGAAGGATTTAGGCGAAGCATCATATATACTAGGGATCAAGATCTATAGAGATAGATCTAGAAGGCTTCTAGGCCTAAGCCAGAGCACATACATTGACAAGGTGCTAAGGAGGTTTAACATGGAGGGTTCTAAGAGAGGTAACTTGCCCATGTCCCATGGGGTTACAATCTCTAAATCCCAATGTCCTAGTTCATGTGATGAACAGGCACGCATGAGTAAGATTCCATATGCATCAACAATTGGATCTATCATGTACGCGATGTTATGTACTCATCCTGATGTGTCGTATGCTTTGAGCATGACGAGCCGGTATGAGTCAGATCCAGGTGAATGTCACTGGACAGCCATAAAGAACATTCTAAAGTACTTGGGAAGGACTAAGGATCAATTCTTGGTATACGGTGGTGAGGAAGAGATCGTGGTAAAGGGCTACACTGATGCTAGCTTCCAAACTGACAAATATGACTACAGATCGCAATCTGGATTTGTGTTTTTCCTGAACAACGGAGTTGTGAGCTGGAAGAGTTCCAAGCAAGAGACGATTGCGGATTCTACAACAGAGGCAGAATATATTGCCGCATCTAATGCTACAAAGGAAGCTATGTGGATCAAGAAGTTCATTTATGAACTTGGAGTGTTTCCAAGCGTTGGTGATGCAATTGAGTTGTTTTGCGACAACAATGGAGAAATTGCACAGGCTAAAGAACCAAGACCGCACCAACGTTCCAAACATATTCTATGGAGGTTTCATCTCATACGAGAGATCGTGCAACGAGGAGATGTGAAGATTTGCAGAGTACCTACAGAAAGCAATGTGGCTGACCCGCTCACAAAAGCACTTTCACAACAGAAACATGACAGACATGTTTGATCACTTGGATTGAGATTCATGAGTGATTGGGTATAAGTGCAAGTGGGAATCTGTTGGTATGTATGCCTATAGAGACTATCATTCGATGATTGTAATGGGATACTATGTAAACGATTTGTAATACTACATTGATCATATCAATAAAGGCAAGTTTCCAATCTATATGTTTGTGTTTTATATTGTGAGATGACCATAAAACTTATAGATGTCTATAGAATGATATACTCAATGAAATATGTCTTCGGGTTGATGACCTAAACAGTGAGATCATATGTATGTTAAGAGTATATATTCTTGTTTTGTCCCTAATCGGTTGTTATTGTGGAAATATCCATAGACATCAATAACACATAAGATTAGAATGTATGTTGGTTGATGGAAGAATCTCATTATCCATGATATGGAGATATCAAACCAAATGCATAGATACTTGTTAGAGAACAGTGTATCGGACAGACCCACCTTGAGAGTGACACATGGATACCATGATTGGTAGTTAGAGTCACATCTCATAATGATGGTGGTGATTGTGGTTCTTAGACCTGAAGTCACTACACTTATCACATGTCGTTTGGTGTACTTTGACATCATCCACCGTGGTCCTGAATAAGGATTGCCATAAAGATGGTGCTTGGGTGCACTGTGACACATGGGGATGACTGTGAGTGATGTAGATGGAATTTGTCCTTCCTACGGGAGTTTGATATTCCGGTCACTTGATAAGCGAGACTGAGAAATGCATGGCCATGCTGATGCGAGTCAATATGTGATATTGAGCTTACATATATCTCATACAATCTGCTCTAGTTCAAGGAACATGGATTGAACATTGAAAAGGATAACGATTCCATGACTTGAGTTCAATCTGGATATTAGTGACAAAAGAACTATACAATCACTGTAACACCAGTCATGAATGATAGGTTAAGTTGTTCTCCAACTTCTCCAATTACTTGGGTAGCAATGAAGTCTTGCTATATACCAATCATTGCTTGTGAAATCATGATATGATTATGGATATCACTGCCAACGTAATTTGGAGCCTACTGGGTCACACACATAGGATGTGTTGGAATAAGAGTATAATTGTGGATTTTGATTGGAATTGCTCCGAATCACATTGATTACTAAAATGTTTATGTAATGGATTAGAATAATATTGGAGTGACTGGCTCTAAGTGCAAGTGGGAGTCTGTTGGTATTTATATGCCCATAGAGCCATCCCAAGCAATTGCATGGAGTCGGATATTAATTAATCAATTAATGCGATTATTTAGTTAATTAATGAATTCCGGAATATTCTAATTAATCTACGAGCATTTTAATTAACACAATGTTTCTGTTTACCGATGGGTTTAGGAAACCATATTTCCCTTCATCTCCTATTTAAAGGAGGATTGACGGCCGATATCTATATAAGATATTGAGAGAGGCTTTTCCGTTTACGATCACGTACGTAAACCTTAGCCGTCACCGTCCTTAGGAAAGAAAGGAGAGAAACGCGCCACTAGCATGTCGCCGCAGAGACATACTCCTTCCTGCCAGCTTGAGAAGCGCGACGTGGAGTTCCGTCCATCTGCGTGGACGAAGTAGAGACACAGACGCCTTGACGCCTGCGTTCGGAGGACGTTGATGACCACCTGTACGCGCTACGAGCGGCGGACATCACTGCCGCAAAGGAGCGCTGCCGGATCAACCTGCGACAACGAACGAGAGAGAAGTTCCATCCGCGTAGACAAGTAGTGTTGCACCGTCGTGTAACGGGATATCGCCGGACTTGCTCCGCGATAAGGTATATCCCGTAAACAATCTTTCCAAATACGTTGTTGTCGACGAGATTCTGTTTCGGGTTGTGTGGATTTTATTGCTTCCGCCGTGCATGTTTTCTCCACAAAACCCAACACTAGGCATCTACCAACAATAGGCTTAATAGAGTCAAGAGCAATAACATAAATATTACCACTTCTAGTTCCCTTATATATAACTTGGTAGGTGAGGGAATCTAGAATCTAGCATTCAAAGGGAGTAAATAACACAAGGTAACCATTGTCACAAAGTTGACTAACACTGATAAAATTGTGATGTAGGCCATCTACAAAGAGAACATTCTTGATACACAAAGATTCACCGACATCACCCTCACCTTTGACTTTACCTTTCTTGTTGTTCCCAAAGGTGGCCGATACTCCTTTCTTTTTGGTGAATTTGTTGAAATGGCTTGTATCAGTTGTCATATGCTTCGTGCAACTACTATCAACAACCCATCTTCCTTTTCCTGTAAGAAAGAAGAATGTCGGTTCCCAACTCAAACTTAGGATTCAGAGTTATCTTGGGGACCCATTTCATCTTTGGGTTGGTCCCCTTAGGCTTGTAAGGACAACAAGTAGAGTAGTGATCATTATTTTTGCAATAAGAACAAACCATTGGATTCTTAGTGTCGGAAGACTCTCCTACAAAGAAAGAGGCCACCTTGCTCTTTTTCTTACCTTGGCTTTGCTCTTGCGCTTAGATGCTCCCCCTACAAATCCCAAACCACTAGTACCACTTTGTTTGGTATAATGGACTAGGATTTCATTTAGGGAGTTCTTCCCTTTGAGAAATTTCTATAGGGATGCTCTCAATCTATGGTTATCATCACTTAAAGAAACAATGGTAGAAGATAAACTAGATATGTCATCCCTAGCATGTGCAACATCAGCCTAAAGACGTAAGGCTTTAGTTAAATACGAATCCTTTTCAAGAGATATAGAAGTAACATTAACACTAGGAAATAAAGGTCTAGAAGATAGATCATTTACTTGACCAAGTAACCTAGCATTTTCAAATTTAAGCATGGATTTCTTTAAGATAGATGTCTCTCTCTTCTCTATGAGCATCAATAAGGAGCTTAAATTTAGCATTTTCAATTTTAACTCTTTCAAGCTCTTTGAGGCAATTTTGGTTTTCTTCCTTAAGATTCTCAATGTTCTTAAGGTAGATACCATTCTCAACTTCAACCCCATTGTATTGGAACTCAAGATTAAGGTATTTCCCTTGCAAATTATCAACACTCTCAAGATTAGTTGTCTCATTTAATTCAAGAATTTCAAGTTTAGCATATAGATCATCAATGTTTTTTCCTAACCATTTTCTCTTAGATTTACACTTAGCAAAAGATGAATGGGTAGAGATAAGCATGTCAATAATAGATTCCTTAGATAACTCATGCAAACTTATCTCACTTACCTCACCAATTTATTCACTAGTAGATGCCATGAGTTCAAGGTGGAACTCTCCATCTTCTTTAGAGCTTGAGTTTTTTGAAGGTGAAGCTTCCCAAGTTGCATGAGCTGCATACTTATATCTCTTCTCCTACTTGTCCTTTCTCTTATATTTACTCTCCTTGTACTCATATTCATTCTTTGATCTGCCCTTGTGGTGTGACTTTCTTGACTTGGGACATTCACTCTTGTAGTGTCCCTTTTGTACACACTTGTAGCATCTAGGAGTAGAGGAGGAGGCGACTTGCTTTCACTTGAAGTGTTTTCTCTTGACTTAGTTGGCTTCATGCTCATTTGGACCATCATCATCACTAGAGGAGGAAGGAGAAGTTTGGCTAGCAAGTTGTTGTTGAAGGATGACCGCCTCCACTTGTGCTTTGAAAGCACTATCTTTGATCTTCTTGGCTTCCATCTCTTCTTGCTTGGCTTCTTCTTCTTGCTTGTCAAGCCTTGGCTCATGAGCTTGGAGGTTGCTAATGAGATCTTCGGTTGAGATGTCACCAAGGCTCCTCACTTCTTCAATGGAGGTGACCTTTGACTCCCATCTCTTTGGTAGAGTCCTCAGGATCTTAGAATTGATTACACCTCTATCCAAAGTGTTTCCCAATGCAGCTAGTCCATTAATGATGACATTGAGTCTTGAATACATCTTCGCAATCCCTTCTTTCCCATCTTGAAGTTCTCTAGAAGGTTGTTTAACATGTAGATCTTGGCCTCCTTGACTTGCTTTGTGCCTTCATAGGTGATGCACAATTTGACCCAAATCTCATAGGCGGTGTCCCAGGATGAGATCCGGTTAAACTTTGTTGGGGTGACGGCTATGTAGAGGATCTTATGGCTTTGGAATTGAGATGGGATTCTTTGAGTGCAACTTTACTCCATGTTGCAAGAGATATGGTTGGATCCTTATAAGGTGTGACCATCACCTTCCACATGTCAAAGTTCATGCCTTGTATGTAAAACTACATACACCTCTTCCAACAAAGGAAGTTGGTGCCATCAAAGACCAGAGGATGCATGGAGAAGCCTCCCTCTAGGTTGAGAGAACCAAATAGGTTGTCACCCATCTTCTCATCTCATGGGAGATTGTTGGAGAAGATCCTTGGCTCTGATACCACTTGTTGGATTTAGGGCTCTAGAGGGGGGCATGAATAGAGCTACAAAATTTCTCACAAGATAGATTAGACCTTAAAAGTATATCAAATTCAAATTAATAGCTTAAGTGCAATTTGAAGTCCTAACTAACAAGCATAGCAAGGATGAGAGGGATTGATATCAAGCACTTGAAAAGGTGATGTAGAGTGGTTCCACACTTCAAACTAGAAGTGAGTCAGTCCACTACCTAGAGAGGTCAACCTCTAGGACTTTGCAAGTGTTTTTCTCTATATTATCACCAATAACAGTTACAACACATGACCACTAAAGGACTTACCCATCCAAGCACTAAGAGTACTCCACCTTACCAAGGACTTACCCACTTTGCCAAGAGTCTTCAACCTTCTCCAAGGTCTTACCCACTCTAGCACAAGTCTTTCATCTTTAAGGGCTTTTCTACTCTTCTGGGATCTTCAACCGTTTCCTTCTCCTTCTCCTGGAGTAGCTCTTCACCTCTTCTTCAAACTTGAAGAAGACCAGCAACTTCTCTACCTTCACTCGGAGAAACTTGCTTCACCTTTTCTTAATAGAGGAAAGGGGGTAGGGAAGATGTAGTAGATGAGAGATTTACATGCACAAGGGAGTAGCTCTCTTACAACAGGCCTATCTCACTCATAATTATGAAATGAATTGTAAACTATAGAGAGAAAGGGGCTTAAGGAGTTGCAACACACTCAACTATAACAGGGACTTAGAATAGCATGAATGAGAAAACTTGGAATGAACTCCAAGGGATCCTATTTATAGTTGGGGGTGTTCCCTTGAGTTGGAGATCACTTAGGGTTGAAATATAGCTATTTTCCATGATGAAACAGATCTATTTTCACCCAAAACAACTCACCAATGGTTATAATCAATTTTTCTGCATTTTCCATACAGTACATTCGATCGAGTTTCAATAAAGGTAACGTGACCGATCAACTAAAAGACAAAACCAATTTTCAAACTATCATTTGAGTTTGTTCTGGTAAACTCGACCGATGAGACAAAATTAGATTTGCTCAGTGAGTTGGTTGGTCGAGTTCTGTGAGTGTACAACTCGACCGATGAGTCATCTTTAGAAAATACATCATAGGATCAGTTGAGTTTCCAACTCGACCGATGAACAACCCGTGACAAATTTTCTAAGTTGATTTTTGATTGATTAAACCTTGGTATTTAGTGTCCCTCACATTTTTCTCATCTTAGTTACAAGTCATATCATCAATACAAGTGATTACAAAATTCTTCTAAGGTCATTCAGAGTGATTTCCCAAAATGTGCACTTGCATTGCTTTTTACTTGAACTTGAACAAGCTAGGGCTTGTGTAATTTGATCCTTTTTATGTACCTAAAGCCTGAAATCAATCTTGAACAAACATATTAGATACATAGAAATGGAATGGTTAAGTCATTACCAAAGTATGGGCAATGTATAACTCTTAAGTCAACAGATGGTCGGATGTAAATGGGTATTCAAAAGGAAGGAAGTTATTCTTATAGATACTACTACAAGGTTCAAAGTGCGGCTAGTTGCAAAAGGCTACAGTCAGGTGGAGGGTAGAGATTACAATGATGTGTTTTCTTCTATTTTCAAACATACATCAGACTTCTATTGGCATTAGTTTCTAGATATGATTTAGAGCTTGAGCAACTTGATGTGAAGACCACATTCCTCCATGGTGACTTCGAGGAATAGATCTACATGCAACAACCTGAAGGTTATGTTTGTGCTATAAAGAATGATCATGTGTGCTTACTGAAGAAGTCTCTTTATGGCTTGAAGCAATCCCCACGTTAGTTGTATTGTATACTTGATTCTTTCATGATCAAGCATGGATATTCTAGGAGTAGATATGACATTTGTGTCTACTTGAAGAAACTTCTTGACGAGTCTCTTATTTACCTCTTGATCTATGTTGATGACATGTTGATTGCAACAAGAGATACTTTTGAAATCTACAGTCTGAAGTAGTTACTTAGTGGCGAATTTGACATGAAAGACTTGGAGCAACAAAAAAAATTATGGGGATGGAAATTATTAGAAGTTGCAAAGCTGGAAGGTTACTTCTCAGTAAGGAGAAGTATGTGAAGAAAGTTCTACAATGGTTCTCAAAGTCTGTTGCATCTCCTGTATCTATTCCTTTAGATGATCAGTTCAAGAATCTCTCGTCTGCACAGTCACCACAATTTGAAGAGGATGAAAGCTACATGTCTCGTGTTCCCTATTCCAGTGCAGTTAGTAGCATCATGTATGCTATGATTTGCATGCATCTAGACATAGCACAAGAAGTTATCATGGTGAATAGATACATGTCCAATCCAGGAAAGTTACATTGGCAAACAATCAAGTACATTCTTAGGTAACTTAAGGGTACATCTTCTACATGTCTTGGACTTGGCAAGAGCACAGAGACACTTGTTGGTTATGTTGATTCTGACTTTGTAAATGACCGTGATAAAAGGTGTTATCTTATAGGCTATATGTTCACTCTTTGTGGTTGTTTTGTAAGTTGGAAAGCTACATTAAAACCTACTATTGCATTGTCTACTAATGAAGCTAAGTACATGGCATTCATAGAAGCCATAAAAGAAGCTACTTGGCTTAGAGACTTGTGAGCTAAATTTTGTGTTCTTGAGAAGACAACAATCATCTATTGTGATAGTCAAAGTGCAATTCACCTTACAAAAGATCAAATGTTTCATGAAAGGACAAAGCACATCGACGTCAAATGTCACTTCATCAGAGAGCTGATCGTGCAGGGGAAGATTGTGGTGAAAAAGATTGAAAGTAATGAAAATCATGTTGATGTGATGACAAAGTCGTTGCCAGTTTCAACATTCAGACATTGTCTGGACTTGGTTAGTCTACACAGACTGCACTGACGTCCTTAGGGGCTGGAGGAGGAGAGAGAGATGCTATTATTCTATTTTAGAGAGCTACAGACTTTGAGTCAAGGTGGAGATTGTTATGTGCCTTAAAGAAATATGTTGTTCCGATTGTAGATTTGGTCCCAAAATTAAATGGATCTTTGCCAACCCAATTAACGAGTGTGGGGGGAGAAGCCCCCTGTGGTATGGTACAATCTATTTTTTGGATTCGAATAGGAATCCGACTACGGTTCTACATCTATAAATATATACACCCTGGTTAGGGTTTGTAATCATCATGTATTCTTTTTCATTGACAACAGTTGTCGTACTCAGGGTGTACTCTGCCTCTTTTGAGAGTACTCCTCCGTGTAATCTTTCTCTGATATAGTGGAATCTCGCCTCCTCCCATAGAGTTGGTCTTCCGACTGAACCACATAAATCTTGTGTTTTGATTGCATGATCATTCTCTTTACTTCTTATCTTGTTATTCCACACGTACTCATCATATTCTGCCATTCGAAAAACTATCATTTACTTATGTGTTAGATAAAAAAATGATTCCTTTTGTAGATGTTGTTATGACATGGAATAAATATTATTTTGGTTGGTAATAGGCATCTCAATTGGTTTGATGGGATACACTTTGATGTGAATATGTATTGTTTTAATATAACTCTGATGATGTTGCAACAATTTTGATGTGATACATGTGTTGTAGTATGATATATGTGATGTTGCATATGTGTTGAGATTTTCTTGTATTTAGGTGAATTAATGTTCTAATGTTGGTATTATTTTCTCTAATAAAAGAAAAGAAAAAGTAATATTATAATTGTTTAATATTGTATAGTCATTGACATATTTGGTAATTTATTTGAGATAATGAAATTATTTATAATTGTGTAGGTAATTCTATTAGGAATTTTTTTGTTGAAAAAATCATCTTCAAATCTAGGTTCGGGTTTGGTTTTGGGTCTAGAGTTTTCAATCTGGGTCATTTCTGGGTTGAGAGGTATGAGTAAAATTTGGGTTTAGGTTTGGATTTGATAGTAGAACAATCTGGACAAGATTTTTTGGCTTGGAACCAACCCGAACCCGATTTTTTGACACCCCTACCCTAATTCATTACAATACATCATCATCATCATCATCATTTGAAACTCAATCCCAACCATGTAGAGGTTTGCTACGTAGATTTTTTTCTTCTAATCGGCTATGTTATGGGACGTATTATGATCAAGATGTAAAGACTAAAAATATTTTTATAAGCTCTTCCCAGGTTGATTTAGGTTTGTTTCTTCTTCTTTTAATTGTCCTGGATACAATATCATTATATCATATTTTTCTCGACACAATACCACTACATCGTATAGGTGAGGTATTCGATATGTGTTTCACATGACTATACCATCTCAATCTACCCTACATCTAATTGTCCTAGCGTAACTTGTCTTCAATACTTGCTACCCCTACTTTGTTTCTAATATAATCATTTCTCAATCGATCTTTTCTTGTGGCTTCCCACAAATTCATCTCAGCAACATACTTAGGTCATATTTGTCTTGAGATTTTTTTTCTATGACATGGATGGAAGTAAAGTTGTTGTATAATACTTACTTTTAAATTTTTTAGAGATCTTTCGGTCACATAATACTCCAGTTTCACTCCACCATTTCAATCATCTTGTATAAGGGTGTCAAAAATTGATTTTTGATTGTCAGAGTTAATAGCGAATTAAATTTTTTGCATAGTATGTCCAGAACCGACCTCAGTTTCATAATGTGCAACCCAAAATTGAGCATTAATCAAATACTTTTGTTAATTATACATGATATATTGTAATTTGTACCTAGTTATAACTTGTATTCTTAAATTTATCAACCTGGATTCAATCTCGATTGATCAAAGCACCATCCAGATTGACCCACTTTTAATTTTTATATCAATATCCAAATATGGAACCAACCCTGGATAAAATGTAAAATCAAAACCATTTTTTGGATCAGACTGTATCTTCATGGGTCCAGACAATATTTTAAAACCCAGTCCTGACAAACATCATCTTGAGCATTGCCATCTATTTGAAAAATGAAACCCAAGTAAAGAAATTTATCATATTTTGGTACATCCGCTCTGTCTAACTTGGCACTA
This sequence comes from Alisma plantago-aquatica, assembly GCA_963693085.1. Taxonomy (NCBI): domain Eukaryota; kingdom Viridiplantae; phylum Streptophyta; class Magnoliopsida; order Alismatales; family Alismataceae; genus Alisma; species Alisma plantago-aquatica. The sequence continues at coordinate 851,624,063 of OY856414.1, forward strand.
CTATTCATATTTCTAGATTAACTGAAATTGCAATGCATATGCTCAGTTTTGTTCCTACAAATCATCAATACATTTGATTCTATGGAATTTCCCCAAAATTCATCTATATCATCCAATCCATCTTTAGTTTTATCAATCAATATAATATCATGAACAAATAACATGCACCAAGGAATATCATCCCTAACATGATTTGTCAACTTATCTATAATAAGAACAAATAGATATGGGCTAAGTAATGATCCTTGATGTACCTCAATTGTGATATAAAATTTTGGTGTCTCTCATCTAAGGGTCCTCACACTTGTAGTTGAGCTATCATACATGCCTTTAATCAAGTCAATGTATTGGATTGGCACACCCTTTTTCTCCAAAACCATCCACAACACTTCAATGGGTACTCAACCATAAGACTTTTCTAAATCAATAAACACCAACAAGATCTTTTCTCTCTATATATACTTATCCATAGCCCTCCTTATAAAAAAGATAGCATCTATTATGGATCTTCTAGGTGTAAAACTAAATGTTTTTTGATATATGTGTTAGATATTATAGTCTTAGCTCAACCATTCTCGCAAAAGCTTCACAATATGACTAATCAACTTGATAACTTTGTAATATGTGTGGCTTTGAACATATTCTTTGTACTTATAGATTGGGACTATGGTGTTATTTTTCCAATTATCAAGAATCTTCTTGGTCTTCGTAATTTTATCAAAGAAATTCATAAACCACATAGATCCTTCGTCCCCAATACTCTTCCATACACCTACTAGAATACCATCTGGTCCATTTCCCTTTCTCATTTTCATCTTTTATAAATCCTTTTTGACCTTGAATAGTGAAGCTTGTTGTGTATAATTGATAGCTCTTGTATTCATGCCACACAAATCTCTTGCATTATACAAAGTGCCTGTGTTTGAAAATATTATTGAAGTAGTTTCTCTATTGGTTCTTGATATCATCATCCTTTACTAGCACTCCACATCTTCATTCTTAGTGCATTTTACTTGATTCAAGTCTCTTCCTTTGTTTTCTCATATACTATCCATTTTATATACCTTCTCTTGTGTCCAATTTGCATAGTTATTTTTTGGAGTAAGGTAAATATATTAACCAAAAGATGGTATAGTTTGGACAAACTATACAGTACAAAATGAGGCACCCTAAACTTGCATAGTTTACAATGCATCTGCCTTGCAAGGAATGTATTTTTCTTTGCAATTGTGCCCTCTTTTGGAGTAATCTTATGAGAACCTCTTTTGTTGAAATTAGTATTTGCCAAGATCATACCATACGCAACTATAAAATCTAACATCATCTTTCCTTCTCCAATTCTACAGTCATATCTAAAACTACTATGAACTCTCTCATATTCAACATTGCTACTCCCCACATGCCATTTAAGTCACTCCAAATAATAATCTTCTTCTCTATTGATATTTCTTGCATGAATTCATTCATATTATCCTAACATTCATTCTTATCATCATCTATAAGGCCAACATAGTGGGGCATAAGTGTAAATAATGTTAAAAATCTTTCCCCCAAGAACAACCTTATTAGTTGTGATTCTTTCGCCCATCCTAGTGATCTTGACAATATCATTCTTTATCATCTTATGAATAATGCCTTCACCATTTTTATGCTTGTTAATACATGTATACTAGATTTTATACCATGTATCTCCGATCTTGTCTGCATCATTCCCCTATCCACTTAGTTTCTTGTAAGCAAATGATGTGTGTGGTTTTAGTTGTCATTTCAGGCACATTTTTCCTTGATTTCATGTGTATATTAGTCACTTATTTGATTTACTATGCATTAAATGACTTAGACGGCCTTTTTCTGTTAAATGTATCAAATTATATGATTTTACTATTTTATGTAATATTTTATGCATCCCAATTGCTTGTGACAATTGTTTGTTTTTAGGTTCAAGGACGACCACATAGTCGGTGCTACATACCTGGAAAAAGTCGATGGTACTGACTTAACATTAGAGACCCATTGAAAACTCACCCAGAATCAGTGCTATTGACACCTGAAGTCGGTGCTACCGATTTAGCATCAGCAAGCCTTGACATGAATCAAGAAAACCCGGTGCTACCGAGTGTCCAACTCAGTATTATCGAGTTGACGTCAGAGAGGTAGCTCAAAAACTACAAAACTCGATGCTATCAAGTCCAGTCGATAGTACTGACGGGACTGGGATCGTACGACCAAAGTGACTCGATACCACCAACTCACCTAGTCAGTACTACCAAGTCTGACCGATTAGGCCAGCCACAAATTTATCTTTAATCCAACGGTGGACGTTAATTAGTAACCTAAGTGCATCCTATGACTTCGGGGATGATAACTAAAGTAAAGGAGGTAGCCATTTTCATTGCACGACAACCGAAAAGAGAGAAAAAGAAGAATAGATGTCTGAAGGCTTTGACTGAGGAGTTCCGGCACCTCTGGAGGATGATTTTTCAGCTGGAAGATAGTAGAATGCTCGTACAATAGAGGGGATCTTCTATACGGGCGTAGATTTAGGGGTTATTGTAGTTTCTTCATGTTTCCCACATTTTTCTTCTTTCCTGCCATGTATTCATTGATGAAAACCATGCAAGTCTAAAAAATTGTATTACTTAGGATCTGGGAGTAGACCTGATATACACTATGATTGATTTCCATGCATTAATATCATTTTAATCTCTTTTTACTGGATAAAAATCTATGAAGTCTTTATGTTCTACTTGTTCTTGATCACCATGAGTGGATTGATAGACCATTATGTTGGTATGTATGCCCAGAGAGACAATCATATGATGATTGGATTGGCATATGTTCTGATCGATTTGATAAATATCAAAGGCGAGCTTCCAATTTATTCTAGCTCAATCAAATATGAGATAAATGATGGAGTAGAATTAATTTCTAAAGAATGACAATAACTCAATGACATATGTCTTCAAGTTGAGGACCTGAATAATGAGATCATACAAATGCTAAGAGTATGCACATTCTTTCTATGTCCCTAGTCAGATGTCATTATGGAAGGTTGATAGACAACAATGACACATCAAGACTAGAGTGTGTGTTGGTTGATGATAGTGTCTCAATAGTCATGATATATGATATCATACAAATCACATAGATACATGTTGGACAACAGTGTATCAGATAGACCCACCATGAGAGTGACCCATGGAACTATTACATGGTAGTCAGAATAATCTCTCATAGTGATGGTGGTGATTGTGATTCTTAGACCTGAAATCACTGCACTCGTCGAATGTGATTGGGTACACTTTGACATCATAAAATGCAGTCCTGAAACATGGTTTGTTATAATGGTAATGATTGGGTGGCTTTAACACATGAGATAGATTGTGAGTGATAGATATGGGATTTGTCCCTCCTAAGGGAGTATGATGTCTAGGCCACTTGATAAGTGAGACTGAGAAAGTCATGCACATGCACATGTGAATCAATATATGATATTGATGTCACAAATATCTCAGATAGTCTGCTCTAGTTCAAGAAACATGAATGAACATTGAAAGGATGACAACTCCATACCTTGAGTTCATTCAAGATGTCAAATACAAAGGAATTATACATCCACTGAAACGCCAAACACAGACTATATGATTGGAAGTTGTTCTCCAACTTTCCTTTTCACTTGGATAGCACTGATGTGCGACTAGGTATCGCTCTTTGCTTGTGATGTCATAAGCTAGTTATGGACATTCATTGCCAACGTGAAATGGGACCTATAGGGTCACACACAGAGGATTAACCTAGAAGAGGAGTTTATCCATGAATGATGTTTGGATTGATTACTATAGTGTTTAGGTACTCAATCAAACATTCAATCAATAGAATTGACTCATAATCATCAAGTTCAAGTGTTGAGCCAACTGATTAGAGTGTCAGATTGATCGAGAACTGAATTGTCTATGTTTTGCACAATATGGACCACCAAACGACCGGTTCACTGGGTGAACCAATTGGCTCATGGTCAGTGAGATGACCGGTTCACCTTAGTGAACTGATCGGTTCAACTGGACCAAATGAGAAGTGTTGAGTTGTCCCGATTTGTGAGAAAAGTTTCTCATTTTACTTGTTCAGTTTGATTGGGACAAGAATTAATCTTTGTGTCAATTAGAAATGAAAAAGGAAAGTCAATTGTAGGCAAGTCTGGGAAGTGAAATGACTGGTTCACTAGGTGAACCGATCGGTTTACACTCCCAGCTGACTAGTTCATTAGTGAATCGATCAGCTTACCTTGCCAAATGACCAATTTTCTTGTCGCAGTGCAAATTGTTCATGGAAATTCCGAACCCTTCTACCCCCACACATATTGGGAACCATGACCCTGCCCTCTACTATAAATAGAAGGGTACATGGGGATTCTCCAAAGACACAACTCAGAACATCAATTGCTCTACAAAGTTTTTGTCCTCTCTGGTTGTGGTAATTGAGAGAGGTCAAGCAAGTTCTACCCATCCAGGGAGGAACAATGTGGGAAAGACAACTGCAAAAAAGTGACTTGTGGTGGGAGAGTGTGTCGGTGACTAGTACGTTGATAGAAGGGGAGAAATCCTTCTAGTAGAATGGATGACTAGAGTTTCTAGTAGTCTGTATGGACTATCTATAGAGGCGGGAGACTTCTTCTGCTTAGGAGGATGACAATCAACCACAGTTCGAGTCAAGACCAAGAGCTGCACAGACACTATTAAAGATAGATGGTTGAAGACCGCACTTACTGTGAGGTATAGTCGCTAAGTAAGCTTCAGGACTAGGTATATCTTGCTAAAACCATCCTTCCCATTACATAGATATTGATGCGATCTACTCGTTATAGGTTTATGGTCAAGTATTTTTTTTGTTTTCGCTACCTACTCTGACCACATAAAACCCAAGAGTGGTATCAGAGCCACATCAATACTCTATGTTTTAGGATAATCGATATGATCAGATTTTGGTTTTATCATCTTTTATTTATTGCATACGATGTAAATCTTTAAATGACTAATGTGAATATCCGATTAATACCACCTGATCCCAAACTAATATATACATATATGATATGGTATATATATGCAATTGATACGTGTCACCCTAAAATGGTTTTGATGGTGGATCTGTAGCATGGTTATGGACTATAAACCCTATGTGCATGTGTGTGGTTGGTTATGGTTGTTTGCATCTTGGTCTACGCATTGAGCCCTCTTCTTATATTTTGAATGTAACTGGAGATAACTTGATATTCTCTTATACCTTTACTATCCTTGAATGTAACTTGAGGTTTCACAAAGATTATATAAAATAGGCTTAGATTTATTTCTTGTTATGACAATGACTAAAGATGACCACTTGATGGATCGAGACGATTGACTGAGGAGCAATTGGTGGTCCGACAAGAAGCCCAAATGAGACTATCTAGAGGATCCAGATGATCGACTGGAGGAGACCAACCGACCGACCAAGAGGTGAGTCGATTGGTTCAAAGGTTGAACCAATCAACCTAGATGGCAAGCACAGATCTTCATCAATAACAAGTTGCATGTGATGTAGACCTTAGATAACCATAGTTCCTTATGGCTCCAAGGAACTATAATATGATGGCCATAATCATTACTTTATCATTATTGCGTGTTTTTGTTTGTGGGATATAGCATGTATATGATACGTACTATATATGTGGTGATTGGATACATATATGCATATATAGGCATATTAAAACCCCTCAACAAACATATTAAGTTGAAGATGCCTTCCAAAAGCAACACACATGAAAAGCTTGATTGACTAAGTGTGGGCATGCCTTCGCGTGGTGCACCGTCTATCTCGTGGAAGTGTGATGGTGAATATGTGGGTGTGCCTTCGCAGGGTGCATATTCATTGTGTTGGCTTTAGGGTTGGACTTAACAAGGCGACCTTGATAGGATCAAGCACCTTGAGGCATAAAGATGAACATGGCAAGGAGTTGTGCATGACATCTATCAAGAGTTGCATATGATGCAATTGGCAAAAGTTGCCTACCTGAAAGAATCTAGTTGTGGGTGACAACCCTCGCTGGTCCATAACTTAGAGAAAGTCAGGGACTTTCTCACTACAAGGTTGTATGCTACAATCTTCCAAATTGATGGTGAGGGCTATTGGTTTGATCAAAATTGTGGGAGTGATAATTAATTAAAGACCTATTTAATATCGTCAAATTTCAAATAAAATCAAATAAAAAAAAATTGGACTAAAACTGCAAATTTCTTTTTTGTGGAATAAATGGCTACCAACAACAATCACTTTTTGTTGTGATCAATCTTTGAGAAGGACAAGCTAAATGGGAACAATTTCCATGACTGGTTTAGGACGTTGAGAATTGTTCTCACTCAAGAGTGAAAGCTCTATGTCCTAGATACACCAGAACCAGAAGAACCCACTCCCAACACACCAAATGCTGAAAGGGATGCTTACAAGAAGCATATTACGGATGTCATTGATGTGAAGTGCTTGATGTTGTGCTCAATGAACTATGAGTTGCAGAGACAAAATGAGATCATGGACGTCATTGAGATGGTTCAACATCTCAAAAACATGTATCAAGACCAGGCACAATAAGAGAGATATGATGTCTCTAAGGCATTGTTCAAGTGTGTCATGATAGAAGGAGATCTAGTAGGCCCTAACACACTCAAGATGATTGGGTAAGTGGATAACCTAACTCGATTGGGATTCCCTCTGAGCCAAGAGTTGGCTATTGATGTGATACTATAATGGTTACCAGAATCCTACAGTTAGTTTGTGATGAACTACAACACGAACAACTTTGACATGCCACTGGAAGAGTTGTTGGGAATATTGAGAACAACCTAGGCATAGATGAAGAAAGACAAACCCAAATATGTGATGATGATCAGTAGAAAGAAGGGAAAGTCTAAGGGCAAGGGAAAGGGCAAAGCAAAGAAATGTTCTTATGCTATCCAACAACCCAAGTCATCTTCAACTCTCAAAGCCAAGGGAGGGGTGAACAAGGGAGGAAAATGTCACCATTGTCATGAGCCAGGACATTGGAGGAGAAATTTCCCTCTCTACATAGATGAACTAAAGAAGAAGAAGAAGAAGAAGAAGAAGGAGGAGGGGATGGAAGTCTCCACCTTAGGTATTATGAAATAAACTTAAAATGCTTCTTTATATTAGGTATATGATACCAAGATATAGATCTGACATATATGATGTGCATGATATAAAAAGAAGTGATGGCCTTTATGAAAGGACCAAAAAGGAACACTCATCAACATTGGAGCAAATGTTGCTGCCATAGATAGTAGTACCTTTTAGTTTATTTCAGCCCAAAGGGCATGTAATAGAGTTATGAACAACTATTTCATTTTACCAATAAATAGAAACATTTTATTTCTGCATCTTGTAATGACAAGGATGTCAATCAATAAAGTTCATGTTTAAATTCAAAGATATGATCTTTTATGGCAATGCCTTATTTATCTTATGGTATTTGGTATGCATGAGATAAAATAATAATACCTAAAAGTTATAGATGACTCAAACAATTAATTAGCATTATCATCTAAACAAATGAGAAATTCATCTCTAGGTTCCATGTTGATGGATAAACTAGACTTTCTTGGTTAATGAACCATTAAGAGATATGAATGTCTTGTTTATAGGGTATGATGACAAGTCAATCTTCACTATATGTAGTGGGAGAATGACTATTCTATTACGTATATTACATATTGATGTATATACATACCTATTGGAATAAATGCTAATACTTCAGATATGGTATTAATGGAATACCAATATGAATATCTTGAAATGTTCAAGAATATCATAAATGAAGAACCAAACTTGGTAAAAGTATTAATTCTTTGATATGATCAGTAAACGAGATACTTAAACCAAATGTTTGAGGACCTTGTGAGTAACTATGATAGTGTATCATAGAGAACTCATGATTAAGGCATAATGATGTCTAAATCAAAGAAGGAATCATAATCTAAATAGTAAGAGCATGATCATCAAACAAATAATGGAATTCTTCTAAAGAGCATGCTTTATACTAAATAAATGTACAAAAGGAAATTAAGAATCACAAATGTTGTGGAATCTCAAATTCCTTATGTAATAGATACACCTCATATATCTAGTAGAAAACACCTTGAGCTTGATGGATAATGATATCCTACAAACTCAAAGGTGAGTAATTGGTCATATGATGATGAACCAATAATCTATCCAGATGATGTTGAGGAACCAAATTTTGAGTTATGGCTTGAAACCATAAGATCCAAAATGACTTCCATGTGAACCAAATAAGGTATGACCTTAGTGGTAGCACTTATAGGGATAAAACCTATAATTGCAATTGGGTCTTAAGAGTTAAGACTGACACGGATGACATTTGAAGATTTGATTGGTTGAAATGAATTCAAGTGAGTTCAAAGTATTAAACTTGATGATTTATTTAACCAATTGCAGTGGCTATAGGCCATAAAGGATCATTCTTGTTATTGGAACTAGAAGACTATGAAATTTGGCATATGGATATTAAAACCACATTCCTAGAAGGAATAACATGAGGTTTTGTATGTGACACGACCTGAAGGGTTTTATAATTCTATTAATGCAAATGCAGTCTATAAGTTATAAGAGATTAATCAATATGATTGATTAAATACAAGCACCTCAGAATTGGAGTCTTTACTTTGATTATATATTCAAAAGGTTTGACTGATATATCAAAATAAAGAAAGGATCTATGATTACAAAGATTTAGTAGGAACATATTCATATTCCACATGATGATGAGGAATAAAACAAAACTGGTGTGGAAATAACTTCTTTAAGGGAATACAGAGAAATATCCTATGTGATAGGAATCAAGATCTATAGAGATAGTTCTCAAAAGTATCTTGACCCGATAAAGAGAGAGCATACATTGGCAGTCTATACTGAAGGGTTTGGTATGCAAAGATTCAGTGGGATAAAACTTGTCCATATTGCATGAAGTTAGTCTCTCAGATGCCTAGTGTCCCAAATTCTTATTAAGAATAGGAACACATAGATAGATGCCTTATGCATTCACAATTGGATCTATCATGTATGTAGTTATCCCATTATCTTGTATGTATTTGACGTGACAAGAAAAGATATATGCATTCATCATCTTGTATGTACTGGACATGACAATATGTTATACTCATCCACTTATCTCATATATAATGGACATGATGAGTGGATGTATGTCTACATCCAGTGAGAGTCACTGGAATACCATAAAAGAACTTAGTTAAGTACTTATGAAGTATTAAAGGATTAGTTCTATGTTAATAAAAGGAGGGGTTCAGTGTAAATTAGTTACACTGATGCAAGCTTCTGAAATGACATAAATTGATCGCAAAATACAAAATATAAAAGTGAATATGTGTTGTTAAGTGGAAATGTTCTGAGTAAAATTAAGATCCATTTAATTCTAAAAGGAATGCCCAGTATCCTTGTGTTATGAACACAAAAGGATACTATAAGGATCTAGAAGTTCATACAGATGAACTTATAGATATTCCAACCATTTATGACAAGTAGAAATACTAAGTCAAACTATGGAGCTAATTGTTAGGCAAGGAATATTAGATAGCATATTATGGCAACTCCATCTCATACAAAATATTGTACAACAAGGAGATGTGAAACATGCAATATACTGATTAAATCAAAATGTTGCCAACTCACTGGATTAGTACTAGCACAACAGAAACATGTAGGACATGTTTAGAGATCACTAAGAATATGATTCAAAGGTGATTGGCTCTAAGTACAAGTGGGAGTCTGTTGGTATGTATGCCTACAGAGCCAATCATATGATAATTGGATTGACATATGTTCTGATTGATTTGATAAATATCAAAGGTGAGCTTCTAATTTATTCTCACTCAATCAAATATGAGATAAATGATGGAACATAATTAATGTCTAAAGAATGACAATAACTCAATGACATATGTCTTCAGGTTGAGGACCTAAACAATGAGATCATACAGATGCTAAGAGTATGTACATTCTTGTTATGTCCCTAGTAGGATGTCATTATGAAAGATTGATAAAAAAATGACACATCAAGATTAGAGTGTGTGTTGGTTGATGACAACATCTCATTAGTCATGATATATGATATCAAACCAAGCACACACATACATTTTGGAGAATAGTGTATCGAACAGAACCACCATGAGAGTGACACATGGAACCATGACATGGTAGTCATAATCATCTCTCTTAGTGATGGTGATGATTGTGGTTCTTAGACCTAAAAGCACTGCACTCATCAAATGTGATTGGGTACACTTTGACATCATCAAACATAGTCCTGAAACATGAGTTGTTATAACAGTGATGATTGGGTGGGTTTGACATGTGAGATAGACTATGAGTGATAGATATGGGATTTGTCCCTCCTAAGGGTGTATGATGTCTAGGCCACTTGATAAGCGAGATTGAGAAAGGTATGCACATGCACATGTGAATCAATATATGATATTGATGTCACACATATCTTAGAAAGTCTGCTCTAGTTCAAGAAACATGAATGAACATTGAAAGGATGGCAACTCCATGCCTTGAGTTCATTTAGGATGTCAGAGACAAAGGAATTATGCATTCACTAAAACACCAATCACAGACTATATGATTGGAAGTTGTTCTCCAACTTTCCTTTTCACTTGGGTAGAACTGATGTGTGGCTAGGTACCGCTCTTTGCTAGTGATGTCATAAGCTATTTATGGACATTCACTGCTAATGTGAAATGGGACCTATAGGGTCACACACAAAGGATTAACCTAGAAAAGGAGTTTATCCATGAATGATGTTTGTATTGATTACTAAAGTGTTTAGGTACTCAATCAAACTTTCAATTGATAGACTAGACTCAGAATCATCAAGTTTAAGTGTCGAACCAACTGATTAGAGTGTCAGATTGATTGAGAACTTAATTGGCTGTGTTCTGTACAATCTGGACCACTAATCGACTGGTTTACTGGGTGAACCGATCGAATCATGGTCAGTGAGATGACCGGTTCACCTTGGTGAACCGATCAGTTCAACTGGACCAAACGAGCAATGTTGAGTTGTCCTAGTTTGTGAGAAATGTTTCTCATTTCACTTGGTCAATTCGATTGGGACAAGAATTAATTTTTGTGTTAATTAGAAATGAATAAGGAAAGTTAATTAAAAGAAAGTTTGGGAAGTGAAACAACCGGTTCATTGGGTAAACAGACTGGTCCAAACTCCCAACTGATTGGTTCACTAGTGAACCGATCGGCTCATCTTGCCAAATGACCGTTTCAGTTATGAAATGACCAATTCACCTGCCGCAGTGCAAATTGTTCATAGAAATTATGGACCCCTCTACTCCCACACAATCTGGGAACCCTAACCCTACCCTCGACTATAAATAGAGGGTACAGGGGGCTTCTCTAGAGACACAACTTAGAATAGTAGTTTCTCTGCAAAGTTGTTGTCCTCTTTGTTTGTGGTAATTGAGAGAGCCCAAGCAAGTTCTAACCATCCAGGGAGGAACAGTGAGGGAAAGACAATTGTAGAAAAGTGACTAGTGGTGCGAGAGTGTGTTGGTGACTAGTACGCTGGCAGAAGGGGAAAACTCCTTCTAGTCTGTTCTTTAGGATGACTAGAGTTCCCAGTAGTTTGTGTGGACTATCTATAGAGGCGGGAGACTTTTTTTGCTTAGGAGGATGACAATCAACTACAGTCAGGGTCCAAGACCAGGAGCTGCACAGACGCTGTCAAAGATAGGTGGTTGAAGACTGCACTTACTGTGAGGTATAGTCGGTGAGCAAGCCTCAGGACCAGGTATATAAATCTTGCTAAAACCATCCTTCCCATTACATAGATATTGATGTGTTCTGTTGGTTATGGTTTTATGGTCAAGTAAATTTTTTTTTATTTCTACTGCCTACTCTGACCACATAAAACCTAATAGCTTAGTCATCTCGGGAGAGAGGTTAAGGGTTGGAGAGTGTAGATTTACCCATCTACTGTGCCCTTTGGGAAAAGTGGAGTGTAAATGGGAGGAGAAACTTAGAGAACAATCGTAAATCATCTAACTAATCAACCAACAACTATGGAAGTGGGATTGACATTAGATTAGATAGTGAATTACACTGCGGGAGTAGGTAATTCTGGCTACAGGCTCCTTATCTAGGGATTGAGATAATAGATGTTGTGTGTGTGAGATCAATTATTAGTGTTGTCCGTGGTGAAACCACTATTCTATGGAATTCACCCCATCTCTGATTACTTTCACCTTTAATTCATTATATTTCTACTTTTTCTCTTTCATTCAACCCAATTCAACCATTTATAAGCGGCTTAGATGATTTAATCATAGTTAGTAGTCATCTACTAGAGAAACACTTCCCTATGTTTGACTCGGGCCTCACAAGGCCTTATTACTTTGATATGTTCAGTTGTGTACTATGCACGGTAAACTCATGTCAAGTTCTTTGGCATCATTGCTAGAGAAGCAGAAACATCCAACACTACGAGTGTTGTGGTCGGCCACTCTAGGCCAATTTTTCTTTCATTTTATTTTTACTTAAATCTCTTTGAGCTGAATCATAAGGTTTTTCTTGATACATTATACATTTCTTGCGCTAATACCTACTTTCTACTATTTCAGGGAAACTAGTTCACGGTGCGCACCAGAGCCATAGAATACAGAGAATCATCCTCACCAGGCTTTGGACAAGTAGATCTCTTACAAGGAGAAAGGAAGTGTGGAAAATCTATGGATAGGTTTAACCGAACCCCTCCACTGACACCTCCATCTGAGAGACCTTCTACACTACAAGAACCAGAGATAACAGAAATGGAGGGAGAAGGAGAAATGACAGTATGGGAGGGGATAAAGTCTTTGTCAGCTATGGCTCAAAAAGGGCCCATCAAAAGGCAAGCCCTTAATGTGGGAAGCTATAAAATAAATCTTGGACTTGTTTCCTTAGTCAAATCTCAAGCGTTTCATGGCCATACCTATGAAGATACAATGACACATATCAGTAATTTCTTAGAGAACTGTGACATGGTCAAGATAGATAGGGTCCCAACAACTATAATATACCTTAAGATGTACTCATCGTCACTGGAAGATAGTGCAAAATCATGGTTCAACAATCTGGATGATGAGATCATCGAGACATGGGACCAGATGATAGATGTTTTCTTTGAACACTATTTCCTTCCGCAAAAGACAAATGATCTAGTGAATAAGATTTGCAACTTCAGACAGCAAGTAGATGAGTCATACTCAGAGGCATGTGAAAGGTTTCAGAATATGCTGAGAAAAGTGCCTCATCATGGCATTGATTTACTAGGGCAAGCCAAGATTTTCTATTATGACCTACACAAAGGGGAGAGAACAACTCTTAACAGTGTAGGAGGAGGCTTCTTCCTCAACAACAAGCCCACTCACTACCATGAAATCCTCAAGAACATGTCTAAAAAACAATCATGGGGAGAAGAAAGAGAGCCACCGCCAACCATTAAGAGTGTCGGGGAATCCAAGGTGATATCTATGTTAAATAAGAAGTTAGGTCTCATTGCTAAGAAGCTATGTGCTACAGATAGAGCTCTTGCTGAGGAAGAAGAAGAGTGCAAGTATGTGCGTCAGGGGAAATACAGGAACAATGATTATTCTTGTAGGTAAGACCCCAAAGTTTCTTAGAAGGATCCTAACAACTTCCAACATGACCCATCACAGGCGTAGTAGTAGCATCGTAAAACACAACAGTATGGCCAAGAATAGTATTAACCAAAGCAGTAGAAAATTGACGCGATTGAAGAAATGCTAGGCAAGATGCTGAGCCAGAATGAGCTACAAATTGCACAAACTCAAAGGGATCTTCAAAATCAAGGGGCACATATTCGCAGCATAGAGACACAGATCTCTCAGATAGCGGTAGATGTTAGTGTATTAAAGCAACCAACCCAACAAGAATTTCTAGCAAACACCAATGTACCTTCCAGGAACCAACATGTGAAGGTTGTGCTGCTACATAGTGGCAAGAAACTACTGAATGACGCATCACACAAGGTAGTTACTGAAGAAGCTACACATTAAACTATACCAGTGGATGTAGAAGAACCAGACTTGGCAGTGTAGGATCAGACGATAGAGGAGCAAGTTGATGAGGTTGGGGGTAATAAAACTCAAGCTTATATTCCACCTCACTAGTGAGAACCCTTAGTTCTAGTGTCCCTTCTAAACAGTTCAAAAAATTTCTAGACAGTTTTTAGAAGTTATCTGTGAACATTCCCTTGATAGACGCTATTGAGAAGATACCATCCTATGGGAAGTTTTTGAAGGATATAATTACAAAGAAGAGAAAGATACTAAAGTCTGATGTTGTGGTTCTAAAAGAGCAGGTTAGTGCCTTCATCTTGGGGATACTATCTCCTAAAAGATAGGATCTAGGATGCTTTCATATCACATGATTCATAGGCAAGACAAAATTTGGAGAGGCTCTATGTGATTTAGGGGCAAGTATTAATCGGATGCCTCTATCTACCTTCAAGAAGCTTGGACTTAAGGAATCCAAGAAGAGTAGCATGACAATCCAATTGGCAGATAATTCTATAGTTAAGCCATATGGTATATGTGAGTATGTCCTGGTGAAAGTGGATAAGTTTGTCTTCCTCGTAGATTTTGTTGTGATGGAAATGTAGGATGACCAAAACAATGAGCTTCTACTTGGAAGACCATTTCAAGCTACAACATATATGATACTTGAAATGGGAAGAGGATGTCTGACTATGGGAATCCAAGATGATAGGTTTGAGATCAAGATGTCGGAGCACTTTAAAACCATAGGAGATAAGGAGAAATGCAACATGCTTCAACACATGGATGGAAATTTTTATCTATATCTAGGGAATCCATTCCTCGATATGGCCCATGTTATGACTAAAGTAGAAAGAGGTACTCTAGCAGTGGATATCTTAGAAAATACAAAGGTAATCTCATTGACTCAAGTAATGTGCTATTTGGATGATGAAGGAGATGACTATGACCCTGCTACCGAGGAAGAAGCCATAGCTAATTCTGTGATACAATCATCACCCAAGTTACCCTTAGAAGAATGTTTGATGAATAGAATGGATGACAACATATGCAACAACCATCTAAAGGAGTGTGTTTTGATGCTAAAGGCAGTAGCTTGCTACTATGCAAGGTGCTTTGAGGACCTTGGACCACCACCCCTACCATTGGTCCCATCTCTATTGGGCCCATCAGACTTGGATCTAAATCCATTACCACCGTACCTGAAGTATGTCTTCTTATCTATACAGGAAAATCTTTCAGTATTTATATCATCTTCTTTGAGTGGTGAGGAGGAAGGAAAGTTACTCACCATGCTGAAAAACCATCGAGCTGCATTCGAGTGGTCCATAGCTGACATTAAAGGGAGCTCTCTAACCTTGTGTCAACACAAGATCTGGCTCAAAGAAGGAGCCAAGGTAATTGTCCAACCTCAGAGGCGTCTCAATCCGATTATGACTAAGGTGGTGAAGAATGAAGTTGTCAAGCTACTTTTAGCAGGTATAATCTACGCAATCTCTGACACAATGTGTGTTAGTCCTACTCAGGTAGTTCCTAAGAAGGGGGGGATCATGGTCACTACTAATATGGCTAACGAATTGATTTCTACTAGGCTAGTGACAGGATGGTGAGTGTGCATAGATTATCATTGTTTGAATGCAGCCACTCTTAAAGATCATTTCCCTTTACCCTTTATTAATCAAATCTGGTAACGATTAGCTAGCCGTTCACATTTTTGCTTTCTTGATAGGTATTCTGGATATAATAAAATTTCCATTGAGCCTAAGGATCAAGAGAAATCCACTTTCACCTACCCTTATGGAACGTTCGCTTACCGACGGATGCCTTTTGGTCTTTGTAACACCCTTGCTACGTTTCAACATTGTTTGCTTGCCATTTTTTCTGACATGGTAGAGCGGTGCTTAGAGGTTTTTATGGATGATTTTTCTATGTATGGGGAATCTTTTAATGATTGTCTATATAACCTAGAAAAGGTGCTACTTAAGATGTGAAGACAGTCACCTAGTTCTAATCTGGGAGAAGTGTCACATAATGGTAAGTGAAGGGATCATCCTTAGACACAAGGTGTCTGGTAAGGGCATGGAAGTGGAACCAGTAAAGATTGAAGTCATCTCCACACTACCTCCACTGACATCAGTGAAAGGAATGAGGAGCTTTTTAGGACATGCTAGATTCTACCTCCATTCTATCAAGGATTTTTTGAAAATGGCCAAACCTTTGTTTGAGCTTTTAGAAAAAGACATCGAGTTTTCCTTTGATGAGCGATGTGTAAAAGCTTTTGAAATTCTTATAGAAAAACTAATTTTCGCACCTATTGTGCAAGCTCTTTATTGGAGCCTACCCTATATGAGATGATGTGTGATGCATTAGATTATGAAGTAGGAGCTTTGTTGGGTCAACGCAGGGACAAGACTCCAACTGTCATATATTATGCGTCAAAGACTTTAAATGATGCACAATTGAATTACATCACTACCAAAAAAGAATTGTTGGCGGTAGTATTTGCTTTTGAAAAATTCCGCCGATACCTAGTTAGGGCTAAAGTGATAGTTTCGACTATCCATGCTGCTATTAAATACTTTTTACAAAAGAAAGACATAAAACCTAGATTGATTAGGTGGATTCTTTTGCTACAGGAACTTGACATTGAGATTAGAGACAAGGCAGGGGTCGAAAATGTTGTAGCTGATCATTTATCTAGGTTGGAAAGGATGGACGAAAAAGATATAGCCATCCCCTTTATTGAGGAATTCCCAGATGAAAATTGTTTGCAATTAAAATTGATGATCCTTAGTTTATGTATATTGTTAATTATCTATCTTGCAAGGAATAGCCTACATATTGGGGGTATCAAAAGAAAAAATGATTTTTCCACTCATTAAAGTTTTACATTTGGGATGACCCAATTCTTTTTAAGCAATGTAGGGATGGGCTATTAAGAAGATGTGTACCCGAATGTGAGGTAGAGAGAATCTTGTCACATTATCATTCTCTACCCATAGGTGGACACCATGTGATCTCTAGGACTACTGCTAAAGTCTTAGAGAGTGGGTTTTATTGGCCTACCTTATTTAAGGATGCTCACAACTTTGTTCGTCGTTGTGACACATGTCAACATGCAGGTAATATCTCTAAGCGACATGAGATACCCTTGAATGTGTTTTAGGAAGTTGAAGTTTTTATCTTTGGGGTATAGATTTCATGGGCCAATTTGTGTCATCTAATTCCAATCTATATATATTACTTGCAGTTGATTATGTGTCTAAGTGGGTGGAAGCAATTTTAACCCGCACCAATGATATGCAGGTAGTGTGCAAGTTTGTGAAGGAATACATTTTATGTAGGTTTGGTGTCCCCCGCCTAATTATTAGTGATGGTGGTTCCCATTTCACTAATAGGAAGTTTGGAGCTCTTTTGAGAAAATACGGGGTTAAACACTAAGTGGGCACTCCTTGTCACCCACAGACTCAAGGATAATTGAGGTATCTAATAGAGAGGTGAATAAAATCTTAGAAAGGATGGTCTCAACCAATAGGATGAACTGGAGCCATGTGCTAGGTGATGCTCTTTGGGCTTACAAAACAACCTGTAAAACCCCAACAAGAACAACTCTTTTTAGGCTAGTCTATGGCCATGCTTTCCATCTACCCGTAGAGCTTGAGCATAAGGCTAAATGGGTTATGAAGAAGCTGAATTTTAACATAGATGGAGTGGGTAGAAAGAGGATTTTGGAGCTTAATGAATTAGATGAACTTAGGATGGATGCTTATGAAAGCTCTAGGATATATAAGGAAATGACTAAGAAAATTCATGATAGACACATTCTAAATAGGTTGTTTCTTCCTAGTCAGAAAGTCCTCCTTTTCAATTCTAGCTTAGGTTACATCTGGGTAAGCTAAGGTCTAAGTGGAGTGGATCATTTGTTATTGAAAAAGTCTTTCCCCATGGTGCTATGAACATTGTAGACGGGAACATGTCGTTCCTTGTCAA
Organism: Alisma plantago-aquatica; assembly: GCA_963693085.1. Classification (NCBI taxonomy): domain Eukaryota; kingdom Viridiplantae; phylum Streptophyta; class Magnoliopsida; order Alismatales; family Alismataceae; genus Alisma; species Alisma plantago-aquatica. The sequence continues at coordinate 851,642,203 of OY856414.1, forward strand.
TGGCCAAAGGTTAAAGTACTATTTTTGGGGCAAGGTAGATCCCCAGATAGTGGAAGTGCAACCTTGCACCATACCATAGATCTTTTCTCTATAGACTGTCTAGTCTTGGATGTTAAACAATGACACTTGTTGTGTTTTATGCTCAATTTTCATTTTTAGGTGTCACTTTAATTCAATTTCTGTAAAAATGGTACCTTGACTCATTTTTGGGAGTGTGCAGGGCTTTAAATTTGGTACCACTGAATTTTGCAATTGGTGGCACTGAAATGAGGTCAGCATTCTGTCCGCAACAACAGCACAAACTCAGTACCACCGACTCTAACAGTCGATACCACTGAGTCTCTGAAGATCTTTCAAGGTTTCACTGATAAGGACTCGTTACCACCGACTATTCCTTTTGGTGCTACCGACTTTTAGTCACACCCAAGTTTAGTATACAGAGTCCCCGGAAGCACCGACAGATTGCAACACTCAGTACTACTGACTCAAGAAGTCGGTACTACCAACTCACCATGTCAGCAATCCGGGTGGTTGCGATCCAATAGCCATTATGTACTTCATTGAGCGGTCAATACCACCGATCCTCGACACAAGTCGGTACCATTGACGGGTCATCAATACCACTGACTCAGGGAGATCCACACCAGCTATGTCAATAAATTGTCAGTCATCAATGCAACTGACCACAGATTGTGCTAGCCAACTCGGTACAACTGACTCAGAAAGTTGGTATTACCGACTCTATCACAAACAGCTATAAAAGAAGGGGTAGTGGAGCCATTTTCTTCACACCTTGAACATCTACTCCTCCTCCATTTCAGAGCAAGGCTACACCAGGCACTGACGGTCTTCCCTGAGCTTCCATTCTCTTAACCTCCTTCTTGCATCAATGAGATGGCTCCTAGGAGAGGAGTTGTTCCCCCGCAAGGTGAGTTGGTCCCCCGGCCAACCCGCATTCAACACCCATCCTCAGAGATAAGGAATCTCTATGAGGAGTTGCAGATGTGGCAGGTCATCCCGACGAGATATGGTGATCGCACATTGATCAAGATGGTGGGCTTTACTGATAACATGTGTTGGGTATGTCAACAACACATAATGGAGGGAGATAATCCTTTCTCCAATGATTGGCAGACCTACTCAGATCTTATCTTGGAGTTCTTGGCATCGCTTGACATTCTCATTGCCCCTAAGCAAAAGATAGGAGGCGAATGGCAGGAAGGCAAGGTCAACTTCTGCCTCTTCAGCAACAACTACTCTCTTAGACTGAGGGCCTTCAATCATATCTTCAACTGGTCTCATGTCCCAGATGTTGGATCAAGGGCTATAGAGGGGGGTGAATAGAGCTTCAAAATTCTCACAAAATGGATTAGACAACCAAATTATATTAAGTGCAAAACCTTGAACAAACAACAGTTTGATGTCTTAACTAGCAAGCATAGCAAGGATAAGAGACAAGGAAGAGCATGCACTTGGACAAGGTGGTTTAGAGTGGTTCCATGTCCTAACTAGGAGCAATGTCAGTCCGCTACCTAGAGGTGGTTAATCTCTAGGATTTGCAATCATGGTACTCTTATATTCCATCATAAGATTACAAGACAAAACCACAATCATCCAAGGGCTTAGTACCTCAAGCAAAAATCTTCAACCTATAGAAGGAGCTTACCCGCTTGAACCATGGAGTCTTCGACCATCAACATGGACTTACCCACTCCTTCTTCAAGTCTTCGGCCTTCAACGAATTACCTATCCTTCTTGAGCACCCGCCTTTCCTATATCCTTCACTCGGAGATCTGGAACACCATGCTTTCTTCAACCTTGAAGAACAACAACTCCTTCTTCTTCACTCGGAGAAGATCTTCAGCCTTTTCTTCAATACGAAAGGGGGTAGGAAGATGGAGATGGAGAGCTTTACATGGATACAAGGGATATATCTCTTAAAATAGAACCTAACTCACTCAAACTCACGAATTTGACTTAAAGGTAGAGAAGAAAGGGGTTCAAAGGGTTAGAACACTCTCAACTAAGCTAGGACCAAGAATGTAGTGAATGAGCAACCTTGGAATGAACTCCAAGAGGTCCTATTTATAGATGAGGGTGCCCCTTTGAGTTGGGGTACACTTAGGGTCGAAATATAGCCTTTTTTCCCAAGGAAACGACTCTATTTTCGATCAAATAGCTCACCAACAGTTATAATCACTTTCTCTACAAATTCCATATAGTGCAATCAGCCGAGTTTCAATAAAGGTAACTCGATCGATCGACTAAATGAAAAAGCCGATATTCAAACCATCTGTCAAGTTTTTCTTGGGGAAACTTGACTGACCAATGAAAATCGAATTGGTCAGTTACTCGATCGGTCGATTTCTATGAAAACACAACTTGACCGATGCACTCTTCAGAGAATTGATCATAGTGGATCAGTCGAGATTCCATCTCGATCGATCAACAACTTGTGTTCAATTTTCTAAAGTGCATCAAAAGTGATTAAAACTTGGTGTTAAGTGTCCCAATCAATTTTCTCATCTTATTTACAAGCCAATTCATCAATACAAGTGATTACAAAAATATTCTAAGGTCATTTTCATGGATTTCCTGAATTGCACACTTGTATAGCTTTTGTCTTGAACTTGAGCAAATTAGGGCTTGTTGATTTTGATCCTTTTCATGTACCTAACACCTGAAATCAATATTGAATACACATATTAGATACATATGAATGGAATGGTTGAGTCATTATTAAAATATGGACAATGTATAACCTCTAGGTCAACATTCTCCCCCTTTTTGACAATGACAAACCATTACTCAAGCATATCAAAAAGGATATAGAAATTATACCTTTGCCTTGTGAATTAGGGGGATTCAAGATTTGAACAATGTGAATTGCTCCCCCTCAAGCTATGCTTACTTTAATCTTCATAGTTTCTATCTACACAAAGCAATTATAGCATACATGTATTTCATTTTCCTTTGCAAGTTACAAGATTAAACATTCAATGAACAAGAAAAGGATCTCATAGGAAATATGCAACATGCAATATGATTGAGTTTCAAGACATTGAAAGTTCTCTCCCCCTTTTGACATTAGCAAAAAGATAGGGGGGTAGAAGAGCATAAAAGCCAGGTCTTCTCCAAACACAATCAAGCAGATAAGCAAAACATGCAATATCATATCAATTTATCAACTAGAGACAAAGGAAACATACAAACTAAATCATAATCAAAATATGGTGAAAAAAGCACAAACTCATAGGATATATCAGATTAAAGAGCAAGAGTGCACATAGCATAGATTACAACCCAGAAGCATGTCCACATGAAAATAGCTACAAGCAAGAAGCGATGAAAAACTGAAGATAAGAAAATAGTACATCTCAGATAATGTACCTAAATGTTTCTAATTACAAAATAGCCTAGAAAGATATATATGATTAGCATACTAGACAAAAACTGAGAAACAACCTAGACATCTAAATTATTTATATCCACAACATCATCATCATCAGCTCCAGGCTCGTAGTCCTCATCTCCATCTGAAGGTGCAGTTGTAGTGCCTTCATCACCAGAAATAGCACCAGAACCATCACCATCATCAGAAGCATCCTCACCATCACCATCATCATCATCAACAACCTCAGAATCATCAACCTGGTTAGGCATCTCCTCGTCAACAGGAGGACCAAAATCACGACCGGGCCAACGAGCATTCTTCTCATCACAAGTCATACCAAGAGTGTAGAGATCATTGGCCTAAGGAAAGGATGGAGCAGAGTCTCTAAGAGAGGCAAGCAGGGTGGCCAGGGGGCCAGCAGGCAACGGGAGGTAGGTGGGAGCAGAACCACCAGCAACAAAGGGTAAAGGAGTAGCAGCAGCGGAAGGCTCAAGGGTAGGGTACTAATGATTGTATGCATTTGAAGCATAATCACTACCAGGGAAAGGCTGGTAGGTGGAGTAGGGGTGTGCACATGATATGTTTATGGTAGACATGATGGAACATAGATCCCGATGAGTGTGCTCTTGGACCTATTGGTTGTAGGCTTGTTGGTGCATCATGTATCCCATAAGGGTTTCATTGGATACATGAAATGAAGCATAACAAGGTCTAGGAGGAGGCTGAGGGGGTGGTGCTCGGGCAGAGGAGGCAGGGGCTATAGAGGCAGAGGCATAGGCTGAGGGAGAAGCACTAGGTGCGGTAGAGGCAAAGATATGCACAAAATTCTGAATTATGGTTTCACTAATACATACACCCTTCCTGGCTATCTTGTAATGAAATTAAGAAAAGAGTGATTTCTCAGTAGCAAACTGAAACAAACCACAGATCAAGGCTGGATACGGGGGGTGGGTGCCTCAGGTGTTCTTACTGATGTCAAAGCAAGTCATGTGGTGTAGAATGTATCGGGACCACTTGACACTGATGTTCTTAAGGATGCAGTACATAATGACTGCAGTGTTCTTTGCAATATCCGTTTGATTTTTCTTCGGATGGATGTTGCATTTGATCACTAAAGCCAAGATACACTTCCTGAGATCGAGGGAGGAGGAGGGTAGGGTGCTCTTCTTCTTATATGGAACATCTGATTTCTTCAAGTAGCGATGAATGTCTGGGAGAGTAAGTTTATTCTGCTTGTAGAAACCTTTAGGATCCAAAAGATCAAAGTACTCACCATAATCCTTACGCTAGGTATTGTTTTCCTCATCTCCATAAAAGAAGACATTTAAAATATCCTCAGAGATTTGGAAACACTTACCAGCAATCATAGAGGTTAGGATCACTTGAGTATTTGGCGGGGGTACGATGGTGTCGTAATTTCAATGAAAATTAGTGTAGAACTCACGAATTGCTTTTGTGCTTGTCATTGAATTATGAAAGCAATCACGTTCGACAACCAAGGCAGAGAGGTGGTAAATGGAAAGCAACCTAGCAACTTGGTCTATAACCGCGTGATGCCTAGGGCTAGGCTCAAACAAGGATTGAAAAGGGAAAGGACTCCTAGGAAGAAGGTCCTTATACCTATAAATAGCCTCTATTGAGACAAAGGAGGTGTCAGCAAAGGGAATCAAATGATTAGACGAAGAATACAAAGGAGCATTGCTAGGGGTGCGCCATTTTCTCCTATGGGAATCCATGAAGGTGAAAAGGAGGAGGAGAAATGATTAAACACACAAATCAACCACCAAAAACGTCCAAACACCAACAAAGAGCAAGAGGGGAGGTCTAGGCCACCCTATCTAGGTCAAAAAAGGGCTAGGATAGGGAAGGTTAGGGCTAGGGTAGACAACTTAGGGCTAGAAGAAGAGTAATCAATCAGCTATTCTCTAGTTGAGAGGGAGAATGGTCGCCTGAACCAAATTTTAGTTGGCTTCAGTGTGCTGATCGGTCGAGTTCTGAGAGTGGGAAACTTGACCGATAGGTCCATTTCAAAATAGCTCTCGGCCACGGATCAGTCGAGTTTGTCCTGGGGAAACTCGACCGATGGTCAACTTGACCTAAAACCATCAAACTCAATTTCTAGCCATTTGAATGCTAATTAAATTTATTTTTCAAGTCCATTATATATATTGAACATTCTTAGGCACATATCACTCATCATTGGGTACTATTTTATGATAAAACAAGCACTTGCAAAACATACCCAAAAATAAGAGAGAACAAAGCAAATATGAACAAGAAACAACAATTTTAGGCATATAAGCATTCAAAGATGACCAACATAGATGCAAAACATATAGGATAGATGACTACTAGCTACAAGGCATGTCTGATTCATCCAAAACAGTTATAAGCAATTTTGATCTAATAAGGTTAAATAGCTCTCTAGCTAGAGGTTTAGTGAAAATGTCCACCAAATGATTTTTCGTGTCCACATGCGTGATATAAATATCCTTTTTGGCAATGTGATCACAAATAAAGTGATGGCAAACATATATATATATATATATATATATATATATATATTTAGCTCTACTATGCAATACAAGATTATAAGAAAGATTGATTGCACTAGTATTATCACAATAGATAGGAGAAGCATCAAAATGTATGTTAAAGTCTTGGAGCATTTGCTTCATCCATGGGACCTGAGCACAACAACTCCCAGCTACAATGTACTCAGCCTCGATGGTTGATAATGCCACGGTTGTGGCAACACATCCCATTATCACACAGATAACGAGGTGTTACGTGAAAACGTGCGGAAAACACCATAGCCACAGATTATCAAAAACACGGGTTAATTAACACCGATTGCGGAAAACTGATAAACTGTGAAACTATTATTTTCCAGTCCTCATCCTACACAGAAACGTGTCATATAAATATGTACATACACAAGATCTGACACGTGTCCACAGCTCAGGAACAGCTGTCCATCCATCACATGAGTTCACCACCTGTTCATATATACATAAAGGCCCACATCCGGCCAACAGCAGGATATACAGATATCATCGAACGATCTTCGTGAAACAACGTCAAAACACTGCCAAGGACCTGAGAGTACAGGGATGACTCTAGACTCTACTACAAAACATCCAAAACAGCAACATGTCCAACGCTTGCCTTCTACTGCTCCTCAAGCTGCTCGTCCGCAACACCAAAACCACGACCACGTCTACCGCGACCACCTAAAAAGGGTGTAAACCAGCGGGGTGAGACAATTGAACAATTGTCCTAGCGGGAAACATAGCTCCCCACCGCAACCATAGAACCTCAGCAAGATAAACCATAACAACAATTATAACATGAGCAGATATATCAGAAGCAGTTATATATATATATATAGCAAGATCATTCTTACCGGCAAGCATACCAGCTGTACTAAAACTTATATCCAAATGTCTTTCAAAGGAACATGACTATCAAGATGATATATATCAACATGTAACCGGATTATTAGAACAGGGTATAATGCCATATAACCTGATTATCAAGATAAGACCGATTACCACATAACCTGCAAGGTATATCAGAGATATTACACAAACAAGGCCTCAACCAATGTTTCGTGTTTGATCTGATCAGTAAATACTAAACGGCTGTATTACATTTTATTATGCCCTGAGGATTTGAATCGTACCATTCAAATCCAACCTTCGGTTACGAAACCCAAGCCGGTGCCATACAAGGTCAATGGAAGAGTCGGACTCCACGACCTCCCACCTCATGAGAAGTACATGAGTACAACACAAGCAGGACCGCAGTCACATGCTGAAGTGGTCTAAGCCACAGGGTTAGCTCCATAGGCTACCCATTCTCTAGCCCGCCTTGGTACAGGTCACGACGCTAGTAAAACTAAGCCACGGGCCTGTTCACCGTGCTCTGAGCCATGAACGCATTCATGCTCCATACATCACATATCCTGAGTCATGGGCCTGTTCACCATGCTCTACATACATATCTGAGTCTGCAACCGAAGTTACACTCTTACCTCCTCATTTTCAGGCTAGGAGCAACCTACACATATTCAACAATATGCGCTTCCAGGTTAGCCCGTAGGAAAACCTGTTTCACCATCACCAAGTCCTGACGATGATGGATCTATGGCCAGGGAAAACTACATGATGTATTTCACTGTGCTTAATTAGTATCTTTTAGATGGATTGCAAGATTCAACCAAGGTGTATAACATGCAAGATATAACAGAAAGTAAAGAACATATATTATAATCCGATCACATCAACCTGACCCATCTCAAGGGTCCAACATCACATGTTACCACTTGGCCTCTTGCCAACCATCCAGATCCATCTCAAGGATCATCACATACCACGGGGTCTCAATCCTTCATCATGTACTGTCACTGCCTCTTAAGGCCCACATCATCATCATGGGACCAACACATCACATACATAATCTTATAGAGCAATTATCAAAATTCTGTTACTCATTACATATGTCACATAGCCCTTTCATGGCTAAGTCATCACCTGCATGGTTAGGGTACACAATAATCATAGATTCAACATAAGGAATATGCTCACTATCATGAAATATCATTCAAGATAATCTACTTATCAATATGACACTTATTTGGTAACCAAGTATGTTAAGTACATCATTAACAAACCATACTGATGCTTACCCTTATCTCAAGATTATACAAACAATCAGGGTATATGGAGATCATGTTATGTATACAAAACTAACACTATTATTACCAATGTCATTATTGTTGTCATCAGCTATTTTCATCTTTATCATGAGGCAACCTTTAACATAACTGTCACTTAGCATCATTATTACCAACATTATGATCATTAAACAAACTACTAGAGTAGTTATCATCATTCTCATTATCATTAACAATTAAGCATAACAGGTCACATCATGCATCTATTACATGAGGGCTATCATCATATGCATTACTATCATTAGCATCCTTATTATTTGCAAGGCAACATATTACATATTGATGATATCACAAACACCACCATCGTTTTATTAGTTTATGTATAAGCATCCACTTCTATCACATGAGGGACCGTCACCAAAGAAACTCATACCCTCACTATAGCCTCACAACCCTCATCTAAAACCTATCATCCAACATGGGTATCGACCAACCTCACTAACCCTATCAACCATCACCCACTACTACCCTATCGACCATCACATTCATGCACATAGGGTAGGGTATCGCCCAACATGGCTATCGGTCATAAGGGTATCGCCCACCATGGTGTCGGCCATTAGGGTATCGCCCACCATGGTGTCGGCCATTAGGGTATCGCCCAACATGCCCTCAACCATATCGGCCAACATGGGGAGGGTAACGCCCATCATGGCTATTGCCCAACATGAGAGAGGGTGAGAGAGAGAGAGAGAGTATCGTCCATCTCCAAGGGTACTCACCACAACACAAAGAACATTACTATGTCTCCCATCACAACGGTCAACCAAACCCTAGCTCACCCTATCGCCCACTCACGGGCAAGGGTATCGGCCAACTTCAAGGGCTCAACATGTCGTTCACCAAGGTGTCATGTCGGCCTCCAAAGAGAGCACCATGTCGCCCAACATGGTCACCATGTCGGCCAACACTCAAGCCAGGTCAACCTATCAACCTCCAACTCAAAGAACTCAAACCCTAAAGCATCATATCGTTCAACTTAGGGTAAGTGTGTCACCCAACACACTCATAAGGAAGGGGGGGGGTATCGCCCAACCCTAGGTCATCACCTACCCCCAACACAAGAGACTTCAAACCCTAGAAAGCAAAGGTGCTCAAAGAAACCCTAAACCCTAAGGGGGATATCGGCCACCAAAGAACATAAGCAAGATGCTCAAGCAAGGAACTAAGCTAGTCTACTAACATGTAACAAGGTTAAAGCTAGAGGTAAGAGAGTTAGGGTTAGAAACTATGCAACCTGCCTTAAGCTCCAAGCTCCAGAGCACTCCAAGGTCCAAAGCTATCGTCCACCAGGCTGCTCCAGGAAGGTGTATCGGCCACCACTTCAGCTCCAAGGAAGTGTATCGGCCAACACAAGCAAGATGGAGAGGGATATCATGCACCAAGGGTGGAGGGGAGACCAAAAGACCCAAAGGAGACTAAGGCAAGAAGAAGAGATACCTATATAGGAGGGAAGGGAGGAGAAACCAAGGTACAACCATGCTATGTGTCGTCCACCCAAGGGACACATGTCCACCAACTCAAGCCACCTCTCATGCAAGCCATAAGGCACTTGTCCAAGATGTGCACCATGTGTCCACCAACCAAGCCAAGTCATCTGGGCGACACAACAAGAGCTACTGGGCGACACACCAAGCAACTGGGTGACACACCACCTGCCCTGGGCGACACAAGGCTCAAGCAAGCCCAAACAAGGAACTCCAAGGCCCAAACAATCTCAACTCAGGCCCAAAGGACTCAAACAACAAGCCCAAGCCTTCCTCTCAACCCTAGAGGAAGCAAAGAGGGAAAACATCTCACAAGATGGCAAACTTGCCCACAAAACCCTAAACTTGGGTTATTTGCAAGTATCCCCTTGAACTCTCAACAAAGATAAAAAAAACCCTAATCATCACTTAAGGTGATTAGCAAGAACCAAAGCACCAAGATCAAGCAAAACAAACAGGGTAAACCCTAAACACAGGTCAGGGTCCTTACAGCCATAAACCTCTACAAAAGGATTTTGTCCCCGAAATCCGAAGAGAAAAGCGAGGGATGCTTCCTCCTCATCTCTTCCTCAAGCTCCCACGTGGCTTCCTCAACGCCACAGTGATGCCAAAGGACCTTCACAAGAACCAGATCCTTTCTCTTCAACTTCTTGACTCTTCTGTCAAGGATCATCATAGGACCCTCTTCATAAGTCACATCTCTATCAAGCTCAACTTCAACTGGCTGTATCACTGTTCCTGTATCCGGATGACTTTTCTTCAGCATACTGACATGGAACACTGAATGTAACCTGTGCAACTCTGGAGGCAACTCTAACTCGTAAGCCACCTTGCCAACACGTGCTAAGACTGGGTAAGGCCCCATATATCTGGGAGCTAACTTACCCTTCCGTCCAAACCTCAGCACACCTTTCCACGGAGAGACTTTAAGATACACCTTGTCTCCCACCTCGAACTCCAAGGGTCGTCGGTGATTGTCTGCATAAGACTTCTGCCTGTCTTGCGCCGCTTTCAACTGTTGTTGTATCACCTTGATCTTTTCTGTCGTTTGCTGTACTAACTCAGGGCCCAAAAGCTGATACTCACCTGATTCATACCAACACAAAGGAGATCTGCACTTCCTTCCATACAAAGCCTCATAGGGAGCCATGTCAATGCTCCGTTGATAGCTATTGTTGTAGGCAAACTCTATCAAACTGAGATGTACGTCCCAACTGCCTAGGAATTGCAAAACACAAGCACGAAGAAGATCCTCCAAAGTCTGAATAGTCCTCTCAGACTGTCCATCTGTCTACGGATGAAAAGTGGTACTGAACTTCAACTGCGTTCCCATCGCCCTGTGCAACTGTTCCCAAAAATGACTTGTAAACTGAGGACCTCTATCAGAAACTATCGTTGCTGGCACACCATGCAAACGAACTATCTCATCCACATATACTCGAGCGAGCTTTTCAGCTGTATACGTGGTCTTCACAGGTATGAAATGGGTAGACTTCGTTAATCTGTCCACTATCACCCAAATGGAATCATGATTCCTAGTTGTCCTGGGTAGACCAACTACGAAATCCATGGTTATATGATCCCATTTCCACTGCGGTATTGGCAAAGGTTGCAACGTACCTGCCGGCTTTTGATGCTCAGCCTTGACTTGCTGACACACCGCACACCTAGCTACAAACTCAGCTACATCTTTCTTCAAGCCGGGCCACCAGTACAAGTCCTTCAGACTATGATACATTTTGGTGACGCCTGGATGCATAGAATACATCGACGTGTGTGCTTCCTCGAGTACCAACTTCCTCAGATTATCAGCATCTGGAACCACCATCCTATTATGATAGCAGACCACTCCATCCTCAGACTCATGGAACCCATCACGCTTTTCGCTGCCAAACTCTGATCTGATTAGCTGTACTGTATCATCCGTTTGCTGTGCATCCTTGATCTGCTGTCTCAATGTGGGCTTGATTTGCATCTGTGCTAAAAGTCCAGCTAACGAGGAAACCTCCATCTGTACGTTCATCTGTCGTAAGGAGACTAACATGTCCCGCCTATGGCATACCAAAGAACTCATCTGTGCCTTCTTGGGAGAAGAAGACTTTCTTCTAAGCACATCCGCTACCACATTCGCCTTACCAGGATGATACTCGATAGTGCAATCATACTCATTGATCAACTCCATCCACCGATGCTGTCGCATGTTCAACTCTTGCTGTGAGAAGATGTACTTCAGATTCTTATGATCTGTAAAGATCTGACACACTTCCCCATAAAGATAGTGTCTCCAAATCTTTAACGCATGAACCACTGCTGCCAGCTCCAAGTCATGGGTCGGATAGTTCTCCTCGTGTTTCTTAAGCTGTCGCGAAGCAAAAGAAACCACATGATCCTCCTGCATCAGCACACAACCCAAACCTTTCTTGGATGCATCACAGAAAACAACATAGCCTTTCCCAGGTTCTGGCAAGATCAACACTGGGGCACTGGTCAGCTTTTCCTTCAAACTTTGGAAAGCTTGCTGACATCGCTCATCCCAAACAAAAGGTACATCCTTCCTGCTCAACTTCATCATCGGTAGAGATATCGAACTGAAGTCCTTGATAAACCTCCGGTAGTATCCTGCTAGACCAAGGAAACTACGAACTTCCGTCGGCGTCTTCGGTTGTTCCCAATCCGCAACGGATTCCACTTTCTTCGGATCTACTTTGACTCCTTCAGCAGATATCACATGACCTAAGAAAGTCACTTCATCCAACCAGAACTCACACTTACTAAACTTAGCATACAACTGATGTTGACGAAGGAGAATCAACGCTTGACGAAGATGTTGCTCATGCTCTAGCCGGTTCCGACTATAGATCAAGATGTCGTCTATAAAAACTACAACAAACTGATCTAAGAACGGACGAAACACTCTGTTCGTCAGGTCCATGAAAGCAGCAGGTGCATTGGTTAATCCAAACGGCATAACCACAAACTCAAAATGACCATACCTCATCCTAAAAGCTGACTTTGGTATGTCATCCGCCTTTATCCTCAACTGATGATTTCCAGACTGTAGATCGATCTTCGAAAACACTGTAGCACCACGCAACTGATCGAACAGGTCATCTATCCTCGGCAACGGGTACTTATTCTTGATCGTGACCTTGTTCAACTGTCGGTAGTCTATACACAACCGCATCGAACCATCCTTCTTCTTAACGAACAACACGGGAGCACCCCAAGGTGACGTGCTCGGTCTGATGAAACCTTTCTCCAACAACTCTTGTAACTGCTTCTTCAACTCTACCATCTCTGCTGGAGCCATCCTATAAGGTGTCTGTGCAATCGGCTGCGTTCCCGGAACCAGATTGATCTCAAAATCGATCTCTCGGGGTGGAGGAACACCAGGAAACTCCTCGGGAAACACATCTGCAAACTCTCGGACCACTGACACTTCTTCAAGGTTAAGGCCTTTCGCCTTGGTATCCACAACGGTATCCACAACGTGAGCTAAGAACGCCTCACATCCTTGTCGCAACAACCTATCTGCCACCATAGCTGACACCAGACATGTCGGAAGAATCTTCCTATCTCCCTGGAAGATCCACTTCTCTCCAGCAACATCAAACACCGCCTGCTTGGAACCACAGTCCAAGACAACCTTATACTCCTCTAAGGTATCCATCCCAAGGATAACATCAAAACCATGCATATCAAGTGGTATGAGATCCACCTGAATGTTGTGTCCCGAAAAAGACAAAACACAAGATGGACACTCTTCTCGAAGCAAAGAGGAACCATCAAGAGGGGTTTCTAGCAACAAGCTATCCTTCTTACAACTAACAGGTAGATGACAGTTTTCAAGCATACTATAGGCGATAAAAGAGTGTGTAGCACCCGGGTCAACCAGAACAGATATAAAGCAAGAAGAAGACATATCAGAATGAAATAACTCCATCTGACCTGTCACCACTCGCGGGTTGACTACCGCCTCCGGCTGATTCATGGCATAGAATCGAGCCGTTGCTTGCTGTCCACGACCTCTGCTTCCTTGAGCAGACGATCCAGCTTGAGATGCTTGACCGCGTCCTTGTCCTCTGCTACCACTGGGCTGTGGTCTCTCCGACTTCTGAAGACTCTGCCTTGGTTGCTGCGTCACTTCAACATCTCTATTCGGGCAATTGAACTTCCAATGCCCGACTTGTCCACAGAGATGACATGCTCTATTGTCAACTCGTGGCCTAGATGGCCCTGTCACTGCCACCGAAGCTGAACTGTGCGCCTTGGACGGTGAAGAAACATAACCTCTTCCCTTACTCGGAGACCACTGAGATGGTACACCAGCACTTCTTATTGCTGACGGTGCTGAAAACCTGGGCTTCTTGAAGCCACCAAACCTTTGTCCTTGAAACTAAGCAGGTCTTTTAAGAGACACTGACTCTCTTTTCTCCCTTACTGTCCTCTCGATCTGTCGAACTGATTCCACAAACGTAGCAAACTGTTCTCGGTTTTCCAGCGCAGACACAGGGGTTGTCAACTCAGCACTCAAACCCTTCTCGAAATGTCTGATCCGTTCATCATCTGTTGCCGCCATGTGAGGACAGAACCTCAACAGATCCATAAACTTAGCTTCATACTCGGTGATGTTCATCGTTCCTTGCCGCAACTTCTCAAACTGACTGGTCTTCTCATCCAGGTACGTCTTCAGAAAGTATCTAGTGACGAACTCACGCTGAAACACTTCCCAACAGATCACCTCACCAGGTCGCTTCTCTTCCTCGATGGTCCACCAGTGACCAGCACTACCCTTCAAAAGGTAGACAACATGCTTTACTTTGTCTACTTCGGGGATGTCGAGGATCCAGAAAGCCTTTTCAAGACTCGTCAGCCACAGATCTGCATCCGCTGGATCAGCCGTTCCAGCATAATCCGAAGCTCCGACTCGGCAAAGCCGCTCAAAGGTCTTCCCAATACCCGATGCTTCTCCATGGGGAACCTGTGCTCGTGGAGGAGGCACTGGTAATCTCTCAACCATGAGATTCATCGTAGCCATCAACTGCCCCATAAGCTGTTGGTAGGCAGGGTGTTCAAGAATGGCTGGGTCAGGTTGGGGGACCTCAAGCACCTGATCTTCATGTGCCTGTCTATCTGCTCCATCAACCGATGCAGCATCACTATGCTCAGGAGCATGTTCTTCATGGTTTCCAGACATCTTGGCTTTTCTTCTTCTGAGGGCAGAAGATTTTTGTAAGATAACCTGAAAAACTCATAAGAACAGACTCAACCTAGTCCTAGATCCCTGTAGACTCAGCGAAACTAGAGCTCTGATACCAAAACTTGTGGCAACACATCCCATTATCACACAGATAACGAGGTGTTACGCGAAAACGTGCGGAAAACACCATAACCACAGATTATCAAAAACACGGGTTAATTAACACTGATTGCGGAAAACTGATAAACTGTGAAACTATTATTTTCCAGTCCTCATCCTGCACAGAAACGTGTCATATAAATATGTACATACACAAGATCTGACACGTGTCCACAGCTCAGGAACAGCTGTCCATCCATCACATGAGTTCACCACCTGTTCATATATACATAAAGGCCCACATCCGGCCAACAACATGATATACAGATATCATCGAACGATCTTCGTGAAACAACATCAAAACACTACCAAGGACCTGAGAGTACAGGGATGACTCTAGACTCTACTACAAAACATCCAAAACAGCAGCATGTCCAACACTTGCCTTCTACTGCTCCTCAAGCTGCTCGTCCGCAACACCACAACCACGACCACGTCTACCGCGACCACCTAAAAAGGGTGTAAACCAGCGGGGTGAGACAATTGAACAATTGTCCCAGCGGGAAACATAGCTCCCCACCGCAACCATAGAACCTCAGCAAGATAAACCATAACAGCAATTATAACATGAGCAGATATATCAGAAGCAGTTATATATATATATAGCAAGATCATTCTTACCGGCAAGCATACCAGCTGTACTAAAACTTATATCCAAATGTCTTTCAAAGGAACATGACTATCAAGATGATATATATCAACATGTAACTGGATTATTAGAACAGGGTATAATGCCATATAACCTGATTATCAAGATAAGACCGATTACCACATAACCTGCAAGGTATATCAGAGATATTACACAAACAAGGCCTCAACCAATGTTTCGTGTTTGATCTGATCAATAAATACTAAACGGCTGTATTACATTTTATTATGCCCTGAGGATTTGAACTGTACCGTTCAAATCCAACCTTCGGTTACGAAACCCAAGTCGGTGCCATACAAGGTCAATGGAAGAGCTGGCCTCCACGACCTCCCACCTCATGAGCAGTACATGAGTACAACACAAGCAGGACCGCAGTCACATGCTGAAGTGGTCTAAGCCACAGGGTTAGCTCCATAGGGTACCCATTCTCTAGCCTGCCTTGGTACAGGTCACGACGCTAGTAAAACTGAGCCACGGGCCTGTTCACCGTGCTCTGAGCCATGAACGCATTCATGCTCCATACATCACATATCCTGAGTCATGGGCCTGTTCACCATGTTCTACATACATATCTGAGTCTGCAACTGAAGTTACACTCTTACCTCCTCATTTTCAGGCTAGGAGCAACCTACACATATTCAACAATATGCGCTTCCAGGTTAGCCCGTAGGAAAACCTATTTTACCATCACCAAGTCCTGACAATGATGGATCTATGGCCAGGGCAAACTACATGATGTATTTCACTGTGCTTAATTAGTATCTTTTAGATGGATTGCAAGATTCAACCAAGGTGTATAACATGCAAGATATAACAGAAAGTAAAGAACATATATTATAATCCGATCACATCAACCTGACCCATCTCAAGGGTCCAACATCACATGTTACCACTTGGCCTCTTACCAACCATCCAGATCCATCTCAAGGATCATCACATACCATGGGGTCTCAATCCTTCATCATGTACTGTCACTGCCTCTTAAGGCCCACATCATCATCATGGGACCAACACATCACATACATAATCTTATAAAGCAATTATCAAAATTCTGTTACTCATTACATATGTCACATAGGCCTTTCATGGCTAAGTCATCACCTGCATGGTTAGGGTACACAATAATCATAGATTCAACATAAGGAATATGCTCACTATCATGAAATATCATTCAAGATAATCTACTTATCAATATGACACTTATTTGGTAACCAAGTATGTTAAGTACATCATTAACAAACCATACTGATGCTTACCCTTATCTCAAGATTATACAAACAATCAGGGTATATGGAGATCATGTTATGTATACAAAACTAACACTATTATTACCAATGTCATTATTGTTGTCATCAGCTATTGTCATCTTTATCATGAGGCAACCTTTAACATAACTGTCACTTAGCATCATTATTACCAACATTATGATCATTAAACAAACTACTAGAGTAGTTATCATCATTCTCATTATCATTAACAATTAAGCATAACAGGTCACATCATGCATCTATTACATGAGGGCTATCATCATATGCATTACTATCATTAGCATCCTTATTATTTGCAAGGAAACATATTACATATTGATGATATCACAAACACCACCATCGTTTTATTAGCTTATGTATAAGCATCCACTTCTATCACATGAGGGACCGTCACCAAAGAAACTCATACCCTCACTATAGCCTCACAACCCTCATCTAAAACCTATCATCCAACATGGGTATCAGCCAACCTCACTAACCCTATCGACCATCACCCACTACTACCCTATCGACCATCACACTCATGCATATAGGGTAGGGTATCGCCCAACATGGCTATCGGTCATAAGGGTATCGCCCACCATGGTGTCGGCCATTAGGGTATCACCCACCATGGTGTCGGCCATTAGGGTATCGCCCAACATGCCCTCAACCATATCGGCCAACATGGGGAGGGTAACGCCCATCATGGCTATTGCCCAACATGAGAGAGGGTGAGAGAGAGAGAGAGAGTATCGTCCATCTCCAAGGGTACTCACCACAACACAAAGAACATTACTATGTCTCCCATCACAATGGTCAACCAAACCCTAGCTCACCCTATTGCCCACTCATGGGCAAGGGTATCGGCCAACTTCAAGGGCTCAACATGTCGTTCACCAAGGTGTCATGTCGGCCTCCAAAGAGAGCACCATGTCGCCCAACATGGTCACCATGTCGGCCAACACTCAAGCCAGGTCAACCTATCGACCTCCAACTCAAAGAACTCAAACCCTAAAGCATCATATCGTTCAACTTAGGGTAAGTGTGTCGCCCAACACACTCATAAGGAAGGGGGGGTATCGCCCAACCCTAGGTCATCACCTACCCCCAACACAAGAGACTTCAAACCCTAGAAAGCAAAGGTGCTCAAAGAAACCCTAAACCCTAAGGGGGATATCGGCCACCAAAGAACATAAGCAAGATGCTCAAGCAAGGAACTAAGCTTGTCTACTAACATGTAACAAGGTTAAAGCTAGAGGTAAGAGAGTTAGGGTTAGAAACTATGCAACCCGCCTTAAGATCCAAGCTCCAGAGCACTCCAAGGTCCAAAGCTATCGTCCACCAGGCTGCTCCAGGAAGGTGTATCGGCCACCACTTCAGCTCCAAGGAAGTGTATCGGCCAACACAAGCAAGATGGAGAGGGATATCGTGCACCAAGGGTGGATGGGAGACCAAAAGACCCAAAGGAGACTAAGGCAAGAAGAAGAGCTACCTATATAGGAGGGAAGGGAGGAGAAACCAAGGTACAACCATGCTATGTGTCGTCCACCCAAGGGACACATG
The DNA here is from genome assembly GCA_963693085.1 of Alisma plantago-aquatica. Classification (NCBI taxonomy): domain Eukaryota; kingdom Viridiplantae; phylum Streptophyta; class Magnoliopsida; order Alismatales; family Alismataceae; genus Alisma; species Alisma plantago-aquatica. The sequence continues at coordinate 851,660,643 of OY856414.1, forward strand.
TCCACCAACTCAAGCCACCTCTCATGCAAGCCATAAGGCACTTGTCCAAGATGTGCACCATGTGTCCACCAACCAAGCCAAGTCATCTGGGTGACACAATAAGAGCTACTGGGCGACACACCACCTGCCCTGGACGACACAAGGCTCAAGCAAGCCCAAACAAGGAACTCCAAGGCCCAAACAAGCTCAACTCAGGCCCAAAGGACTCAAACAACAAGCCCAAGCCTTCCTCTCAACCCTAGAGGAAGCAAAGAGGGAAAACATCTCACAAGATGGCAAACTTGCCCACAAAACCCTAAACTTGGGTTATTTGCAAGTAGCCCCTTGAACTCTCAACAAAGCTAAAAAAAAACCCTAATCACCACTTAAGGTGATTAGCAAGCACCAAAGCACCAAGATCAAGCAAAACAAACAGGGTAAACCCTAAACGCAGGTCAGGGTCCTTACAACGGTGCTCTGTTTCTTGGAAAACCAAGACACCAAGCATGGTCCTAGAAGGAAGCAAGTGCCACTTGTGCACTTTCTATCAATCAAACAACCTGCATAATCCACATCACTATATGTTATAAGAGTAAAGTCCCTTGACTTAGGATACCATAGTCCAAAGTTTTGAGTTTTGGCCAAGTACCTCAAAATCCTCTTAATAGAAATAAGATGTGATTTCTTAGGGCTTGATTGAAAGTGAGCACACAAGCCAACACTAAACATAATATCAGGTCTAGAGGCGGTTAAATAAAGTAAACTTCCAATCATACCTCCATAGAGCTTCTCATCTACCTTCTCACCATCTTCATCTCTATCAAGTTTGGCGGTGTTGGGCATGGGTGTGTCCATCATCTTCATATTCTCAATTCCAAAGCATTTGAGTAGTTCATTGGTATACTTGCCTTGGTTTATGAAGTTTCTATTTTTAGTTTGCTTGATTTGGAAGCCGAGGAAGAAAGTCAACTCACCCATCATGCTCATCTCGAACTCACTCTGCATAAGAGAACTAAACTCCTTGCAAAGATCAAGGCCAGTACCACCAAATATGATATCATCAACATAAATTTGAATGATAAGAAAATTTCTAAAAGTATGTTTTAGAAATAAGGTAGAATCAAATTTGCCCATGACACAACCATTGTCTAACAAAAAGTTCTTTAATTTCTCATACCAAGCTCTAGGTGCTTGTTTGAGTCCATAGAGAGATTTTTGTAACAAGTAAACATGGTTAGGCAGCTTGTCATTTTTAAAGCCTGGAGGTTGAGCAAAAAATACTTCCTCCTCAATTGTACCATTCAAAAATGCACTTTTAACATCCATTTGATATAGCAAGAAATTTTTATAACTAGCAAAAGCAAGTAGCATTCTAATAGATTCAAGTCTAGCAACAAGAGCATAAGTTTCATCAAAATCAATACCTTCCTACTGATTGTAACCTTGTGCCACTAACCGTGCTTTGTTCCTTACCACCTTATCATTCTCATCAAGCTTGTTGTAGTAGAACCTTTTGGTGCCAATGATTTTTCTGTCACATGGTCTTGGCACTAGAGTCCACACTCGGTTCTTCTAAAACTGCTCTTCCTGCATGGCTAGGATCCACTCATCATCTCCAAGGGCTTATTTGATATTCTTTGGAACTAATTGTGACATGAAGGCACTGTCTGCTTGTTCTTTGTTGTAGGCAGCTCATGTCTTCACTCTCTCAAATGGGTTGCCAATGATTAGCTCCTTGGGATAATTCTTTGCAAAGCGAGGAGTGGGATCCTTCTTTTCTTCATCTTCTGCATCTATCACATGCTTACCTTTGTTGTCGATGTTGAGGTCTTTCAAGATAGGAATTAAGTCATCTGCAACATCATTATCAACAATAGTCTTTCCAATGGTAGGGTTAGATTCAATAAACTTGACATTAATATATTCTTCAATTTTAGACAATTCAATATTGAAAACTCTATAAGCCCTGCTTGTAGTGCTATAGCCTAGGAAGAAATCCTTGTACAGTTTTAGATCAAACTTGTCGAGAGAATCCTTTGTATTTAAAACAAAACAAGGACATCTAAAAACATGAAAGAAATCGATGGATGGCTTTCTGCCATGCCATAACTCATAGGGGGTTTTCTTCAAAGATGGATGCGTGAAAACTCGATTTTGCACAAAGCATGAGGTGCTAATGGCTTTAGCCCAAAAATTCTTTGGAGTGTCATACTATAGAAGCATGGTCCTAGACATCTCCTAAAGTGACCTATTCTTTCTTTTTACTACCCCATTTTGTTGAGGTGTACGAGGAGAAGAGAAATTGTGCGAGTAACCAGATTTTTCACAAAAATGCTCAAAAAGATCATTTTCAAACTCTCCCCCATGGTCACTACGGATAGAAACAATCTGGCAAGAAGCTTCATTTTCAACCCATTTACAAAAGCTCAAGAAAACATCAAGAGTACCACTTTTCAAAATGAGAAAGAAGGTCCAAGTATAGCGAGCGAAATCATCAACAATCACAAGATAATACTTGGAACCACAAAGTGTTTGAGTTCTCATTAGTCTGAATAGATCAATATGAAGAAGCTCAAGAGCTCTTTTGGTAATAAGGACTCCTTTGGATTTGAAGGAGGACTTGGCTTGCTTTCCTTGTGTACAAGATTGGCATTCCTCATCCTTTTCAAAATCTAATTTAGGAAGTCCCCGAACCAATTCCTTTTTTCTCAATTTCTTCATTTGATTCATATTCACATGACCCAATCGGCGATGCCAAAGAGATATATAATTTTTATCTACAACCAAGCATCTATCAAGTATGGGCTTTAGAGCATCAAGCACAATAACATAAAGATTACCATTTCTAGTTCCCTTATATATAACATTGTAAGTGATGAAATCTTGAAGCAAACATTCTAAAGATGTAAAGAGAACAAGATATCGATTATCACAAAGTTGGCTTACACTTATCAAGTTGTGATGTAGACCATAAACAAGCTAAACATTTTAAATACATAGCTCGTATCCTACATCACCCTCACCTACTACCTTACCTTTTTTGTTGTCCCCAAAAGTCACCGATCCTCCTTTCTTTTTCATGAATTTGTTGAAATGGCTGATTTCTCCAGTCATGTGCTTTGAGAAGCCACTATCAAGAATCCAACTTCTTTTGATGTGTATGAAAGAAGGATGTCAGTACCCAACTCAAACTTTGGGATCTGAGGTTAGCTTGGGGACCCATTTCATCTTTAAGTTGGTCCCCTTTAGCTTGTAAGGACAGTAAGTAGAGTAATTATCATCACATTTACAATGAACACATACCATAGGGTTCTTAGAGTCGGAAGTCTCTCCATGGATGATAGGAGGTTCCACACTCTTCTTCTTACCCTTACTCTTGTTCTTGTTCTTACCTTTGGGAGAAGTCCCATCATATCCTAAACCACTAGTACCAATCTATTTGGTAGAGTGTTCTAGGACATCATTAAGAGATTTCTTTCCCATAATAAACTTTTACAAAGAAGCTCTTAGCTTTTCATTATCATCACTAAAAGTAATGACAATAGAAGATAGACTAGCAAGATCATCTCTAGCATGCAACAGGTCAGCCTCTAAACAGAGGGCTTTAGTATGAAAAGAATCACGTTCTAGAGTAGTGCTAGCTATTTCATTACTTGGAAAGATAGGTCTAGAAGATGGATCATTAACTTGAGCAAGCAACTTAGCATTTTTAGATTTAAGAAAAAGAATTTATCTTTGATAAGCATAAACTTCATTTCTCCTGGCATCATCAATGAGTTTAAGTTCTACATTTTCAGTTTTAAGAACATAAATATCATCTAGGCACTTTTGGTTTTCTTCCTTAAGATCGGCAATGTTCTTAAGCTAGACACCATTCTCAACTTCAACTCCATTGTATTGGAGCTCAAGATCAAGAAATTGCCCTTACAAGGAATCTATATTATCAAGATGCAACTTTTCATTTTGATCAAGAATTTCAATATTAGCATAAAGATCATCTATAATCTTTCCTAGCCTTTTCTTTTTAGATTTGTATTTAGTGAAAGACAAATGGCTAGCATTAAGCATATCAATAAGAGTTTCTTTAGACAACTCATGCAAGTTGACTTCACTTACCTCACTTACCTCAATTACCTCACTTACCTCACCTAAATCATCACTTGTGGAGGCCATGAGAGCAAGGTGGCATTCTCCATCTTTGGAGCTTGAAGAACTTGAGGAAGACTCCTCCCAAGCTGCATAAGCTGCATCTTTGCTTCTTCTTTCTTTCTTCTCCTTTCTCTTGTATTTGCCTTCCTTCTTGTACTCCTTGTCCTTCTTGTGGCTGCTCTTGTGGTGGCTCTTCTTGGCCTTGGGGTAGTCACTCTTGTAATGGCCTTTTTGGCCACATTCATAGCATCTAGGAGTGGATGAAGAAGGCTTCCCCTTGGAGTAGTTTGCTTCATACTCATTTGGGCCTTCATCTTCACTTGAGGAAGGAGTAGGTGACTTGAGTGCAAGTTGTTGCTGTTGAACCACCTCTTCAATTTGATCTTTGAAGGTTGTGTCCTTGATCATCTTGGTCTCCTTCTCTTCTCTCTTTTCTTCTTCCTCTTTCTTGTCAAGCCTTGGCTCATGAGCTTGAAGGTTGCCAACCAGCTCCTCGATTGACAATTCACTAAGCTTGTACACTTCTTTAATGGATGTGACCTTGGGCTCCCATCTCTTTGGAAAAGATTTTAAAATCTTGGAGTTGATAGTGCCTTTGTCCATCACACAACCAAGGACTGCCAATCCATTTATGATTACATTGAGCCTTGTGTATATATCTGCCACTCTTTCAGTCTTACCCATCTTGAAGCTCTCAAGTAGACCACCAAGCATGTAGATCTTGACTTCCTTCACTTGCTTCGTTCCTTCATAGGTGACACAAAGCTTGGTCGAAATCTCATGTGCGGTGTCCCATGAGGAGATCTGGTTGAACTCTGATGAAGTGAGGGCTGCATAGATGATGCTCATGGCTTTGGCATTGAGTTGAGCTTGCTTCATTTGGGCTTCCATCCATGTGGAGATTTCCCCCTTTGGATCTTCATACTTGAGGTGCACCACCTTCCACATCTCATAGCTTATACCTTGGAGGTAGAATTGCATTCTTCTCTTCCAATAGAGGAAGTTGGTGTCGTTGAAGACCGAAGGTTGCATGAAGAATCTCCCTTCCAAGTCGAGGGATCCAAGTACTAAATCACCCATCTTCTCCTACTTGTAGAAGTAACTTGGAGAAGACCTACTCTGATACCACTTGTTGGATCAAGGGCTCTAGAAGGGGGGTGGATAGAGCTTCACAATTCTCACAAAATGGATTAGACCACCAAATTATATTAAGTGCAAAAACTAAAAAAAACAACAATTTGATGTCTTAACTAGCAAGCATAGCAAGGATAAGAGGCAAGGAAGAGCATGCACTTGGACAAGGTGGTTTAGAGTGGTTCCACGTCCTAACTAGGAGAAATATCAGTCCACTACCTAGAGGTGGTTAATCTCTAGGATTTGCAATCTTGATACTCTTATATTCCATCATAAGATTATAAGACAAAACCACAATCATCCAAGAGCTTAGTACCTCAAGCAAGAATCTTCAACCTATAGAAGGAGCTTACCCGCTTGAACCATGGAGTCTTCAACCATCAACATGGACTTACCCACTCCTTCTTCAAGTCTTCGGCCTTCAAGGAATTACCTATCCTTCTTGAGTGTCCGCCTTGCCTATCTCCTTCAATCAGAGACCTGGAACACCATGCTTTCTTCAACCTTGAAGAACAACAACTCCTTCTCCTTCACTTGGAGAAGATCTTCAGCCTTTTGTTTAATAGGAAAGGGGGTAACAAGATGGAGGTGGAGAGCCTTACATGGATATAAGGGATAACTCTCTTACAACAGAACCTAACTCACTCATACTCATGAATTTTACTTGAAGGTAGAGAGAGAAAGGGTCTTAAAGGGTTGGAACACTCTCAGCTAAGCTAGGACCAAGCATGTAGTGAATGAGCAACCTTGGAATGAACTTCAAGAGGTATTATTTAGAGATAAGGGTGCCCCTTTGAGTTGGGGTACACTTAGGGCCAAAATATAGCCATTTTTGCCCAAGGCAATGACTTTATTTTCAATCAACATCTCACCAACTGTCACAATTACTTTTTCTGCAAATTCTGTACAATGCAATCAGTCGAGTTTCAATAAAAGTAACTCGATCGGTCGACAAAATGACAAAGTTGATATTCAAATCATCGGTCAAGTTTTTCCTAGGGAAACTCGACCGACCAATGGAAATTGAATTGGCCAGTTACTCGATCGGTCATATTCTGTGAAAACACAACTCGATTGATGCACTCTTCAGAGTATTGATCCTAGTGGATCGGTCGAGATTCCAACTCGACCGATCAACAGCCTGTGATCAATTTTCTAAAGTGCATCAAAAGTGATTAAAACTTGGTGTTAAGTGTCCCAATCAATTTTCTCATCTTATTTACAATACAGTTCATCAATACAAGTGATTACAAAAACATTCTAAGGTCATTTACATGGATTTCCTAAATTGCACACTTGTATAGCTTTTGGCTTAAACTTGAGAAAATTAGGGCTTGTTGATTTTGATCCTTTTCATGTACCTAACACCTAAATTCAATCTTGAATACACATATTAGATACATATGAATGGAATGGTTGAGTCATTATCAAAATATGGACAATATATAACCTCTAGGTCAACACCAGAACACTCGACGCCATCAGATTTCAACTACGAATTGGCCTGGGAGAAGCTGACTGAGGTGCCGATGGGATTCTGGATAAACTGGCACATCAGTTATGTGACTAATATTGAGCATCCTTTCACTCATATGCTTCACCATCTCTATGTTAACACTATCTTTGCTCAATCCAGTCAAGATCAAAGGAAGGTCCAAAAGGCAGACCTCTACTTTCTCTACCGACTACTAGAGGGGGAGACGATTAATTTTGGAGCTTTTCTATTACTCCATATGATTTGTGTGAGGTGCGATGTGACAAGGAAGGCACCGATCTTATTTTAGGGTCTCATCACCCCTATTACCCTCCACCTACACCTTGATCCATCCACCCTTGAGCCACAAACCTGGACCTCCTTCACTTCCACAAAGCACACCTTCTCCGATACCACCACAATATACTCTATACACACTGCAACCACCGAGGCATATTTCAGGAGCGGAGGCTCCCCGACCCTGCCTTCAACCTGCGCAGGGTGGAACATCTCAGGTGGCCACTGAATGAGGGGGAATCTAAAGATCCACCTAGGGTATCAACTTAGGATGACAATGAGGAGCATAGTGGCAACAACGACAACGAAGTTGAGGAGATGGACCCCACCATCCCCATGACTAGGAGAGTGGTCCCACACAAAAGGGCATGCACATACACTGCCTCGACTTCCTTGGCCCCACCTCCTTCTCAGGAGAAGCATGACCCATACAACATGGTGGGCATGTACACCATGTTGTAGCGGATGGAGCAATATCAACATCCTTTCTTTGACAACTACTGAAACTGTGGAGACTTCGGGGAGTACCCACAACGCTACCTATGCCACCTACAAACCTTTCATTCTAAGGGATGTTCCCTCCACCCAACCCCAACAGGCCACCTCTCCCATTCGAAGCCCTGGTACCACTGTTCCACCTCTTGGGTGTGAGTATTGACTATGAGGTCATAGCCATATTCAAGCTTAGGGGGTGTGCTGGAACAATATTCTATCTTTGTTTTTATTATTTTTATCTTTAGTTGTTTGTTTTATTTTTAGTTGTGCAAGCGTAGGATCCACGTCTATCTAGTGTAATTGTGGAGTAGTAAATGCAAGGTTTTATTTTGAATAGATTGTACTCTTTGGGTTGTTACATGAAAATGGTCATGTCCTTAAAAGCTTAAATTGCAAAATCTTTCTGTAACACCACTTGAGGAAGTGTTTGGACTAGTCACCATTAGGACTTAGGACATACATGAAAGTCTGAATCAAATTGGGAATGTGAATGATGAAGATGTTGAGCCTAAACTGACCAAACCATAACGAGATATTAAATGAAAATACAAGAAATAAACCTTTAGATCACCCTAAACACAAGTCAATTAAGAGGGACACATCATAATATAACGAAAGGCATTGTCTCTTAGTTGTGTGATTCTATTTCTTTATCATTCATTTTTTACTCACCACCTCAAAAATTCATGAATACTCCAAGCTATTTTGCTTGATTGCATTGCATGGCACAATAGGAACATAATAGTTAGTTTGCTTGCATTTGAAAAAGGAAGAAAAACACTGCATTTGTATGCATCAACTTTAGTGCTTACCATCTTAGCTTGCATTACATATTTCATGTAGTTGCATACATTTCAACATAGCATGAATACTTTTCTGAACATGTGGATTTTAATTTTGAGTTATAAAGCTAAAAGTGCAAGGATACTCCTCTAAGAAAATAAGAAAAAAAAAGAAAGGAGAAGAACTTATAAAGGCAAGAAGCATGAAACTTAGCCTTTTAAAAAAAGAGAAAAAAAATAATTTTTTTGTTTAAAAAGGAAACAAGGGGAAGTGTATCCTGCACATTTGTTTTAGTGATGATTTTATCCACGTGTGCATTCTTCTGAGTTGTCAAACAGAATCAACTCGTTCATACATGCATCATCTCATAAAAGAGAAAAAGAAAAAAAAATTAGGCATTTTTTTAGGAAGGACGGAGGATCCTATGATTGGGATCCCCTGTCATATATTAATTTAACAAAAGTAGTCAAAACAAGGTTTTTGATGCATGAAGGAAAAGATTGAAAAAAGGAAAACCTATCTACTTTCCCTCTGCGTGCCATTGTGGCAGCTTCGTGAGCTACTTTGTTACATGTACGACTGACAAACGAAACACTACAAAAGGAAAACCGCTGCTTCAAAGTGACAATGCCTTCTGCTAGAATGCCCAGGTAGTCTCTCCTTGATGTGGCATCGTCGCATGCTTGAACGACCTCAAGCCACTTCCACATGTTCAGCGCCATGGCTGCTCGCCCACAATAGTGTTGTCCTCATGGAAATAGCTTCTACTGTTGTTATCCCCGTGTTGCTACTTATCTTCTCTCCCACAAAACCTATCAATCCACCCTTGCTATCCCCCATCACCATCTGAGTTGTCGTCACCCCATCTTCCCCGCACGATGCATCCACGATGACTTTTAATCTTCCTTGCGCCGACATGTTCCACCTGGGCATCGCACTGCTTCCCGGTTGGGCATTGCTGCTCTTCCGTGCACATTGCTCTCCACCTGCATACTTGATCATGGACAAATTTTATCGAATTAAAAACCCACTGTGCACCTCACCATCTTGAAAGACATGCATGTTGCGCCCTCTCCAGACATCTCACATAGCAGCAATGATCACTTCCCTATCTTTTCTTTCCATTGCTCCCCCCATAGTGACATTGATGTCCGCATCCTTGTAGTCGTCCACCTACTTTTGGATTCCATGTTCCAATTGTTCCCAGATTTCTGTCACATTCGGGCACCGGAATAGCATGTGGGGGATGAACTCCTTTTCTGACATACATAGTTGACAAGTTCCATCCGTGATGCAATGGCAACCAAACAACCTTCCTTTTATTGCTAGACTACCGGTGCACACTCTCCGAAGGAAGTGAGCAGCTTTAGGAACCCAACCAGCTCTCCATATACTCTGCCACAACCAGTCTCCTTGTTGTCCTGGGTGTTTTCGGGCTTCCTCTCTCACAAACATTCCAAGCTAATATGCTTATCGGACTATGAACACCCCTTTCTTAGCTGGCCACCATGACCATGTGTCACTCTGGCATCATATGGTGAGGGGGATGGCACATATCCTCTCTATGTAGTCTGTCAGGAATCATTCCTCCAGCCTTGCAGTGTCCCAACTCTTCCCATCTAGGCGCATGAGATCATTCACCTTGACGTTGGGTGTCTCATTCAAAATCTTGAAGCAAGCAAGGGTGTCTTCCTCTCTTGGAAGCCATGTGTCCTCCCAGATGTTGATGTATTTTTCATTGCCAATCCTCAATTCCACCCCTTCTTTAAGTAGAGCCTTAGTTCCCCATAGACTCCTCTATGTGTAGCTGGGGTTGTAGCCTCTCCTGGCTTCCCAAATAGATGTTCTGGGGAAGTATCTAGCCTTCAGCACTTTGTTGATGAGGGAGTTCAGATTCACAGCTAATCTCAAGATTTGTTTTTCTAGAAGAGCTTGGTTAAAGATGTGAAAATTTCTGAAACCAAGTCCTCCCGATCTTTTAGGCTCGCACATGTTTGTCCAACTCATCCATGCTATCTTCCTCTCATTGTCCTTTGCCCCCCATCAAAATCTTGCTATTATGCTTTGGACCTCATCAAGTGTACCTGCTAGGATCTGGAATATACTCATCACATATGCCAAAATAGCATGTGCCACCGCCTTGATGAGGACCTCTTTCTCGGGCTTGGACAACAATTTCTCTGACCATCCTTGTAGCTTTTTCCATATGCTCTCCTTTATGAAACTAAAAATCTGCTTCTTTGATTTGCCAATGGCCGTTGGGAGGCCTAGGTGCTTGTGTGTCGATCAACCTCCCTCACTTTTAGCAGCCCCTTTATCTCTTCCCTCTTTGCATCAGTCGTCCCTTTACTTTCATGTTTTTGGTTGTCCTTGTTTTATTTTAAACACCAAGGATTCTCTCAAAAAGTTTGATGTGAAACTGTATAAGGCTTTCTTTCTTGGCTATAACACTACTAGCAGAGCTTATAAAGTGTTTAACATTTAATTATATCAAGTATAAGAATCTATCAATGTTAAATTTGTTGAAACTAACCCTTTTATTTCCAATAATATTGTAAATGATGATGTTGTAGATGAGATGATTCCCCACTTGAAAGAGATCAACATCAAGAAGTGATAGTAGATGAAGAACAGAAAGAAGAAGAAAAGAAGGATTCAACTACCTGCTTTAAAGATCATCCTAAAGAGCTCGTAATTGGCAATCCTTTTGAAAGGGTGAAGATGCACACTGCCTTCAACAAAGAACAAGCCGAAAACACCTTCATCCCACAACTTGAAGCCAAGAATGTGAAAGAAGCTCTTAAAGATGATGAATGGATCCTAAATATGCAAGAGAAGCTAGAGCAGTTTGAAAAGAAGAAAGTGTGGACCTCAGTGCTAAGACCAAATGATAGGAAGATAATTGGCACCAAGTGGGTCTACCACAACAAGCTAGATGAAAGTGGAGAAGGGGTAAGGAACAAATCAAGGTTAGTTGCTCAAGGCTACAATTAATAGGAAGTTATTAATTTTGATGAAACTTATGCTCATGTTACTAGACTTGAATCTATTAGAATGTTACTTGCCTTTGCTAGCTATAAAAATTTCTTGCTTTATCAAATGGATGTTAAAAGCGTGCTTTTGAATGGTACAATAAAGGAGTAAGGCTATGTAGCTCAACCTCCTGACTTTGAACATGATAAGTTTCCCAACCATGTTTATTTATTGCAAAAATCTCTCTATGGACTCAAACAAGCCCTAGAGCTTGGTATGAGAAATTAAATAACTTTTTTCTAGGAAATGGCTATATCATGGGCAAGGTTGATTCTACCCTCTTTATTAAACACACTTCTAGCATCTTTTTGATCATTCAAATATATGTTGATGATATCATTTTTGGTGGAAGTGATCTTGATCTTTGTAAGGAGTTTAGTTCTCTATGCAGAGTGAGTTTGATATGAGTATCATAGGGGACTTACTTTCTTCCTTGGATTTCAAATCAAACAAACAAAGGAAGGAAACTTCATCAACCAAGGCAAGTATACAAGTGAACTCTTGAAGCACTTTGGGATGGAGCTCGCCAAGACGATGCACACCTCCATGTCAAACACCATGAAACTTGATAGAGATGAGGATGGTGAGAAGGTAGATGAGAATCTCTATAGAGGTATGATTGGTAGCTTACTTTATTTAACTGCCTCTAGACTTGATATGATGTTTCATGTTGAATTGTGTGCTAAATTTCAATCAAGCCCTAGCATTCCCATCTTATAGTGGTTAAGAGGATTTTGAGGTACCTAGTTGAAACCTAAAATATTAGACTATGGTATCCCAAGTCAAGGGACTTCACTCTTACTGCTTACAGTGATGTGGATGATGAATGGTACTTAATTGATAGAAAGTGCACAAGTGACCCTTGTTTCCTCCTAAGACCATGCCTAGTCTCTTAGTTCTCTCAGAAACAAAGCACAATGGATCTTTCAACTACTGAGGTTGAATACATTATAGCTGGGAATTATTGTGCCCAAGTCCTATGGATGAAGCAAATGATCCAAGACTTTAACATTTATTATGATGCTTCTCCTATCTTTTATGATAATACTAGTACAATCAATCTTTCTTACAATCCTATATTCCACAGTAGAGCCAAACATGTAGAGGTCCACCACCACTTCCTTTGTGACCACATTGCCAAAAAGGATATTTATATCACACGTGTGGACAAGGAAAATCAACTTGCAGACATTTTCACAAAACCTCTAGATAGAGAGCAATTTACCTTTATTAGATCAAAATTGCTTATTACTGCTCTTGATGATATTGACATGACTTCTAGCTAGATGCTCTCATACCTATATGTTCTTGCTCTTTTAATTGCTCATATCTTACTTGTTTGTGCTATATTTGATTAGTCAATATGCCTTGTTTTTGCTTTTTTTGGATATTTTTCACAAATGCATGTTTTACTGCAAAATAGTAGCCAATGATGAGTGAAATGTGCCTCAATATGTTCAAAATACATGATAGGCTTGAAAAATAAATTTATATAGCACTCTAGTTGCTTAGAATTAAATTTTTTATCTTTTGGACAGACTGACCTATTGACCAATTTTGTTCTGGGAGAAGCTCAACCAACAACAAGCCAGGGATTGAACAAAACTGCAATTTCGACTGAGTTTCCCAAACCACAAACTCGAACAACAATAGTGTTGGGCAGAAAATATATAGACAGTCGGCCAACTTTCTCCCTCTCAACTAGAGAAAGTCGACTGATAACCACTTCTTCTTATTAGTAATTAATTTCTAGGGCTACCCAAACCTTTCACATACCTTCTCTAGCCTCAGATCACCTTCCCTATCTCTCCCAACCTCAACCTAGCAGCCTAGACGGACTGCAACTCTTGCCATCTCCCTCGATTTTTTCTCCATTTCATCTCAATCTCCATGGCGTCAAACCAATGCAAACAGACAGGACCAGCTCGAGTACCCTTGTCCTCCACTGCTCCAAGGCATGTTTCCTTTGATGGTACCTCATTCATCTCCACTCAAGCTATCAATAGGTATAAGGAGCTTCTTCCTGGAAATCCTTTTCCCTTTCGTGCATTGCTAGAATCACATAGTGGCCTGATGAAGGAAGTTGCTACTGTTTTCAAAACTCACCACCTTAGGGCACTTTGTGTTGAGTGATTGTTCTATAACAACTCTCTTTCTAGCACAAAAGAGGTCCATGAATTCTATGCTAATCTCACATGGGATTACACAACCCTAGTGCCACCCCCTAACCAACAAGTGATCCTAACCTCCATGATGGCAGGTACCAAGATTACCATCTCTAAGGATTCCTTGAATTCCTACTTCAATGGCACCGACATCACATATACATGGATGACCTCCTATCACAAGTACCTTCACCTAATTGGCCCCAAAGTTTTACAAATTTTTTTGATCCTAAGCTTACCCCGCCTAACATCCACAAGTTTTTGAAGAAACTTGTTGTCCCCTATAGGAAGATATCCATCATTCCTTCTTCTTCCCTTGACATCAAGACTCACCTCATTTCATTAGTAGTCATCTATAATATCCACCCAAAGAAAAACCAAACAGATATTGCATAGAACATTGTTGTGTTAATGTACTATCTCTTGAATGATGCCAGGGTCAAATGGGCCCGTTACATTCTTCACTACATGACCTATTTTGACTCAGGGAAGAACACCAGTGGAACCCACATACACTATCCCATCTTGATTTTTGGTGTGTTTCCTCACCATTTTGAGAAATCCCTTTTCCACTACCTTGGTTACAAAGCAAGTAGGATAGGTGTTTACATTAGCAAAACCACTATCAAGATCTCCTTTCACCCTACCTCCTCTACCATACTTGGTGCTTCCACCTCCACCCAAGCCCCTACACCTCATCCTAGACCTAACAGTGCCTCGTTCTCAGTGTACAATGAAAACCTGATGGGCTACATGATACACCAACAGGCATACAACCTCCAGGTTCAGGACCACACCCATCAGGATCTAGTTCAAATCATGTCCACCATGAATTTATCCTGCACCCATCCCTACCCCACCTACCAGCCCTACTCTGGTACTGACTATACTTCCTATGCATAATGTAACCCTACCTCTAATGGTGGACATGATCATGTTGCCTATCGGCCCCTTTCTCTACTTGTTGGTCCTGCTACTACCTTCCTTGCTAGCTATGATTGGGTTTTTGTACCCAATTATGATCAAGCAAAGGATCTTCTTGAGTGTGGCATCTCATGGGCAGAGCAAAACCACAGATGGTCCAATCCTCGCTCCTTTGTGCTTGATGAGGACACAAAGATGACTGAAGAGGATGTTGAGAATGATGTTGGTGGTTATGATGATGAGGATGAAGGTGAGGATGGTGATGATGGCTCTGATGAAGATGGAGATGATGGTGAGGCCACACTTGCTGCCCTAGATGCACCTTTAGGTGGAAATGAAGACTACCAGCCATATGATGATGATGACAAGGCCGTTGACATAAATGCCTTATATGTTTACTTCTTAGTCTATAGTGTTCTCATATATATCTCTTTTTGTAGACTTTCATGTATTGAACATTTGGACACTGTATCTGAGGCGTACTATTTTGCATATCTTGTTGTTTTTTTTGTCTCATAGTTTTTATCTAGAGAGGACATATCTATTGTTGTAATATGATTATATGTACCTTAACTCTATGCTTGTCTTTATCTTATGAGTTCTGAGTATGTGCTTCCATATTTTGATTATGAATCTAGCATGCTTGTTCTATCTGAGTTTTCTATTTGGTGCTTGCTATAGTGGTTGCTTATGTAGTTTGTGCCTATGGATAAGACTTGTGTTTCTTATCTCTTCTACCCCTACCTTTTTAATACAACAAAGGGGGAGAATCAAGCTCAATCATATTGCATGTGCTATTCCTTTTCTAATCTATTATTTGAAATATCATATGACTTGTAAGAGGGCTCAATAGTATATATGTACTATGGTTGCTTTTTGGAGAAACTAACCATATAGGCAAAGATAAGAATGAATTGAAGGGAACAATTGCAATTTTTAATTCATGTATCCCCTTACAATTAACAAGGTAAAAGTTTAAATTTCAAAGTCCTTTTCAATATGCTGAGGAATGGTTTGTCATTATCAAAAAGGGGGAGAATGTTGACCTAACAATTATACATCATTCACATTTTGATAATGATTTAACCATTCCATTCATATGTATATAATATGTCTATTTGAGATTGATTTTAGGTATTAGGTACAAGAAAATGATTATTTCAATCAAGTTCAAACTTGACTCAGTACAAGCCAAATCCATGCAAATGCACTTTTGTGGAAATAGCCCTAAATGACTTAGGATAATTTTTATAATCATTTGTATTGATGTTATGACTTGTAATTAAGATGAGAAAAAATAAGGAGCACTTAATTTTGAACGTTTGATCACTTTAATGATATTTTCCAAAATGCATCACAAACTATTTGATCAACCGAGTTTCCCTCCCAGAAACTCAATCAATGCCTAGGATGGGTCTTGGAAATGCCCAAGATTGGCTGAGTTTGCCTCATGATATACTCAAACAACACTCGCAAACTAATTTTAAGCCATCAGTCGACTTTCATCCAGGATAAACTCGACTGACAACTCAAAATTAGCTTGTCGCATAGTGATATCGACCGGGTTACCTTTATGGAAACTCAATCCACTGCACTATACCGAGTGTGTAGAAAAAGTGATTCTAGTCGTTAGAGTGTTGCAAACATCAAAAATAGATTGAGCTCTAGATCACATGGTTCTTTGTCAACAAGAACTCCTAAATCTTCTAAAGGGGATGGGTCACACAAGACCCAATCGACCTATAGAGGTCATTAATGACTTTATTATGACTAATCTATCTTGGATAAATTAATATGTTGTCTGGATGCTTGTTTGTATTGGATGATAATTTCAGCTGTCTTCGGGCATTCTGAAGAGGTTGCTCTAGCAAAAAGGATGTTGTCATCTGCAAAGAAAAGGTGAGAGATACGTGGTGCCCATCTACACAACGTGATACTGTGTATAAGGCTGTCACATGCAACAATGCCTAACATGGTAGAAAAAGATTCAACACACATAATAAAAAGGTAAGGAGAGAGAGGGTCACCCTGGCGAAGTCCTCGTGATGGCTTCATTATCCTGGTCCAATCTCCATTGATGGCAAACATGTGTTGGACAAATGTAATGCAGTCATGAATTTTCTCCTTCCATTTCACCCCAAAGCCCACTCTCTCCATAACATAGCTAAGGAAACTCCACTCTATGCTGTCATAAGCTTTGGACATGTCCAACTTCAGAGCAAGGATACCTTTCTTTCTTCATTTGTCCCTCTTCATAGCATGGAAAAGTTCATATGCAATAAGAGCATTATCAGTAATCATTCTCCCCAGGATAAAAGCACTCTGGTTTCCTGATATGATGTTGTTTCAATCTATTTGTCATCACCTTTGAGGCAATTTTGTACAGAACATTGCAAAGACTGATAGGTCTGAATTCCCCTGCTATTTTGGGTTTTTCGGGTTTTTAGATCATCACCACCAGTGTGTCGTTTAGCTCCTCAATGCTTTTTTCACCTTTCCACCACCCCTTAATGTAGTTTGCCACATCCTGGCCCACAATGTTCTAGTATTTTGGTAGAACATAGCTTTCATTCTGTCTCGTTCTGGGGCCTTATTCGGGTGCATCTATTTTAATGCTGTCCAAATTTCTTCATTAGTGATATTTCTTTCCAGATCTTCTTTCTGTGACTCATTTATCAAATTCTGAATGCCCTTTGCTGCTTGTTCAAAACCTGTACGATTACTGGTATGGAAAAGTTGGGAGAAGTAGTTTGTGACAATGGCTGAAATCTCCCCTTCATTTGTTCTAAGAACTCTCTATTCATCTTCAAGGCCCTTAATCCAGTTCCTGTGCCTCTTGTTGGTAGCTTTTTGGTGGAACTAGGTCGTGTTGCGGTCTCCCTCTTTTAGTTCTTTCACTCATGCACGTGCTGCCCAATACTCCTCATCCTTCTGAAGCCAGTATTGGAGTCCTTTTGATTTTTCTTCAGCCTTTTGGAGCATGTCTTGATTCAGAGGGAGAGATTGTACTTTCTTCAATTCATCTTCAAGTTCCTAAACCTTCTTTTTCCTATTCCCAAACTTGTTTGCAGCCCACCTTTTGAGATTATCTTTGCATGCATTCAACTTTTCATTTAGATCCCCACTTCATGTGGATGTCCATGCTTCCTTAATAGTATGTTCACAGTCCTCCTCACCAGCCCACATGGGCTCAAAAGCAAAGTAGTTTCTCCTCTTCCTCCCTTTTCTATCTCTATTATCAGCTGTCAAGATGATAGGGGCATGATCCGACTCATAAATAGGCAGATGGATAATCTTGCAGTAGTTGAAAAAATCTCTCCAACCTGGCTCAGGTAGGAACTTGTCAAGCTATTCTTGTACTAGGGTCCTTTCTGTTAAGCTCCTTTTCTACGTGAATATATTTCCTTCAAAGCCAAGGTCCAACATCCCACAGTCATCTATGATGTCTTGGAAATTCTGCATGAACTTTTCATCTTTTGGCGGATCCCCTTTCTTTTTCATATTAGAAACAATCTCATTGAAATCCCCGAAGAAAACTACTGGCTCTTCAACGTCATTCTTTATCTTCCTCATCAGATCCCATGTCTTTGTCTTGCTCTACTGGTCCGCCCAACCATATATTCCTATTGCATGCCATCTGACGCCTGCAACATCATTTTTAACAAGGCTGGTCACATGTTTGTTGGAGTAATTGAGAATCTCCACCTCTACATCTTTCCACCAGAAACCAACATCCCCTACCTGACAATTGCTAGAAACACACAAGCCATCTTTGAAACAACAACTTCTTTGTACTACTTCTAGTTCTTTCCTACAATCATAGTTTCCATGCTGAAAACTATGTTTGGACGCTCTCTCCAACACCAAGATCAGAGAGCCTTGCACGTGTTAGGGTCGCCCAAGCCCTGACAGTTCCAACTGCAGATTTTCATTGTCCTTCATGAGATTGGACACCGCCAATATCTACTACTTGGGTCGTGATACTTGGGTCGTGAAGACCCTATCTGTATCATATCCTCCTCCATTGGTTTGCTTTGCTTTCTTCTCTCTAGTGCCAGGGGTTGATTGGTCATCAAGTTCCATGTCACAACATTCAGAATTTCTGTTCCTCTTCTCAGTCATTTATTCCCACACCACCTCTTTTCTGGAATGCCAAGATGTGCACCTTTGCTCATCTTGTACACTCAAGGATGGTGCTTTTTCTTCTCACAGTTTGAACTAGCACATTGCTTTGTCTTTAGACCAACTGCTTTCCTTCTTTAAAGTCTCGTTACTGCACGACATTCACCCTTTAACTTTGAGGCATCACAACCATCTGGGCACTGCACATGACCAGGCGTCGTCCCCGTTTGGGTGTAACGCTCCTCAGGTCGTTGCGCTCTGGTGCCTTGTGTCATATGTGAGTGTCTTGTTGTTCCCCCATTGTCCCCTGTCTCCTCCTCTTTTGGTTCCTGCTCGTCTATCTTGCCCGTCTCATGGAGTGCAAGGAGGTCGTCCCTAGAGAAATGCCTCACCCGATGGGTCATTTTGGTCCCTGATGGATATGCCTCATCCCCCATTCGCAACGCCCTATCGTGCAACGTTATTGTAACTCCTATCGTTACTGTCTTCGAAACAACCTCCTCGCCCACCCTCACTTGCCCGCCATCTTCCTCTACCCCATTCTATTATTCTTTCTTGCTCATTGTGCCTCCGACGCCCCATCTGTGTAGGCGTTGTGGTGTGTCGTCCCCGTCGTCATGGTGTTGGTGACTACTCTACCCGCCGTCTGTAACACTTTGCTTCATGCTCTCCTGTTGGGATGACGCCCCTTGATTGTCGTTCCAAAACATTAGCCTGCGCCTCGTCATCCCCGTGTGCCCAGTGTTTTCCCAATCCAAACGTCGTTGCTTCTAGGACGATGCCCGCAGCCAGTTCCCCCACCGTTGCACCTGATCACCCTCAGCCATTATGCACTGGCAATCCTTGTCAACGTGCCCTAACTTCCTGTACACAAAGTAAAAATTGGAGAGGTGTTCATATTTCACCTCAACCTCGAGAATGTTTCCCCCTTTAACCCTAATATTTAGCACCCTCTTCAAGGGTTTTGTAATGTGTAGCAGCAGCTTGACACAGATCGATGAGTCCCATCCTGTGCCATCAGTATCGACTTGTATCACCTCACCCACCCGTCCTGCTATCTCTTTGACAGTTGCATCCTCTCTATATCCCAGAGGGAGGCCATACATTCGTATCCAAAATGGGCTTCTATTGATGACGACCTGCCCTGGTTGTTCTTCTTTGCAGATCTCCTTGAACATTAGTAGGCGCCCATCAAAATTCCATGGCGCCCCGTCGATTACTCTCTGTCTATCTCGCCAGTGCATGAGTTGGATAACAAATATGGCCCACTCAAGCTGCTTGAATTCCACCTTCTCTCTCAGACTCCATGCTTGGGTCAATGTGCATTCCATTGCTCTAAAGTTGAACGTTTGGTCTGTCAATAGCCTCCCTACCAGAGCTAGTTCTATGTGATCTTCCGCATCGCCACTGCCTATCGGTTGGACGTTGATAGGTTCCTCTTCCTCATCTATCAGCCTAAGACCTACATACCTATTTGCCAACTCTACCGCCATCCTAGAGATAGGACCAGAAGAAACCAATCACTTGAACCTGCAAGAGATGAAACCCTACAAGGGTGGAGGGACGTCCACGACTTGTAACCCTAATCACCATAGCAATGGGTTGCAAGGGGACAGGTCTATCTAGGTTTCATTCATGGCATTCTTTTCATCCATCTAGGTTCATTTTTCTCTATGCATAAATATGTTGGATGTACTTATGAATTTTCATTTGCCACCCATCTTGAACCATTAATTGTTCTTATTGTTAGTCCACTCTAATGATGTATCTCCTCATTCATGCCTATACGATGATCTACTTCCAAATAGTTGGTAGTTAGTAAAGAATAATTTAGTTAGGGAATCACACAATGCACCAAGAGAACGTCTGAGTAATTATGATGTTAACTACTTTCTTGATAGTGTCATTGACTAAAGGTGGACATTTTTTATGGAAGTTTTTTGTCACTTTAGAACAGTTATCAGTTCAGTGGTCAGTGAAGGCCAGTTTAGGGTTGGATAGGTGGATTTGATTAAGAAAGGAATGTATGTGTTATGTCCTTCTACTGACTCTTGTCAAATAGACCTTAGAGAGTGTTTCTTGAGGACGAGCAACATTTAAGCTTAGGGGAGTTTGTGCATGTGTTTTTAGTCATTATTTCAGGCACATTTTTCCTTGATTTCATGTGTAGAATTGTCATTTATTTGATTTATTATGCATGAAATGACTTAGATGGCCTGTTTCTGTTAAATGCATCAAATTATATGATTTTTACTATTTTATGTAATACTTTACGCATCCCAATTACTTATGACGATTTTGTGTGTTTTTAGGTACAAGGAAGAAGCACAGAGTCGGTGCTACTAACTTGGAAAAAGTCGGTGGTACCGACTTGACATCAGAGACCCATTAGAAACTCACCCAGAATCGGTGCTATTGACAGCTGAAGTTAGTGCTACCGATTTAGCATCAGCAAGCCCTGACATGAATTGAGAAAACTCAATGCTACCAAGTGTCCAACTCGGCACTACTGAGTTGACATTAGAGAGGCATCTCGAAAACCACAAAACTCGGTGCTATCGAGTCCACTCGATAGTACCAATGGGATCGGGATCGCATGACCAAACCTAAGTGACTTGGTACCACCAACTCACCTAGTCAGTACTACTGAGTCTGTCGGATTAGGCCAGCTGTAGATTTATCTTTAATCCAATGGTGGACGTTAATTAGTACCCTAAGTGCATCCTATTACTTAGGGGGATGACGATCAAAGTAAAGGAGGCAGCCGTTTTCATTGCATGATGACTGGAAAGAGAGAAGAGAAGAACGGAGGACTAAAGGCTTTGACTGAGGAGATCTGGGCACCTCTAGAGGATGATTCTACAGCCAGTAGACAATAGAACACTCATACGACAGAGGGGGTCTTCCATACGGGCGGAGATTCAGGGGTTACTTTGGTTTCTTCATGTTTCCCACATTTTTCTTATTTCCTCCCATGTATTCTGATGCAAGGGTTTTGAGTCGCTTTTATAGGCTAGTTTTATATGTGTTTTATGCGTTTATTGGTCATTTTCATGGTTAATATCGTATGATTCATTTCTTTCAGTCTATAATCTCGTTATGCATCAAATTTACCTTATTTTATCTTATTTGGTATAAATGATCATATTTCTAGGAGTTGAATTGAGTTTATCTTTGAATTTCAGGCAATTCACATATATGCAACCGTCGATACCATCGACGGATGTCGATACTATCGAGACGGCCACAGTGAGGTAGCTGAAAAGAGCAGAATGGGTCAATACCATCGACGGGGAGGTCGATGGTAGCGAGATGTCTTCAACGAGCCGTATATCCACATGTCGATACCATTGACACAGGATATCGATAGTATCAACGTGACATTAGAGAGAACACCAGAAAAGGAAAGGACCGCCGATACTATAGTGGGTTGATACCATCGACTCGCCATCGATGGTATCGATGCTGTCGGATCAGGAATTGCTGCAGATTGAATCTAAACGAACGGCCGTGATGTTTTGGCAGTCGTAAGTGATCCCTATACCTAGAAAAGACAGCCCAAGCCGTACTATTATGTCATTAGCCACTGTACAAGTCTCGAAAGAGGAGAGGACGAAGAACAGAGCCTAGAGCTATGCCCCAAACATTTCTAGAGCTACAAATGGAGTTTTCTACCGCAGGAAGGCTGCAGAACGCCCATCCCGCGTTGAGGATTGCCCGGTTCTCCTTCGTTCAAGGGTTACACCATCTCCATCCACGTTTCCCCTATGTTTTCTTCTCCTTTCATCGTGTTTATCATTAAGATGAACATACGGGGCTAATCCCATTTGTCTTTAGGATCGGGAGTAGCCTGGGTAAACATTGTATGATGCTTTTTACATGGTTAATCATAATTTGTCTCTCAAATCCGTGATATGATATTGTTTTCTCAATTCTATCATTGTTCTTGATCACCATAATGGTAATTTAATACCTTTAATTGCTTTTGATGAAGAATTAACGGTTGAAAAGACGCAATAATCACATTAACTTATAAATCCCTTAGAAAAGGCGATGTACGGTTAATGGTGGAAACCTAAAGATATGTTTTTCATGTACCTAATTTAGGGCATAGGTTGCTACTGACGTGGAACCGACCTAGATTAAGATAGTGAATTGTATCGCGGAAGCGAAAAACTCTATTCACAGGCCACTACCTGGGATAGGAGACAAGTTGTGATACTTATGTAGGAATTAGTACAACAAGACTCTGTGGTGAAATCACAATCCTAAAGATCCCATTTTAATTGATTAAACCAACCATTTAATCGATTGCTTTGTTTTCTTTTGTTTTTATTTTCTTTTTCAAACAACTCTCAAATTTTTATAATTGGTCTAGCTGATTGCAGGTAGTTAGTAGTAGTCTACCGAAATTACGTTCCTTGAGTTCGACTCGGGCCTCATAAAGGCCTATATTACATTGACACATGCACTTGCATTTTACGCACAGTTTAATCGTGTCAAGTTTTTGGCACCGTTGCCGGGGAACGGTAATTTTTGGCACTACGAGTGCTGTGAGCGTCCACACTAGGCCACTTTTTCATATAATTCTTAAAATTTTAAATTTAATTTCACATCTTTTAATTACTTATTCCTGTTAGCACTGTACTGAAATAATTTCCATCTTTTCATGTGCTAGTTGATGGTAAAGATGCGTAGCACAGACTACACAGAATTACCAGTAATTCCGCCAGTAGGTAAAGGAGTTGAGTTTACAAATCCACCACGTGAGGAATTTGAACAAGAACCTGAAGAAATGACTGAAGAAAAGACAATATGGGAGAAGATCAAGGCTTCTTCCTCATCAACATCAAAGGGACCGATCAAAAGGCAGGCAATCAACATTCCCACATACAAGATTGATCTGGCATTGATAAACCTGGTCAAGTCTCAAGCATTTTACGGGTTGAAGAATGAAGATCATGTTGCTCACATTAGCACATTTGTGGAAAACTGTGACATGATAAAGATTGACAGGTTTCCACAGGAGGCACTTTACTTGAAGTTATTTCCAGCTCTCTTGCAGGAAATGCACGAGAATGTCTGCACAACCTTGATGATGAAATCTTGGAGACTTGGGATCAAATGATTGAGGTCTTTTTCGAGTGATTTTTCCCACCTGAGAAGACCAATGACTTGGTGAGGAAAATTGACAATTTCATCTAGAAGGTGGGAGAAACCTATTCTGAGACGTGGGAATGCTTCTAGATCATGCTAAGGAGGTGCCCGCATCATGGACTGGACAAGGAAAAATAAGTAAATATCTTCTACTTTGCTCTCAATGAGCATGACAGAAGCAACTTAGATTCAGCAGGCTCAGGTTTCTTCTTGAACAACACAGAAAAAAGGTGTTGGGAGATCTTGAAGAATATGGCTAAGAAACAGTCCTGGGGTGATAGAGATGCACCAGAACAAGTTAGAGTAGTAGGGGATGCAAAAGCCATCAAAGAACTGAATGACAAGATGGACTTGATTGCGAAGAGACTTCTAGCCAAAGAAGGAGGATGTGATGACGAGACACAAGTGAAATTCATGCGCCAGCAATAGGGGTACATAAATAATGACTATTCTTGGAGGAAGGACAGGAAGTTTTCATGGAAGGATCCAAATAATTTCCTATAGGATCCTGATGCTAAGCCACAACCCACGATAGAGGAAAAGAGCAATGAGTTGCTCAATCAGGTGATAAAGCAGAATCAAGAGCTAATGAGCACGTTTGGTCAACAAATCAAGAAACAAGGAGAATTTATGAACCAGTTTGGGCAAACTCTACAAAGTCATGGGGCTCAGATGAGGACTCTTGAGACATCTATAGCACAGATGGCAACTGAAATAGCAAGTCTGAAGAAGCCCATAGTGCAAGGTTTTCCAGTATATACAAATGTTCCAGGAGGGAACCGCCATGCTAAAGCAATCCTACTGAGGAGTGGAAAGAAACTTTTAAACCCTAGGGCGGTTGAACTGAGCACCATACAACCAAAAGATCAAGGTGAGACCACAGAGGATACTGAAGTGGTAGAGACAGTTGAAGATGAAGGAGGAAAGGCCGCAGTGGAGCCTATTGAAGAGAAGGAGAAGGATAATATGACGCCATATGTTCCACCACATCAGAGGGCACATATCGTCCCCATCCCTTACCCTAACAGTCTTAAAGCCAAGAAAGTGGATGCATAGTTCAAGAAATTTTTGGACAGTTTTAGAAAACTTTCTGTTAATATTCCTTTGTTGGAGGTGATTGAGCAGATACCCTCGTATGGTACATTCTTGAAAGACATAATTACCAAGAAGAGAAAGATACCTGATACAGAGGTGGTAGTGCTTAAGGAGCAGGTCAGCGCCTTCATTCTGGGTAAACTGCCACCAAAGAGATAAGATCCAGGCTGCTTCAACATCTCCTGCTATATTGGAAAAGTAAAGTTTGGTGAGGCGCTATGTGATTCCGGGGAAAGTATCAACTTGATGCCCCTCTCTACATTCAAAAAGGTTGGGCTAAAAGAATCTCGGCAGAGAAATATGACAATTCAACTGGCAGACAATTCTATGGTGAGGCCGTATGGTATTTGCGAGGATGTCTTAGTAAAGGTTGATAGGTTTGTGTTCCCAGCTGATTTTGTTGTTTTGGAGATGCAAGATGAACTGGGGAATGAGCTACTTTTAGGAAGACCTTTTCAAGCCACTACCGACATGATACTGGAGATGGGTAGAGGCCAGTTGACAATGTGTATAGCTGATGACAAATTTGGAATACTCATGCCAGTAAATCCAAAGCAGTCACAAGTAAATGAACAATGTCATAGAATAAAGCACTTTAAGCACCACATTTCTCTTTGCCTAGGGAGGCCATTTCTTGATATGGCTCATGTAATGACGAAGGTAGATAAGGGAACAATTGTTGTGGACATCATGGAGAAGACGAAGGTAATCTCTCTTGTGAAAGTAGTGGGTTATCCCGACGATAAAGAAGAAAAAGTTTCACCGTCTACTAAGGATGAGGCTATAGTAGTCTCCATGTTTGACTCATACTCGCAACTGCCCCTTGAGGCATGTCTTTTCAACTTAATGGAAGATTGGATTAAAACACATCATTACAAGGATGTGTAAAGATGCTTCAAGTACTTCCTTGCTATTACGCCAAGCACTATGAAGATCTGGGACCGCTGCCACCACCGATTCAATCTTCCTTGGTCAGCCCACCTAAGTTAGAACTTAATCCGCTGCCCCCCACTTAAAGTATGTATTCTTAGCAGATAATGAGAAGCTTCCAGTGACCATATCGGCATATCTGAGTGCCGATGAGGAAGCGCAGTTGATGATTGTGTTGAAGAACCACCGTGGTGCATTTGGGTGGTCTGTTTCTAACATTAAGGGGATTTCCCCTACTCTATGCCAGCACAAGATCCAGCTTGTGGAAGGAGCCAAGCCAGTGATTCAGTAGCAATGTTGACTCAATCCTAGTATGATGGAGGTTGTCAAGAAGGAGGTGATCAAGCTTCTTTCGGCGGACATCATTTATGCTATTTCAGATTCGACATGGGTAAGCCCCACACAGGTAGTCCCTAAAAAGGGGGGAATCACTGTCACTCAAAATATGTTGAATGAATCGGTCACCACCTGATTGGTAACTAGATGGTGTGTTTGTATTGATTACCGTCATCTGAACTCGGATACTTTGAAAGATCATTTTCCTCTCCCATTCATTGATCAAATTTTAGAGCAATTGGCTGGCTGCTCTCATTTTTTCTTTTTAGACGACTATTCAGGTTATAATCAGATTTCCATTGATCCTAAGGACTAAGAGAAGTCAACCTTCACTTGTCCTTATGGAACTTTCACTTACCGCTGCATGCCTTTTGGTTTGTGCAACACACCAGCCACTTTTCAACACTGCATGCTTGCTATTTTTTCTGATATGGTGGAGCGCTGCTTAGAAGTTTTTATGGATGACTTTTCCATCTATGGTGTGTCATTTGACGAATGTTTGCAAAATCTTGATAAGGTGTTGCAGAGATGTGAGGACACCCATTTGGTCCTCAATTGGGAAAAGTGCCATATGATGGTAAATGAAGGCATAGTACTAGGACACAAAGTGTCCTACAAGGGACTGGAGGTGGATCCAGTAAAGATTGAGGTTATTTCCAAACTACCTCCACCGAATACGGTGAAAGGGGTGCGGAGTTTCCTTGGTCACACGGTGTTTTATTGCCGGTTTATCAAGGACTTTTCAAAAATAGATAAGCCGCTATCAGAATGGCTTGAGAAAGATGCTATTTTTTATTTTAATGATAAATGTCTGCATGATTTTGAGGTACTTAAGGAAAAATTGATTTCTGCACCGGTTGTTCAAATGCCGGACTGGACTAAGCCTTTCGAACTTATGTGTGATGCGTCGGATTTTGCCGTAGGGGCTGTTCTGGGGCAGCGTCTTGAGAACAAACCTACAGGGATTTTCTATGCATCTAAAACTTTAAATGATGCCCAACTAAATTACACCACTACTGAGAAAGAATTGCTTGCCGTGGTTTTCGCTTTTGAAAAAATTAGGCAATATTTAGTGGATTCTAAGGTTGTGGTGTGGATTGATCATGCCACCATAAAATACTTAATGGAGAAGAAAGATGCTAAACCTTGATTGATTAGGTGGATCTTATTATTGCAAGAATTCGACATTGAAATTAAGGATAAGGCTGGCATTGAGAATGTGGTTGCGGACCACTTATCTCGATTAGAGCGGGTTAATGAGAGGGATACTAACATACCCATTACCGAGATGTTTCCATATGAGAAAATTCTTTCAATTCAATCTACGGATCCTTGTTTTTCGCATATTGTCAATTACCTTGCATGTAAGGAAATCACGGATGATTGGACTTATCAAGACAAAACGAAGGTTTTTCCATTCTTTGAGATGTTATTTTTGGGATGACCCTATTCTGTTAAGACAATGCAGGGATGGAATCTTAAGCAGGTGTGTACCGAAAAATGAATATGATAGTGTGCTTAGACACTGTCATACACTACCCACCAGTGGTCATCATGCGAGTGCAAGGACGACGACCAAGGTGCTAGAGAGTGGCCTTTACTGGCCTACACTTTTCAGAGATGCCTATGATTATGTGAGGCAGTGTGATTCCTGTCAAAGGCCAGGTAATATCTCAAAACGGCAAGAGATGCCCCTCAATGTATTTCAAGAAGTTGAGGTATTTGATTTGTGGGGTATTGACTTCATGGGACCCTTTGTATCTTCTAATTTTAATTTATATATCTTTCTTGCTGTCGATTATGTATCGAAGTGGGTAGAGGCAATACCCATAAGGACTAATGATGCTGCAATAGTGTACAGGTTCGTGAAGGATCATATTTTCTATAGGTTTGGTGTGCCACAGATGATCATTAGTGATGGGGGCACCCACTTCATGAATCAGAAATTCACTGCATTATTGAGAAAATACGGGGTTAAACACAATGTAGGTACTCCGTATCACCCACAAACACAAGGTCAGGTGGAAGTGTCGAACAGAGAGATTAAGAAGATCCTGGAGCGCACAGTGGCCTCGTTAAGGAAGAATTGGAGTGCGTTGCTACCAGAAGCACTATGGGCATACAAGACCACATCTAAAACACCTATAGGCACTACACCTTTTTGGTTGGTGTACAGCCGGGCCTGCCATTTTCCGGTAGAATTGGAGCACAAAGCACATTGGGCGCTAAGGAAATTGAATTTGAGCATGGACGAGGCAGGGAAAAAGTGAATGTTAGAGCTCAATGTGCTAGACGAGCTAAGGATGAATGCCTACGAGAACTCAAGGATCTATAAGGAGCGGACAAAGCAAATCCATGATCGCCACATTCAACTGCGAGTGTTCAAAAAGGGTGAGAGGGTGCTTTTGTTCAATTCAAGGTTAAAGTTACATCCTAGCAAATAGCGATCCCGCTGGAGTGGACCGTTTGTGGTAGAGGAGGTGCGACCCCATGGTGCTATCATGGTTAAGGATGGTGATAGAACATTCTTAGTGAATGGTCAAAGATTGAAGCACTATTATGGGGAGGACTACACAAGGAAGGTGCATGAGGTTAAACTCATGGCGCTTAAGGAAGAATGAACAACTTGATTTCATCTAGCCTAAGATGTTAAAGTAGGGCACTTGTTGGGAGGCAACCCAGCCATTGGTAGATTTCATTTCCATTTACTTCAGTAGTTTTGGTTAATTTCATTTTTAGTGTAAAAATGATACCTTGATGTGTGTGTTAAGTGTGCAAGACTGCTTGAGTGTCGATACCATCGACCCTTGTGTTGATGGTAGCGAAAAGGGTGCAGAGAAGACACTACTGAAATTTTTCTCCGTCGATAGTATCGACCACCCAACAGGTTGATCGACGCAATTTCTGGAGCAAGTCGATAGTATCGACACCATGGTCGATGCTCGCGAGACCCCTGAAGATTTTCAGAAAAATTGGTAGCAGAGATATCGATACCATCGATGGCCATGTCAATGGTATCAACCCGGCTTCAGAGAAAAGATGGTTGTAGGTCTCGTGAGGACAAGGATTGGCAACAGAAGTTGATGCCAATGACACCTCATAGATGGTATCAACATGACATGTCAGCAATCTGCGAGACGCCATCAATGAAGTGCGTCAAATCTGGAGGTCGATCCGTGGGACGGGTCGATACCATCGACCCTTGTCGATAGTATCGACACGTCATCGATCCGGCCCCCCCACATCTAGCAATCGACAACCTTCAATGGAATCGAATGACAGATTGTGCTACATGTGCTGATAGCATCGGCACCTCGTCGATGGTATCAACGGGGTACCAGGGGCGCCAACCTTAGCTATAAAAGGAAGGATTTTATTTCATTTCTCTTCACACCTTTAGAGTATTCTTCCTCAACCTTGACATTGAGCATTGATGAGCAGACAGAGACCTTCACTGAGCATCTGACGCGCTACACATCTTCCCCGAGTTTGTCATCGAATGCAGAGATCATCTTCTCCGACCTTCACAGAGCTCCTTTTCTCTATCTTTTCTCTGTTCATCATGGTGAGTGATGGAGTGTCATCTTCCTCGCGCGCTGCTCAAATGGAGATCGAGACATTCATACCAACACTACCAGGCTCCATTCCCCGTCTGAGAATTGCACATCCCTCGACGAACGTGAAGAAGATCTTCGACGAGTTAATAAAGCGGTCAATCGAGCCCACTCATTACATTGATCGGGCCTTGATCCGAGACCTGGGCTTTGAGAACAATCTCAACTATGTCCTCCATGGCCAAGTTGGGAGTTTGAAATATGCGGGGCAACAGGTCCCTTATCACGTTGAGGGCCATCCTTTCTTTGGTGAGTGGCCGACATACAAGGAACTCGTGGTGGAGTTCATGGTATCGCTTGACATTTGCGTTGTGCCCAACGATCTAATCTCCATCGACCGTGAATGGATCAAGGGCCGAGTCTCCTTTCGGCTGTTCAACCACAACTACACCATCACGCTCGAATAGTTCAACTCAGTCTACAACTGGTGGCATTCGCTCGAGCAGTACAGACGGCCGGACAATCGAGCCGACTATGATGATATGTTCTCACAGTTGGTGACCGCGCCAGAAGGCAAGACACTTAGCTAACACAATGCAACCGTCGCCGACTTTGAGCACCCATTCGTGCGGATTCTTCACTGTATGTTGTGTATTACTTTCTTTGCTCGTGGTGAATTGTCGTTGAGCAAGTTCCTGGAGATGGACTTGTTTTTCCTCTACAAGCTGCTGAAGAGGGAAAAGCTTAACTGGGGCACATTTTTCTTGACGCGCATGATGGCAGTGAAGAGGAGCACCAGACGAGCCCCTATTCACTTTGGGGGGCTTATCACACCACTAGCCCTCTACCTTGGGCTAGATCTATCCATGCTCCCTCCACTGGTCAGCCGGAACCCCGTCAACCTGACCCATTTCCACCGCTCCAACCTTCTTACACTCCACGATGGTGTGGTATATGCTCATTTCCACATAAACAAGGAGTATCAGGAGTGCGTACTGCCAGACCCCATCTTCAACCTCTAGCCAGGCCAACACTTCCGGTGGCCTATCATTGCCATTGAGGATTCCGAGGAAGAAGAGGATGCGGGAGATGATGATGATGCGGGCAACGATGAGGAGGAAGAAGAGTAGGCTTTCACACCTCTTCGGTCACGAGTAGCCCCGAGGAAGTGTCCACACTTCTACCCAGGAGCTTCAACATCTTCCCAGCCGCCGCTGCCACCACAGCCCTCCCACGAAAGAGATGACCCCTATTCTATGTAGGGGATGTATACCATGCTAGCAGATCATGCAACACTCCCACCAGACAACTTTTGTAGGGATCCAGGATACAAAAAATAGGCTGTATGAAAATCAGCAGGCGATCTTTGAGAATGAACGCCAGCTATTCACCAACCAACAGCAGGTCTATGACCGGTTGGGGAGGATAGAGCATCATCAATAGCATTTCTACGATAATTACTGGAGCCAAGGCTACTTCGGGGAATATCCACAGCCACCGCCCATGCCACCTTATGATCCGAGCTTTCGGGGGCAATATCCAGATTGGAACCCCCATACCCAGCAATACCCGTCATTTCCGCCACCACCACAATAAAGGGTATCCCTATTCCACTTTCTGAGGTTGTTTTTTACTATGAGGTCATAGTTGGATTCAAGGTTAGGGGGGAGATGGAACCGTTTCTATCTTAGTTTTTATTTTTATTTACGTGTCTTTTAGTATATTTCTTAGTTTTTGCAGTTTTTTTAGTATTGCTTATTGTTTACAGCTTTTTAGGATCCACAGTCTATCTAGTGTAATCTGTGGATGTCTAATATAAATGCATGTCGTCTCTATGTTTGTCATATGGGAGGAAATTTGAAATTCGAGTATAATTAAAATTTTTCCAAGGAATTATAAGTTGGACTTGTTTGACATTGAGCTCCTAACTTATGAAAATAATTGGGTAGGTTAACTTTGAAACATATGATCATAACTGTACATCCTTATGGTTCAAGAAATGTGGATGGAATTGGATGTTGAGCCTAAATTGACCAAACGATAACAAGACTTTAATCATAAGTGAGAGAGAGAAACCAGTTGATTGATTGGTACACATGTCAGTAAGGAGGGACATATAATCTTTTCTAATGGTTCTGTCAATTAGTCTTGTGATCTATCCACCTCATTTCATTCACACTACACCATAAGAATTGAGAGCACATTACAATTTTTCATTCTTTTGATTGCATGCCATTTAGATAGGATTGAATTATGGCTAGATTTTGCATAATAAACAAAAACAATGAAAAATGAAAAGAGATTTATATATTAGTCATGCGTGTACACATTCTTAAGTGCATGCCATGGTTGTTGCATAATTACTTTCATTTAGTTGCATTTTGCATACTCTTGAGCATATAGGACATTATGTGCTTTACTTCTTCTAAAAATAAGAAAAGCGGGTAACTTGTTCTGTACTCTCTGAGAAGTAGGTTGTAATGCATCAATGGTAGTAGCTATGTGAAAATAAGTCTGAAAAAAAGTAAAGTATTATAAATCAAATCTTAGTCAAATTGAAAAAAAAGGACTTGAAAAAAAAGGAAGAAAAAAATAAAGTGAAATCAGAGGGAGAAAAGAACTTGTTTCACCTGCATAAAAGAAAGAATAAGCACATGATGTAGTTTTGTAGACATTCCATCTCACATTGAGAGAGAATAGTAGAGCATGCATCATTCTACCTAAAATGTAGGCATTAGGTCATTTCCATACACATATGCATCATTTAGGTCATTTTTATTATTTATTGCAAGATAAATTGTATTGTGCTTCATTTTCTTCCACAACCGCCTATTTCATCCAACTGTTGCTCAAAATGGTAGGCCACCCGTGATTATCTCCTCATCTTTATATATCAGGAGATCTGATTCCATGTAGATAGTAGTTAGGATATGAGCAACATAGATAGGAGATCACAAGATGCACCAAGCCTGAACCGAAGGAATTTATTATATCAACTGCCTTATTTGATAGTGTTCGTTGGTCTTGGGGTGGGCATCTCTCATGGACGATAATTGTCACCTTTAGGGTAGTTATCATTCCGTGGTTAGTGAGGGCTGGTATGTGCATGCCAAGTGGGAATCATAAAGTGATGTCTTTTATGCTAGTATGTTCTTTAGTTGACACTCGCAATTATATTCTGTAGTTTTGTTGCTCAAGGACAAACAAAGTTCAAGCTTAGGGGAGTTTTATGCAAGGGTTTTGAGTCGCTTTTAAAGACTAGTTTTATATGCGTTTTATGCGTTTATTGGTCATTTTCATGGTTAATATCGTATGATTCATTTCTTTCAACCTATAATCTCGTTATGCATCAAATTTACCTTATTTTATCTTATTTGGTATAAATGATCATATTTCTCGGAGTTGAATTGAGTTTATCTTTGAATTTCAGGCAATTCGCATATATGCAGTTGTCGATAATATCGAGACGGCCATAGTGAGGTAGTCGGAAAGAGCAGAATGGGTCAATACCATCGACAAGGAAGTCGATGGTAGCGAGATGTCTTCAGTGAGTCGAATATCCACACGTCGATACCATCGACGCAGGATGTCGATAGTATCGATGTGACATCAGAGAGAACGCCGGAAAAGGAAAGGACCGCTGATACTATAGCGGGTCGATACCATCACCTCGCCGTCGATGGTATCGACGCCGTCGGATCAGGAATTGCTGCAGATTGAATCTAAACAAACGGTTATGATGTTTTGGCGGCCATAAGTGATCCCTATACCTAGAAAAGATGGCCTAAGCCGTACTATCACGTCATTAGCTACTGCACAAGTCTCGAAAGAGAAGAGGATGAAGAACGGAGCCCAAAGCTATGCCCCAGACATTTCCAGAGTTGCAGACGGAGTTTTCTACCGCCAGAAGGCTGTAGAACGCCCATCCCACGTCGAGGATTGCCTGGTTCTCCTTCGTTCAGGGGTTACACCATCTCCATCCACATTTCCCCTATGTTTTCTTCTCCTTTCATCATGTTTCTCATTAAGATGAACATGTGGGGCTAATCCCTTTTGTCTTTAGGACCGGGAGTAGCCCGGGTAATCGTTGTATGACACTTTTTACATAGTTAATCATAATTTGTCTCTCAAATCCGTGGTATGATATTGTTTTCTCAATTCTATCATTGTGCTTGATCACCATAATGGTAATTTAAATACCTTTAATTACTTTTGACGAAGAATTAACGGTTGAAAAGACGAAATAATCATATTAACTTATAAATCCCTTGGAAATGGTGATGTACGGTTAATGGTGGAAACCTAAAGATATGTTTTTCATGCACCTAATTTAGGGTATAGGTTGCTACTGATGTGGAACCGACCTAGATTAAGGTAGTAAATTGTATCGCGGAAGCAAACAATTCTATTCACAGGCCACAACCCAGGATAGGAGACAAGTTGTGATACTTATGTAGGAATTAGTACAATGAGAGTCCGTAGTGAAACCACAATCCTAAAGATCCCATTTTAATATATTAAACCAACCATTTAATCGATTGCTTTGTTTTCTTTTGTTTTTATTTTCTTTTTCAAACAACTCTCAAACTTTTATAATCGGTCTAGCTGATTGCAAGTAGTTAGTAGTAGTCTACTAAAATTACGTTCCCTGAGTTCGACTCGGGTCTCATAAAGGCCTATATTACATTGACGCGTGCACTTGCGTTTTATGAACGGTTTAATCGTGTCATATTCGTCGATATAAACCATGCAAGACTAAAACCATGTATTCCTTAGGATCTGGGAGTATCCCAAATATACACTTTGATTGATTTCCATGCATTAATATCATTTTTATCTCTTTTTACTGGATATAAATCTATGAAAGCTTTATGTTCTACTCATGCTTGATCACCATGAGTGTACTAATAGACACTTCATCATCTCGGGAGAGAAGTTAAGGGTCAAAGAGCGTAGATTTGCCCATATACTGTGCCCTTTGGGAAAAGTGGAGTGTAAACAGGAGGAGAAACCTAGAGAATATTTGTAAATCATCTAACTAATCAACCAATAACTATGTAAGTGGGATGTCATTAGATTAGATAGTGAATTACACTGTGGGAGTAGGTAATTATGGCTGCAAGCTCCTTATCCAGGGATTAAGATAATAGATGTTAGTGTGTGTAAGATCAATTATTAGTGTTGTCTGTGGTGAAACACTATCCTAAGGAATTCACCCCATCTCTAATTACTTCCGCCTTTAATTTGTTTTATTTCTACTTTTGCTCTTTCATTCAACCCAATTCAACCATTTATAACTGGCTTAGCTGATTTGATCATAGTTAGTAGTAGTCTACTGGAGAAATGCTTCCTTGTGTTCGAATCAGGCCTCATAAGGCCTTATTACTACGATATATTCACTAGCGTACTACACACGGTAAACTCGTGTCGGCAAGCTATATCAACTTCTCTTCAAATAATGGTTCTACTATTTCCAAAGACTTCTTTGTCAAAGAGCCAATATTCCAAGATACCCCTCTTATCATTTTCTATTAAACTTGATTATTTACATATATTCATAAAAAATATTATCATTGTACTTTTTTACTACATCCAAGTAATAATGTAGTTGGGATAGCTTCTTTACACACACCAATCAAAAGTGTGCAGACCCTTTCCTATCTTTTAACACAACCAGGTGTCATTGTGTCGATTGCCCTTGCATATTTATCACTACAAGTATATATATATAATATACCTTTTCCAAAATACAATTTTATACAAACAATTATTTAAATGACATGTTATTGTTAATGGTTTTGGTTGGTATATTAAAAATAGATTTAAATTATATGTACTTATAATTTATTTAAATTGTTTAAACACAACATGAATATATATTTGGAATGTATGCTAACTACATCATATTTGTTTTAAAATTAATCTCAACTGAAATGTCTAGACCATTATTTGAAGAAAAATATGTACTCCTACTCAATGATAAGTTGCAAAAGTTCCAGAAGCAGTTGGATGATTTTAGTCATATTCATAAATCATACGATATGGTTATCATTTTTGACATTTTTGGTCTAAATAATATCTTTTTCATTCATGTGGTTGGTTTTAGTTAATAAGGTGTAAGTGTACATGGATAATAAGAATAGTTTACTACTAATTGAAACTCTTCCTAAAGTCTATCAGTAAATACATATTTACACATGTATTTGTCAGTATCTTCATTTAACTATGTTATTTGGTTCCAATTCAACCCATCCAAAAATTTAAATATATTATAAGGTAGAGTATGGGCAGAACTTTTTACATCATGTGGGACTAGATTCTTGCCTAAAATCCATTTGAAAATTTGGATTTGAGCACCAAACATAATGAAACTTAATATAAACTAACCCTATTCTCATCCCTAGTTATATGTTACGTGTGTAATAACATTTCGTAGATAAACAAAATTGGACTTATCTGCTGCTAATTCTATCTTGACCATTTCACTAAAAATGATGTAAATAATGGGTTCACTAAGTAGCCTTTACCTTTACACCTTAAAAATTGATCGAATAGAATAATAATAATAGAGTGTCTGCATCACCATTACTTGATTAGGCATTTAAATTCTCAATCTGATGTGTGTTACTATTACAAAAAATTACCTACATTTTACATATTCAACCATGTTGAGGAGATGGACTAGTGTTGCTACTGCCATATTCCCCATTAAACCAGTGGATCAGGTCAATAACTATATAATGAAAAGATGGTTTTAAGGATATACCTGGTCCTAGAGAAAGTCCAACGACATCTCCTCATCGTTGTAGTCGTTGAGCTATCTTCTAGTTGCACTGGGACTCATCTCCTGTGCCTCTTGGTCTTTACCACAGACAACAAGTTAATGTTTTCCTACTAGCAGTAGATGTTGATTTGAGAGTTATACATTGCCCATATTTTGATAATGACTTAACCATTCCATTCATATGTATCTCAAGATTGATCTCAGGCTTTAGGTACATGCAAACAATCAAATTACACAAGCCCTAGCTTGTTCATGTTCAAGTCAAAAGCAATGCAAGTGTGCAATTTGGGAAATCACTCCAAATGACCTTAGATGATTTTTGTAATTACATTTATTGATTATATTACTTGTAACTAAGATGAGAAAAAAACCAGGGACACTTAATTCGAATGTTTGATCACTCAAATGTCAATTTAGAAAATTTGGTACATGATATTCATCGATCGAGATGGAAACTCGACCGATCCAGTGATAGATTTTCTAGAGAGACCGATCGGTCAAATTGAACACTCACAAAACTCAACCTATTGATCAACTAAGAAAAACAAATTTTGACTCATCGGTTGAGTTTCTCAGAACAAAATCGACCAATAGTTTGAAATTTTATTTTTTCACTTAGTGGATCGGTCGAGTTATCTTTATTGAAACTCGACCGAATGCACTGTACAAAAAATTTAGGAAAAGTTATTATAAACATTGGTGAGTTTTTTGAGTGAGAATAGATCCGTTGTAACTGGGAAAATGGCTATATTTTTCCCTTCAGTGATTCCACACTCAAGGGAACACCCCAACTAAAAATAGGACCCCTTGGAGTTCATTCCATGTTTGCTCATTCATACTATTCTAAGTCCTTGCTATAGTTTAGTGTGTTACAACTCCTTGAGACCCTTTCTCTCTCTCATTTACATAGCATTTTGTGATTATGAGTGAGTTAGGCTGGTTGTAAGAGAGCTACTTCCTTGTGCTTGTAAAGCTTTCATTTCATTCCATCTTCCCTACCCCTTTTCTCAAAGAAGCAAAGGTGAAGCAAGCTACTCTGAGTGAAGGTGAAGTTGTTGTTGTTCTTCTTCAAGGTTGAAGAAGATGTGAAGATCTTCTCTAGGTGAAGTTGAAGGGCAAGGCCAAGATTCAAGAAGAGTGGGAAAATTCCTTCAAGTCCAAAGACTTCATGCAAGTTTCGGTAAGTCCTTGTTGAAGGCTGAAGACATCTTGATCAAGTGGGTAAGTCCTTGTGTAGGTGGAAGACTCTTGTCTTGAATAGGTAATTCCTTGGATGTATGGTGGTCTCCTTGTATCTCTTATGGATGGAATATAAGTATACATGGATTGCAAAGTCCTAGAGGTTTTCCTATCTAGGTAGTGGATTGACTC
This sequence comes from Alisma plantago-aquatica, assembly GCA_963693085.1. Taxonomy (NCBI): domain Eukaryota; kingdom Viridiplantae; phylum Streptophyta; class Magnoliopsida; order Alismatales; family Alismataceae; genus Alisma; species Alisma plantago-aquatica. The sequence goes on from OY856414.1 coordinate 851,698,425, forward strand.
TCTCCTAGTTTGGAGAGTGGAATCACTCTAAACCACCTTGTCCAAGTGCTTGTTTCAATTTGTCTCATCCTTGCTATGCTTGCTTAGTTAAGAATTCAAATTTCTATTAATATTTTGGTTTTGATTGATATAATTTGAAGGTCTATCCTATCTTGTGAGAATTTTGAATCTCTATTCGCCCCCTCTATATCCCTAGATCCAACAAGTGGTATCAGAGGTAAGGATCTTCTCCAACAATCTCTTATGAGATGAGAAGATGGGAGACAACCTATTGGCTCACTCAACCTAGAGGTAGGCTTCTCCATGTGTCCTCCGGTCTTTGATGGCACCAACTTCCTCTATTGGAAGAGGCGTATGGAGTTCTACATTGAAGGCTTGAACTTTGATATGTGTAAGGTGATGGTCACACCATATAAGGAACCAGTCAGAGCTGTTTAAATATGGAATGAAATTGTATTGAAAGAAGCTCAGCTCAATGCCAAAGCCATAAGCATCCTCTATGCAGCCCTTACCCCAACGAAGTTTAACTGCATCTCATCTTGGGACACCACCTATGAGATCCGAGATACATTGTGAATTACCTATGAGGGCACAAAGAAAGTCAAGAAGGCTAAGATATACATGTTTTACAACCTTCTAGAGACTTCAAGATGGGAAATAAAGAAGGGATTGCATATATGTACTCTAGGCTCAATGTGATCATAAATGGCCTAGTTGCTTTAGGTAACACTTTGGATAGAGGTGTAATCAACTCCAATATATTGAGGACTCTACCTAAGAGATGGGAGTCAAAGGTGACATCCATTGAAGAAGTGAGGAGCCTTAGTGACATCCCAACTGAAGATATCATTGGAAACCTCTAAGCTCATGAGCTAAGGCTTGAAAAGCAAGAAGAAGAAGCCAAGCAAGAAGAGAAGGAAGACAAGAAGATCAAAGACAGTGCTTTCAAAGCACAAGTGGAGGCGATCATCCTTCAACAACAACTTGCTTTCTGAACATCTCCTTCCTCCTCTAGTGAAGATGATGGCCCTAGTGAGCTTGAAGCAAACTAAACCAAGGGCAAGCACTTCAAGTGAAAGCAATCCTCATCCTCTATTCCTAGATGCTACAAGTATCGACAAAAGGGACACCACAAGAGTGAATGTCCCAAGTCAAGAAAGTCACACCACAAGGGCAGCTCCAAGAAGGAGGAAGAGTATAATAAGGAGAGAAGGTATAAAAGGAAGGAAAAGAACGAGAAAAGACACAAGAATGCAGCTCATGCAACTTGGGAGGAATCATCCTCATGTGGCTCTAGCTTCGAAGAAGATGGAGAGTGCCACCTTGCACTCATGGCCTCTACTAGTGATAAAATTGGTGAGATAAGTGAGGTAAGCTTGCATGACTTATATAAGGAAACTCTTATTGATATGCTTGTTTCTACCTATTCTTCTTTTGCTAAATGTAAATCTAAAAGAAAGAGTTTAGGAAAAAATATTGATGATTTGCATGCTAAACTTGAAATTCTTGAGCTTAATGAGAAAACTCATCTTAAGAGCACTGAAAACTTGCAAGGCAAATATCTTGATCTTGAGCTCCAATACAATGGAGTTAAAGTAGATAATGGTATCTACCTTAAGAACATTGCAACTCTCAAGGAAGATAACCAAAAGTGCCTAAATGAGCATGAAACTCTTAAAACTAAAAATGCTGAATTTAAGCTTATTGTTGATGCTCATAGGGATGACAGGGATGTTTATCTTAAAGAAATTCAAGTGCTTAAATCTGAAAATACTAGGTTGCTTGGTCAAGTTAATGATTTATCTTCTAGACCTATCTTTCCTAGTAATGATATTGCTTCTTTTTCTCTTAAGAAAGATTATTATTTGACTAAAGCTCCATGTTTAGAGGCTGATCTTGCTCGTTATAGAGATGCTATTGCTAGATTTTATTCTACTATCATATCTCTTAATGATGAAAATCATAGACTTAGGGCCTCTCTATGGAAATTCCTCAAAGGAAAAAAAAACTCCCTTAATGAAATCCTTGACCATTCCACCAAACAAAGCGGTACTACTAGTTTTGGGATTTGTAGGGGAAGCACCTAAGGGCAAGAATAAAGCCACTAAGAAAAAGAGTAAGGAGTCCTCCAAAAATAAGAACCCTATGATTTGTTCTCATTGCAAGTGTGATGATCATTACTCTACTTATTGTCCTTAAAAGCCTAAAGGGACCAACCCAAAGATGAAATGGGTCTCCATGCTAACTCTAGATCCCAAAATTTGAGTTGGGCATCAACACTCTCCTTTCTTGCAAGAACAATGTAGATGGATTGTTGATAGTGGCTAAACTAAGCATATGACAGGTGATATAAGCCATTTCAACATTTTCACCAACAATAAAGGAGGTTCAGTTACCTTTAGGAACAACAAGAAAGGTAAGGTTAAAGGTGTGGGTGATGTAGGTGAATTCTTGTGTAGCAAGAATGTTCATGTTTTAGATGGCCTACATCACAATTTAATTAGTGCAAGCCAATTATGTAATAATGGTTACCTTGTGCTATTTACTTCTTTTGAATGCTTGATTCTAGATTCCCTCACTTATCAAGTCATATACAAGGGAACTAGAAGTGATAATCTTTATGTAATTGTGCTTTATTATATTAAGCATGTTATTGGTAGATGCCTAGTAGTCAGTTCGAATGATATTTCTCTTTGGCATCGTTGGCTTGGTCATGTAAGTATGCATCAGTTGAAGAATTTGAGCAAAAAGGACTTGGTCAAGGGACTTCCCAGATTAGATTTTGAAAAGGATGAGGAATGCCAACCTTGTACCCAAGGAAAGAAAACCAACTCCTCCTTCAAATATAAAGGAGTCCTTAGTACCAAGAGAGCTCTTGAACTTCTTCACATTGATCTATTTGGACCAATGAGAACTCAATCTCTTTGTGGTTCCAAGTATTACCTTGTTACTGTCGATGATTTCTGTAGATATACTTGGACCTTATTTCTCCTTTCCAAGAGTGACACACTTGATGTTTTCTTGAATTATTGTAAATGAATTGAGAATGAAGTTTCTTGCCAGATCATCTCCATCCATAGTGATCATGAGGGAGAATTTGAAAATAATCTTTTTAAACATTTTTTTTCAAGAATCTGGCTATGTACACAACTTCTCTTCACCTCGAACACCTCAACAAAATGGGGTTGTAGAGAGGAAGAATAGGTCACTATAGGAGATGTTTAGGACCATGCTTCTAGAGTATGATACTCCAAAGAAGTTTTGGGCCGAAGCCATCAGTACCTCATGTTTTGTGCAAAATTGGGTTTTTACACATCTTTCTTTAAAGAAAACCCCCTATGAGCTATGGCATGGTAGAAAACCTTCTATAGAGTATTTCCATATTTTTTTAATGTCCCTATTTTGTTTTGAATACGAAAGATTCTCTCTATAAATTTGATCTGAAATATTACAAGGTTTTCTTTCTTGGCTATAGCACTACGAGCAAGGCTTATAGAGTGTTTAATTTTGATCTTGCTAAAGTAGAAGAATCTATAAATGTTAAGTTTATTGAGACTAGCCCCTCTATTCCCAAAGATATTGTTCCAAAATAATGATGTTGTAGGTGAGGTAATTCCTATTCTAAAAGAACTCAACATCACCCAAAAGGGAAAACATATGGTAACTTAAGAAGAAGAGAAAGATGAAGAGAAGAAGAATCCAACTCCCTGATTTGCAAAGAATCATCCAAAAGAGCTAATTTTAGGTGATCCATTTGAAAGAGTGATAACACGGGCTGCATTCAACAAAGAAAAAGTCAACATCACCTTCATCTCACATCTCGAGCCAAAGAACGTCAAAGAAGCTTTTGGGGATGATGAATGGATCCTAACCATGCAAGAAGAGTTGGAGAAATTTGAAAAGAACAAAGTATGGGGCCTAGTTCCAAGACCAAGTGATAGAAAGATCATTGGCACCAAGTGGGTCTACCACAATAAGCTAGATGAAAGAGGCAAAGTGGTAAGGAACAAAGCAAGGTTAGTGGCTCAAGGCTACAATCATCAGAAAGGTATAAATTTTGATGAAATATATGCACCTGTAGCTAGACTTGAGTCCATTCGTATGATTCTTTCTTTTGCTAGTTAGAAAAAAGTTCTTCTATATCAAATGGATGTTAAAAATGCATTTTTGAATGGTACAGTTGATATGGAAGTGTATGTTGCAAAACCACCGGGCTTTGAACATAATAGTTTACCTAACCAATGTTGGTTTGTTGCAAAAATCTCTCTATGGACTCAAACAAGCACCTCGAGCTTGGTATGAGAAATTAAAGAACTTTTTCTTAGATCATGGGTATATCATGCACAAAGTATATTCTACCTTATTTCTAAAGCACACTTATAATAATTTTCTTATCATTCAAATATATGTTGATGATATCATTTTTGGCGGAACTAACCTTGATCTTTGCAAAGAATTTGGTGATCTTATGCATAGTGAATTTGAGATGAGTATGATGGGTGAGCTCACATTCTTCCTCAACTTTAAAATCAAACAAACCAAAGATGGGAACTTCATCAACCAAGGCAAGTACACAAGTGAGTCACTAAAGTGCTTTGGGATGGAGAACACCAAGTCGATGGACACACCCATGTCAAACATTGCCAAACTTTATAAGGATGAAGAAGGAGAGAAGGTAGATGAGAATCTCTATAGAGGTATTATCAGAAGTTTACTTTACTTAACTGCCTCTAGACCTGATATAATATTTAGTGTTGGCTTGTGTTCTCACTTTCAATCAAATCCTAAGAAATCACATCTTATATCTATTAAAAGGATTTTAGTGTATTTAGCCAAAACTCCAAATTTTGTTCTATGGTATCCCAAGTCAAGGAACTTTACTCTTACAGCTTATAGTGATGCAGATTACAAAGGATGCTTGATTGATAGAAAGTGCACAAGTGGCACTTGCTTTCTCCTAGGACCACACTTGGTGTCTTGGTTCTCTGAGAAATAATGCACCGTGGCATTATCAGCCATTGAGGCTGAATACATTACAGCCGGGAGTTGTTGTGACCGGATCCTATGGATGAATCAAATGATCCAAGACTTTAACATTCATTTTGATGCTTCTCCTATCTATTATGATAATAGTAGTGCAATTAACTTGTCTTATAATCCTATCTTGCATAGTATAGTTAAGCATATAGATGTTCACCATCATTTTCTTCATGATTACATTGCCAAAAAGGATATTGATATCACGCATGTGGACACAGAAAATCAGTTGGCGGACATTTTCCCTAACCTTTGGCTAGAGAGAAATTTAACTTTATTAGATCTAAAATGATCATAACTCCTTTAAATGAATCTAATATGCCTTCCAGCTAGTGGTCATCTATTCTATATGCTTTGCCTATGTTTTGATCACCATTGCTTGCTAATTTTCTTAAAAATCAATTTTCATGTTCTTTTTGCCTTATTTTTATCTTATTTTTGGGTATTTCTGCAAAATCTTGTTTTATCACATAATAGTATCCAATGATGAGTGATATGTGCCTAAGTGCATTTAAAATGCAAAATGGACTTGAAAAATAAATTTAATTAGCACTCAAATGGCTAGAAACTAGAATTTCTAATGTTGGTTCAGTTGGACCATCGGTCGAGTTGCCAACTCGACCGATCAGAGGTTGAGAGAGCCTATCAGTCAAGTTTTTGAGTCACAAAACTTGACTTATGGCCGGGAAGGAGCAAACATAAGTTAGGTTCAGCTGACTTTTCTCCCTCTGAACTAGAGAAAAACCGACCGATCCAACCTCTAGCTCCCTCAAGCTCTCAACCCTAGCCTCGACCTTCCTCTCTGTAGCCTTAGTTTTACCTAGGTCGACCTCCCTTTACCTCTTTCCTATCAACCCTAGGTGTGTGGATGGGTTTTGGTGGTGTTTCTCTTTCTTTTTCTCTCTCTAACCTCTCCATTTCGTCTCCATGGTGTCTAATAGGAGAAAGAGGGCGACCCCAACTGGAGCACCATCTTCTCTTCCAACTCGTGTCGTATAACCTTTGACGATACATTCATTGTTTCCAATGAGGCTCTAAATAGGTACAAGGAGCTCTTTCCTAGGAATCATTTTCCACTCTGTGCCCTTTATGAGCCAACCCCACGTAGACAAAGAGTAATTGATCAAGTAGCCGAGTTGTTTTACAATCACCACCTCTCCACCTTATGTGTCGAACACTTGTGCTACAACAATTCCATAACTAGCACAAAAGTCGTTCATGAATTATATGCAAACTTGCAATGGAATTATGACACATTTGTACCACCACCCAACACTCTAGTAGTCCTCACTTCCATGATTGCCGAGAAGAAATTACAAGTCTCTGAGGATACCCTGAACATCTTCTTTTTAGGTACTAAAGTGCTGGACACCTGGAGGAAGGACTACCCCAAGTATTTTGACCTAGTTGAGCCTGAGGCCTTCTACAAGCAATATGATCTTACACTCCCTGATATTCATAAATTCTTGAAAAAGCCTCAATTCCCATATAGGAAGAAATGTACCCTTCCCTCCTCTACCTTAGACCTCAAGAACTGCATACTTGCCTTGGTTGTTAACTATAATATTCATCTCAAGAAAAACCAGACTAAAATTATAGAAAACACTATGGTAATTATGTACTGTCTCTTAAAGAACATAAGAGTCAAGTGGAAAAGATATTTTCTCCACCATATGACCTGATTTGACTCAGGTAAGAACACATGTGGCACCCACCAACCCTACCCATCCCTGATCTGTGGCCTTTTTCAACTTGCCACTGGAAAATCTCTTTTCCATGATCTCAACTACAAACCTTCCTGGAAAGGAGTTTGCATCAGTGAGACCACACTTCAGAAGTCTGTGCCTATCCCATTCTCTACCATACATGATGCCTCCACTCGTGCATCTCCACCATCTCAGCGTACCTGACCTTCCCGTGCCTCATTCCATGTATCAAATGAAACCCTTATGGGCTACATGATGGATAAACGTGCATACAACCTTTAGGTTCTGGAGTACTTGCATCAGGACCTACGTGCCATCATGTCAACCATGAACCTATCCTGTGCACATCCTTATCCTACCTACCAGCCCTACCCAGGAGGTGAATACACACCCTATGCATTGATCACTTTTACCCAGCCCCTCTACCTACTCCTTCAACTGCTACTCCCTCTGCTATTGGTGGTTCTACCCCTGGAGTGTTGTTTCTGCTTGCTGGTCCCTTGGCCACCTTTCTTACCAATCTTGGTACTTGTGCTCCTTTCCCACAAGCCAATGCGTTTCATGCTCTTGGCATGTCTTGGGCTGAGCAGAATGTATGTTGGCCCGATCATGGTTTTGGTTATCTTGTTGATGAGGAGATGCTAGACCAGGATGATGAGGAGGTTGTTGTTACTGATGAGGAGGATTTTGAGGATGATGAGGATGATGATGGCTCTAACGGCTTTGCTGGTGCCTCTGGTGATGAAGGTGATGTTGTTGTCTCTGCTTCCCCTTCAGACGGAGATGATGACTACGATCCAGAAGCTTCTTATGACGATGTTGATGGTGGACATAGATGACCTAGGTGTTTAGATTTTCTAGTTTTTAGTCTATATGCTGATCATATATATCTTTCTAGGCTCTTTTGTATTAAAAACATCTGGGCCATTTTCTGAGTTGTACTATTTTATCATCTTATTTTCATTATTTTGGCTTGTAGTTGTTTTTGAGAACATGTTTTATGGGTTGTAATCTTAATCCTTTATACACTTACTCTTTGATTTACTATATCTCATGAGTTGGTGCCACGTTTACCATATTTTGATTATGACTTACACTATATGTCTCTCTCGTCTTTGTTTGATGTATGCTTTGAGATTGCTTGTTGTGGATCTATGTTTGGTTGTGCTCGAAGAAGACCCATTTATGTGCTCCTCCATCCCCTTCCTTTTTAATAATGTCAAAAGGGGGAGAGAAGTTCAATATTTTGAACCTCAACCATATTGCTTTTATTACCTATGTGATCCTTTTCTCATTCATTATATGCCTTATCTTGTGACTTGCTAAAGGATCATATAGTATATATGTCATGTTGCTTTGTGTAGATAGACTAAATATGCAGATAAGTGTAAGCATAGATTGAGGGGGAGCAGTTCACATTGTTCAAATCATGAACCCCCTTGCAATTCACAAGGCAAAGGTATAACTTCACATATCCTTTTTAATATGATTGAGGAATGGTTTGTCATTGTCAAAAAGGGGGAGAATGTTAACTTGAGAGTTATACATTGCCCATATTTTAATAATGACTTAACCATTCCATTCCAATGTATCTAATATATTTGTTCAAGATTGATTTCAGGCTTTAGGTACATGAAAAGGATCAAATTACACAAGCCCTAGCTTGTTCAAGTTCAAGTCAAAAGCTATGCAAATTTACAATTTGGGAAATCATTCCAAGTGACCTTAGATGATTTTTGTAATCACTTGTATTGATGATATGACTTGTAACTAATATGAGAAAAAATTAGGGACACTTCATTCCAACGTTTGATCACTCAAATGTCAATTTAGAAAATTTGTCATAGGTTGTTTATCGATCCAGTTGGAAACTCGACCGATCCAGTGATGCATTTTCTGAAGAGACCAATATGTCGAGTTGCACACTCACAAAACTTGACCAATCGATCAACTAAGCAAAACTTATTTTGACTCATCGGTCGAGTTTCCCAGAACAAACTCGATTGATAGTTTGAAAATTGGTTTTGTCACTTAGTGGATCGGTCGAGTTATCTTTATTGAAACTCGACTGAATGTACTATACGAAAAATATAGAAAAAGTGATTATAACTATTGGTGAGTTGTTTTGAGTGAGAATAGATCGGTGGTAACTTGGAAAATGGCTATATTTCACCCTTAAGTGATCCCATACTCAAGGGAACACCCCCAAATATAATAGGACCCCTTCGAGTTCATTCCAAGTTTTCTCATTCATGCTATTCTAAGTCCTTGCTATAGTTGAGTGTTTTGCAACTCCTTGAGCCCCTTTCTCTCTCTCATTTACATAGCATTTTGTGATTATGAGTGAGTTAGGCCAGTTGTAAGAGATCTACTTCCTTGTGCTTGTAAGGCTCTCACCCCATTCCATCTTCCCGACCCCTTTTCTCAAACAAGCGAAGGTGAAGCAACCTACTCGAGTGAAGGTGAAGCTGTTGTGAAGATCTTCTCCAGGTGAAGGATAAGGGTAAGACCAAGATTTAAGAAGAGTGGGCAAATTCCTTCAAGTCCAAAGACTTGATGCAAGTGTGGGTAAGTCCTTGTTGAAGGCCAAAGACATCTTGATCAAGTGGGTAAGTCCTTGTGTAGGTGGAAGACTCCTGTCTTGAATAGATACTTCCTTGGAGGTATGGTGGTCTCCTTGTATCTCTTATGAATGGAATATAAGTATACATGAACTGCAAAGTCCTAGAGGTTGACCTCTCTAGGTAGTGGATTGACTCTCTCCTAGTTTGGAGAGTGGAACCACTCTAAACCACCTTGTCCAAGTGTTTGTTTCTATTTCCCTCATCCTTTCTATTCTTGCTTAGTTAAGACTTCAAATTTCTATCAAGCTATTGGTTTTGATTGATATAATTTGAAGGTCTAGCATATCTTGTGAGAATTTTGAAGCTTTATTCGCCCCCTCTATAGCCTTATATCCAACAGTACACAACATCCTCCACACCTCTATGAAAGTACACACAGACCACCTAGAACTCATGTTGTTCTACTAGAATGGACATGATGGAGTTGTCCCTCCCGTTGGTGTACTAGTCACCAACTTTCTCTCCCACAATTGTTTTCCCTTACTATCCCTCCATTTATCAGGTAGGACTTGCTCAGGTTCTCTCAGTTACCACAACCAGAGAAGACAAACAATTGTTAGAGGAAATTGATGTGTCTAAGAAACCCCCAATACCCCTCTATTTATAAGAGGGGTTGGGGTCAGGGTTCTCAATCTGTGTGAGAGTGGAATGGACCACAAGATCATGAATTTTTGCAACCTATGAGCAGAAAACCAGTCAGTTCACAAGCGAGACAGTCAGTTTACATGTGAGCCTATCAGTTCACTTAGCGAACTGGTCATTTCACCATGTTTCCCAATCACATATGAATTGGCAATTTGAATCCAATTAATGCTCAACATGAGGTCAACACCAATCCTTGATGCTATCGAATTTCTTCACAAATTGGGTGTCTCACTCAACCAAATGGTCGGTTGGTTACCTGAGTCGATTGATTCACCAAGTGAACCGGCCGGTTTGCTCCCTAGTTTAGGCAGAACTCCTCCAATTCAATTTCTAATCAACATGACACTCCAATCGGGTTTTTCATCACATGAGCTGATTAGTTGGGAGTCTAGTCAGTTGATTTGTTCCTTAAATTGAACACCTAAATGTTGACTTAGAGGTTGTACATTACCTATATTTTGATAATGACTTAACCATTCCATTCATATGTATCTAACATGTGCATTTAAGATTATTTGCAGACATTAGGTACATGAAAAGGATCACATATACAAGCCCTAGAATGGGCCAAGTGCAAGCCAAATTGACTACAAGTGTGCATTTTAGGATTTCCATGTAAATCACCTTTAAACATAAATGTAATCACTTGTAACGATGAATATGCTTGTAACTTAGAAGAGAAAAATGTTTGGGACAAAATTCACCAAGTGCGAATCACTTTTATTGCAAATTAGAAAATCCATTTCAGGCACTTGGTCGGTCGATTTTCCCACCCTGAAACTCGACCGATCATCCTGAGTCGATTTTCTAAAGATTGCAATCGGTCGAGTTGTGCACTCACTGAACTCGACCAATTGGGTAGTAGGCCATTTCCAGTTGAAATGGTCGGTCGAATTTCCTCAGGACAAACTCGGCCGATCAATTCAACATCGGATTGCCTGCTACTTGATCGGTCGAGTTACACCCATTGATACTCGACCGAACGCACTGTACGGAATTTGCAGAAAAAGTAATATGACCGTTGGTGAATTGTTTTGGGCAAAAATATAGCCGTTTTCTTGAAGGGAAAATGAACACTTTTGCACCCAAAAGTCCCACAACATAAAGGGCCACCCTCAACTATAAATAGAACCCCTTGGACTTCATTCCAAGCTGCTCTTCCATTGCAAACTTGGTTCTAGCTTAGTTGAGAGTATTCCAAGCCCTTGATCCCCTTTCTCTCTCTACCTTCAAGACAAATTCGTGAGTGAGATAGGTCCCTGTGTATGAGATCTATCCTTTGTGCTATGTAAAGCTCTCCTTTCTTTCTTCCCACCTCCAAATCAAATTGAAGATTGATTGAAGCTACTTCTCCGAGTGAAAGAGGAGTTGCTGCTGTTCTTCTCCGAGTGAAGGGTAATGTACGACCCCATCTGAGCTTAACTGGTAAACTAGGGTTTACCTAGACAATTGCAAAGATTAATTGGAATAATCATTCTTGAAATCTAATTAATGACGATAACACAATTAGGATGTTATAACTATGATAAGAAGTCTAAATGTTCTTTTGTCTTGAGAATTAGGGTTTGAGAAGCATAAACCCTAATCGGCCCAAAATAGGATTTTGATGATACATGAACACAAAATTTGATAAGTATAGTGTCTCAGTAAATGATTTTTAGTATTTTATGTGTAACTCAGATTTACTTCAAATTTGGATATGATTTGGATATATAAAATTTGAACAATATTGGAAAATATCAAAATTTTTGAAGAATGTTCTGATATGTTTATCGGTCGAGTTTCAAACTCGACCGATCATATTTCCAGATTTATATAGCAGTGTGGTAATTGAATTTTATCTTTTTATTGGTATATCCAATTGATCTCAAATTTTAACTGTGCTTGAAAAACACAGTTTTGGACACTCTGTTAAATTTTCATAATTTTTGGATGACTTTTGATCTCTACAGTGAGGGTGTCGGTCGAGTTCTGTGCAGGACAAACTCGACCGAATATGCTGCAGACTGCAATATAGCAGTGCACTGTTCTATTTTTAATTATTTATTGGTAACTCCACATGATTTCAAATTTTAACTGCAGCTTTATAGATCAATTATAAACAACTTTATAAATTCCCATAATTGTTGGAGAAGGTTTGATCTCTGAAATAAATGAATTACAGTAACCTTTGTATAACTGAATATTCAGCCAATATAATAAAAGTTGAGTGTAGGGTCAATATGCAATTGACCCAAGCAGCTCAATTGACTTATATGATCTCCTCTCACCTTCTTTGTTGATGAGAGAGAAGGTAGCTTTGCAATGGAACGTGAGTCTCAGACCGGAAGCCTCGGGCGGTGGATGGAGTTGTTCTGGTAGTAGAGAGACAGCCTCTGGACGTCTGGACTCCCTCAGGGATGGCCCTTGAGGTCTTATTTATAGGCCTTGAGTGAGGTCCAAACGGTCTATAGACCGTTTGGGTTCAAACGGTCTTGAGACCGTTTGGCATCAAACAGTCTTGAGATCGTTTGGCGTCGAACGGTCTTGAGACCGTTTGGCGTCAAACGGTTTTGAGATCGTTTGGCGTCAAACGGTCTTGGGACCGTTTGAACTCCATGCGGTCTTGGGACCGTTTGGCTTCATGCGGTATCGGGACCGTTTGAACTCCATGCGGTCTTGGGACCGTTTGGCTTCATGCGGTCTTGGGACCGTTTGGCTTCATGCGGTCTCGGGACCGTTTGAATTCCATGCGGTCTTGGGACCGTTTGAACTCCATGCGGTCTTGGGACCGTTTGGCTTCATGCGGTCTCGGGACCGTTTGAACTCCATGCGATCTTGGGACCGTTTGAACTCCATGCGGTCTTGGGACCATTTGGCTTCATGCGGTCTTGGGACCGTTTGAACTCCATGCGGTCTTGGGACCGTTTGGCTTCATGCGGTCTCGGGACCGTTTGAACTCCATGCGGTCTTGGGACCGTTTGGCTTCATGCGGTCTTGGGACCATTTGAACTCCATGCGGTCTTGGGACCGTTTGACTTCACTCGGCCTTGAGGCTGGTTTATTCTTTTATGATTTTTTTGTGCTTTTTCTGCAAGTATAAAAGGAAAAAGTTAGTTTGATGATGTATTTACAAAAAGGGATAAAATTAGGTTTATGTACAGTATAAACGTAAAAAGAGTATGGAAAACTAAAGAAAAAGACTAAGATAAACTACTAAAATAGGAGGTTATCACCCCCCTAACTTAGAGTCTAGCTTGTCCTCAAGTTAGATAGAGCTGAGACATGAAATGGCAAGGCGATCTTAATTAGGATCTCCATACTCTTGCTTCAATTCTTGACCTGAGTTCCCCAGGGGTCATATCGAGGCTTATTGCATGCCTTGATTCCTTTGGATTTCGAGAGTTGCTTGGATCTCAGGTTTTTCCGTATCTCAAAGTTTGCCTTGGGACCACATTTATTTTGTGCATGCCGTTGACTCTAATCAACTTTATACCTCTCTGGAAACCTACTGGAAGCTAGAGAGGGTATGAGGGTTGGCTAAAGGCTTTGAAGTGTAGCTCCCTTTCAAGCGGGGGAGGGGCTGTCTATGCTTTTTAGGATCTCACTACCGGGCACGACACATCTGCCTTTATGAGGGCAGCTGAATGTACTGGCCGGGCAAGTCCTTTATGAGCCTTTTCATATACTTGGAACTTTTAGGGTTTCACTACCGGACGCGACACATCTGCCTTTGTGAGGGCAGCGGAATGTGCCGGCCGGGTGAGCCCTTTATCAGTTCTTCATATAGGTCCTTATGCGCGGCACAACTCTCATGATTTTATTCGTCTCTCTGGCTTTTATTCAAAAACTCACAGGCTTGGGTTTTGGAATGAGGATTTATTTTGGGCGGCCAAGCCTCTTTTATTTTGAAGAGAGGAAAGCTGTTCTTAAAGTTTTTCAGCATGCACTTATTTGGTTTGTGGTCCACTTGCAGAACTTTTTGATTTGGAAGTTGCCTAATTTCCCTCTCATCCTCGAGATCTCGGCTTATTTCTGCCCTGATTTTGACCTGTGGAGAGTCAGATAAAGAATTGAAGCAAAAATATGGGATCCATAGTAGGTGGAAATTGATAAATCGCCATTTGATGTCTGAGTGCTATTTACTTGTAGAGACTAACATGATTCTAGAGTTAGGTGAGGTGATAATACAGAAGAGGATACCTTGCCCTTGTCTAATGTACAGAGGATACCTTGCCCTTGTCTAATGTACCCCCCCTAACTTATCACTCACTCTGTCCTCAGAGTGTCAAAGTGATAGGGTGAGAGGTAATTAGAACAAGGGCAGCAGCTAAACTAAGTCGTGGAGTCATGGGTTGCCTCCCAAGTAGTGCCTTAGTTTAACGTCACTGGCTCGACGAAACTGTAAGGTTGTTATGCTGTGGGCGTAGCATCTCTGATGTCGATGGTTTGTCGATGCATGTTGTCTTCCTGAATGTAATATCTTTTTAAATGGTGCCCGTTAACCGTTCGTTCTCCTCCGCTGTTGTCGATAATAATGGCGGCTCCGGTTGGGTAGATATGTTTTATGGTGAAGGGTCCGGACCATTTTGTTCGGAGCTTTCCGGGGAATAATCTGAGCTTGGAGTTGAATAAGAGCACTTTGTCGCCAACAGCGATATCTTTTCTCTTAAGATGTCCATCGTGCCACATTTTTGTTTGCTCTTTATAGATTCTGGCACTGTGATATGCTGTCATTCGGAGTTCTTCTAGCTCCTGTAGCTGGAGTTGTCTGTTCTCCCCTGCACTTTTAAGGTCGAAGTTTAGTTGCTTGATGGCCCACCAGGCTTTATGTTCCAGTTCTACTGGAAGATGACATGATTTGCCGTACACCAAACGTAACGGAGTTGTTCCAATTGGTGTTTTGTAAGCAGTACGGTATGCCCAGAGGGCGTCAGGAAGTTTGGTGGACCAATCAGTGCGGTTTTTATTCACTGTTTTTTCAAGAATCGCTTTTATCTGTCTATTGGATACTTCTACCTGGCCACTAGTTTGTGGGTGGTAAGGTGTTGCAACTTTGTGATGGACTCCGTATTTTCTCAGTAACGCTGCGAAACTTCGTTCCAGGAAATGGGTCCCGCCATCAGATATGACCGTTCTTGGAACTCCAAATCTCGGAAAAATAGTGTCTTTGAACAATTTGACAACAGGTTTGGAGTCATTGGATATGGTGGGTATAACTTCGACCCACTTTGAGACGTAATCCACTGCGACCAAAATGTAAGAGAAGTCATATGATGAGGGGAAAGGTCCCATGTAGTCTACCCCCCATACATCAAACAGCTCAATTTCCTGCCACATGGTAAGAGGCATTTCATCCCTTTTTGATATGTTGCCCAAAAATTGGCATTTATCACAGGCTTTGACAAAATCATATGAGTCTTTTGATATGGTGGGCCAAAAGAAACCAGATTGTAAAACTTTTATGGCAGTTTTCTTGGCGCCCATGTGCCCCCCCGTGGGTCCGGAGTGGCAGTGTTCTAAAACCGAAGTTATTTCTTCTTCTGGAAGGCACCGGCGAAAAAGTCCGTCGGCACAGAGGTAAAATAAGTAGGGTTCGTCCCAATGATAACGTTTTATGTCATGAAGGAATTTCCTTTTATCCTGATATGAAGCAGACGGGTGGATGATCCCTGTGGCCAGATAATTGACGATATCAGCGAACCAAGGGAAACTATGAGTGGCCTTCATAAGCTGATCATCAGGAAGAGAATCCCTGATAGGGATTTTATTTTTTTCTTCAACCTCGATTCTGCTGAGGTGATCGGCTACAACGTTCTCCACGCCACTTTTATCTTTGATTTCTAGGTCGAATTCTTGAAGCATTAATACCCAACGGATGAGCCTGGGTTTGGCGTCCTGTTTCTGGATCAGATGTCGGATAGCAGAATGGTCAGTGTAGACGATGACTTTGGAGCCGATCAGGTAGGAGCGGAATTTTTCGAAAGCGTAGATGATAGCCAAAAACTCTTTCTCCGTGGTGGTGTAGTTTTTCTGTGCTTCCTCTAGCGTTTTGGATGCGTAGTAGATGACATAGGGTTTCTTATCGATCCGTTGTCCTAAAACGGCCCCTATGGCATAATCACTTGCGTCGCACATGATTTCGAAGGGTTGCGACCAGTCTGGAGCCCTTAGAATAGGTGCGGAAATTAATGCTTCTTTAAGGGTAGAGAAACTTCGCATACATTCTTGGTCGAAAACAAACTCGGCATCTTTTGTCAGGAGTTGGGTCATGGGTTTAGCTATTTTCGAGAAATCTTTGATGAACCTTCTGTAAAACCCTGCATGACCTATGAAAGCTCGAACTCCCCTTATGTCCTTCGGAGGTGACAACTTTGAGATAACATCAATCTTTGCTTTGTCGACCTCGATCCCCCTATCACTTACTCTATGTCCAAGGACAATACCTTCTGTTACCATGAAATGACATTTTTCCCAATTCAGGATAAGGTTCGTTTCCTCGCAACGTTGCAAGACTCGTTCAAGATTATTTAGACAGTTATCGAAAGAATATCCATAGACAGAGAAATCATCCATAAAGACTTCCATAACAGATTCAGTTAATCCGGCGAAGATGGCAGACATGCAGCGTTGGAAAGTAGCAGGAGCATTACATAGCCCGAATGGCATTCTTCTGAAAGCATATGTCCCAAAGGGACAAGTGAAAGTGGTTTTTTCTTGGTCCTCTGGATGTATGGGTATTTGGTAGAACCCGGAGTAACCATCGAGATAACAGAAATACTTTTGGTGGGCCAAGCGCTCTAGGACTTCGTCAAGGAAGGGTAGAGGGTAGTGGTCTTTCCTTGTAGCTTTATTCAACTTCCTATAATCGATGCACATTCGCCACCCCGTTACAGTCCTAGTGGGTACGAGCTCATTTTTATCGTTGATTACTACAGTAGTGCCCCCTTTTTTTGGAACAACCTGAACTGGACTGACCCACTGAGAGTCAGAGATAGGATAGATCATGCCAGCTTTGAGTAGTTTGAGGACCTCCAAACGAACTACCTCTTTCAAGTTTGGGTTCAGTTTTCTTTGATGTTCACGAGTGGGTTTAAATTCTTCAACCATAGGAAGCTTGTGCATACACAGAGCCGGGTTTATGCCTGTGAGGTCGGTTATTTTATAACCAATGATCTTTTTGTGCCTCCTTAGTTTGTCCAGAAGCCTGACTTCTTGGTCTTCGGTAAGGGTGGAGCTGATAATAACTGGGCATAACTCTTCCTTATCCAGGAAAACATATTTGAGCCATGTGGGTAAAGTCTTCAATTCAGGAGTTTTTGGTGGTTCTGCTACTTTAATGGTAGTGATGGCTTTAAGCTCTTCAAAAGTAGCCTTTGGTGCTTCTTCTATCTTTTCTAGGTATTGGATACATTGCTGGACTAGTTCATTTGCAGAGAACTCAACTTCTGGATTGATAAGAGCATTTTCAAGTTCGTCGATTGGCTCGGAGATTTCTAATTGCGACATTTGTTGAATTGCGTCTAAAAGAAAGACCTCTTCTTAGATGCTGGGACCTTTCATACTATCAAGGACGCGGAATTGAATTGCTTCTTTTCCGAGCCTAAGAATGATGGTTCCAGCTTCTACATCGATTAGTGCTCTGGCTGTAGCTAGGAAAGGCCTGCCGAAAATGATCAGATACCTCAAGTCTTCTTTGATATCCATGATGACAAAATCACATGGAACGTAGGCATCCTTCCCTATCCTTACTGGGACATCTTCGATGATTCCCAACGGTGCGGTTACGGTGGAGTCGGCTAGTTGAATAGTCATTGCTGTAGGCAGCATGTCAGTGAAACCAAGGCGTTGGCACATTGAGTAGGGCATAATGGATATACTAGCCCCGAGGTCAGCCAACCCTTTCTTTGTGGATGTATTTCCAATGCAACATTGGATTCCGAAGGAACCTGGGTCCTTCTTCTTTTTGGGTAGTTTGTTCAGGATGATGTCAGAAGTGGTTTGAGTGAGCTTGACGGTCTCCTGCTCTTTGGTGATATACTTACGCGATAGCAAAGTTTTGAGATACCTTGCCCATGCTGGTACTTCGGATAGAGCGTCAAGGAGTGGGATGTCAATATAAAGTTTCTTCATTGCTTCCTTGAATTTCTGAAACCTGGCGTCCATTTTTGTTTCTTGCAGTCTGCCTGGGTACGGAATCCTTGGTTTGAATTGCGGGACTTTGGATTCTGCAGGTACATGCTCTTTGTTTTCGTCCTTTGTGCCTTCGGAGGATTTTTCAATCCCTTGTTGCGAAATCTCTTTCGTCATAAAAGTGGGCACATCATCATCATCTAGAGTGATCTTGATGGGTTCAGGAAGAATGCGTCCCGACCTTGTGGTGACGGCATTCAGCTGTTCGTGTTTGTTTTGCCCGTACTTAGAGTTTGGTTCAGGCTGCCCATCAAAAGTGCTTGCCGAAGGTTTCAACTGTGCAGCAATCTGAGCAAGCTGGGTTTCAACTGCCTTTTGTTGGGCTTGTTGGTTAGCTAGCATGGTTTGCTGAGACTGAAGCATTTGTTTTATCAAAGATAGCTCATCTTCCGGTTGTGCAGTGACGTTTTTCTGAGGGTTTTGTTGTTGAGACTGTTGAGTATGCAATTGTGGGTGAAGCGGGGAATGAGTGTACTGATAGTAGGCTGATTGATTTCTAGGGTAGTTAGCCCTAGGGAAATTGTTCCTTGGGTTCCCTTGATTTTGGTTAAAATTGTTTGGAAATCCAGGAGGTAGCCTACTGTCAAATCCCCCTTGTGTCTGATGTTGCGGATTCACAGTTCCAGAAGGATTCCCATACTGGAACCCAGGATGGTTCCTTGGTTGACTGGGATTATAATAAACTTGTCCGGGAATAGTGTGGATGGAATTGACTTGCTCCGGAATCTGATCTTCAGCCTGATTAGTGATGGCCTCATAGGATTGTGGTGGTGGATGCAGATCCATCATCACATTATAGAGTATTCCGCAGGAAAGAGTCGGATGATCCGAAGAATGACAAGCCTCACAGGATCCTGTGACGGCTTTGACTTGATGAACCAGCGGGGTTTTCTTCTTATCAATTTCCCCTAGAGTTGTTTCAAGGGTTTGCTGTTTATGAGCGATTATCTTCAAAGCCTCGGCTATTGACTTTAGTTCCATAGATTCTTCAGCTTTAAAGACTTTTAAGACGCCTTTTCCGGCTGACCGCCCCCAATTGGACTGGTTTTCGGCTCCTAAGGTAACGATCTTCCAGGCATCTTCATAGTTTTTCCTCATGAAATTTCCTCCAGATGAGGAATCTAGGAACTGTTTAATGTCATCGCTTACCCCCTGATAAAAAGTTTCAATCAATTGATTCTGTGAAATTCCATGATGAGGGCATTTGCGTAGAAGTTCCTTGAATCTTTCCCATGCCTCAGCGAGGGTTTCTCCAGGTAGCTGGGAGAAATGGTTGATCTGCCCTCTGATTTCATAGGTAAGCGAGGGTGGAAAGAACTTCTCCAAGAATTTTTCCTCTAGAGGGGCCCAAGTGGTTATGATGGGTTCTCTGTCCAATGAGTTGTACCAACTCAAAGCCCTTCCAGATAAGGTGAAATGAAACAGGTGGAGCATTATTGCGTCGAAAGCAATGCCAGCTTGCGGGACCAGGCGGCATAATGCCTTAAACCGTTTCAAATGGTCCATGCAATCGTCTCCTGAACCTCCAGAGAAGGAAATTCCTTGCATAATCTGGATCCACTGGGTCCGGATCTCAAAGTTTGGGATATTGATGATCGGAGGCCGGACCGGGTGGTTGTCTTCGTAATTCTTCGGGACAGCATAGTCCCTCAGTTGCTTGTTTTGTAATTCGAGCTGAGCAGCCTCGGTCTCTACTCTTATGCGGGCTTGCTCTTCTGCTCGTATCTCCGCTTGTATTTGGGCACGGGTGTCTGCAATGAGTTGTGCCCGTTGTGCGGCTATAGCAGCATTGACTCTCTCCATCACCAAAGCGGCTTGATGCTGTTCGTCAGCCATTTGACTAGCGCGTTGGTGATTGAGACGGATTCTGCGGTGGAAATTTCTCTCTACCTCGGAGTCAAACTCCGGATCAGGGGAGAATCCTCGATTATGCGGTGATTGCATATACGGGTTCTACCTGAGTAAAGAAAAGAGAACACCTTTAGATAATAGAGACAATATGAAAGCTTCAAGAAGATGGTGAATTATGATTCAAAAAGAAAGTGTAAAATCCTAACCAACTAGAAAAATAAACTAAGTGAAATACTAATGTTCCGTTGTCCCCGGCAACGGCGCCATTTTTTGATGGAGTTGAGACTTACACCAAAAGATTTTACTCTTCCAATGGGAGTCCCAAAATTTGCACCAAAAACACTAGAGAGGATTTATATCTTCCCTAGGTTTACCTAGAACTGGTGCTTAGATAACAACTCCAACCCCATAAGAGTATGGAAGCCTTATCATAGTACAGATTTAGGATCGAACCCAAAAGACAACGGTCTTGTTGCAAGCAACAAGATGGAAAACGTACAACACTTCACTTAGTTATTTTACTAATTGGCACTTATATCGAAAAGTTGGATTTTGATTGGTTTTTAGGCTAAAGCATGAAAAGTAAATAAAGCAAGTAAAACTAAGATTTAACAAATGATGATGAATCACTGGGGTTAAGCAGGTATTTACCACCGCTACACATGCATTGTATATGTACTAAGCAAGCAAGACTTATAAGCTAGATACATGGATGTTCCACAAGACCGATGCCTTATAAGACAAGAGCGATGCATTGCATGCAAGGATGTTCCACAAGACCGATGCCTTTGTAAGACAAGAGCGATGCATTGCATCCTTCGATGTTCCACAAGACCGATGCCTTATAAGACAAGAGCAATGCATCGCATCCTTCAAGGGTTAAGTAGCTCTCATTCGGTACATTTCTACGTGTCAATGAAGATATGTAGTCTCCAAAGAGAGAATCTTACTCCACCTCATGAAATGTGCATCTGAAACTAACAAGCGAGCGATAATTATCAAATCGAATAGTATCTTTGTAGGCCTAGTCTCCTATTCGGATAACCTAGCTACGAGAAGTGCGGGAATGTTGCAACGCCATCCATTCTCGATCAAATGGTCACATGCTTTACATAATTCCCCTCGCAAAGTGTGTTCCTCGACTTACCAAGGTTACTTCCATACAGATGGAAGTGCAACAGATGATAGTGAGTTTACTCCACCCTTTGATATACACTCCTAGACACCGAAACGGATGCGTGGTGGATACACACACCAGAAACCAACACTAAATCGGTATTCGAGTCTCGAGAGCGGTCGTAGACAAACCGCAACAAAAGACAATAGATGCATACAAGAACGTGGCCATCATTCAAGCATGTATGAAACGATTTAGTATTAAAACGAAAGGATAACATCTTTTTAGTACAAAGTACAAAACATGGGCAGCGGGGCTAGTCCCCGCACCCCAGTGGATGGAACTACTCGCTCCTCATAGAGGGAACAACAAAGGAGGAGGCAAGAAGAGATAGAAAGAACATCATCTCCACTGAGGAGAGAAGGTTGAACCCTTGGTGGAGAGAGCAACGATCTTCACCCTTCGTGGCTTGCTTGACGACGGATCTTCTCCTCTCACCTTCTTTGTTGATGAGAGAGAAGGTAGATTTGCAATGGAACGTGAGTCTCAGACCGGCAGCCTCGGGCGGTGGATGGAGTTGTTCTGGTAGTAGAGAGACAGCCTCTGGACGTCTGGACTCCCTCAGGGATGGCCCTTGAGGTCTTATTTATAGGCCTTGAGTGAGGTCCAAACGGTCTGGAGACCGTTTGGGTTCAAACGGTCTTGAGACCGTTTGGCGTCAAACGGTCTTGAGACCGTTTGGCGTTAAACGGTCTTGAGACCGTTTGACGTCAAACGGTCTTGAGATCGTTTGGCGTCGAACGGTCTTGAGACCGTTTGGCGTCAAACGGTTATGAGATCGTTTGGCGTCAAACGGTCTTGGGACCGTTTGAACTCCATGCGGTCTTGGGACCGTTTGAACTCCATGTGGTCTTGGGACCGTTTGGCTTCATGCGGTCTTGGGACCGTTTGGCTTCATGCGGTCTCGGGACCGTTTGAAATCCATGCGGTCTTGGGACCGTTTGGCTTCATGCGGTCTTGGGACCGTTTGAACTCTATGCGGTCTTCGGGACCGTTTGAACTCCATGCGGTCTTGGGACCGTTTGGCTTCATGCGGTCTCGGGACCGTTTGAATTCCATGCGGTCTTGGGACCGTTTGAACTCCATGCGGTCTTGGGACCGTTTGGCTTCATGCGGTCTCGGGACCGTTTGAACTCCATGCGGTCTTGGGACCGTTTGAACTCCATGCGGTCTTGGGACCGTTTGGCTTCATGCGGTCTTGGGACCGTTTGAAATCCATGCGGTCTTGGGACCGTTTGGCTTCATGCGGTCTCGGGACCGTTTGAACTCCATGCGGTCTTGGGACCGTTTGGCTTCATGCGGTCTTGGGACCGTTTGAACTCCATGCGGTCTTGGGACCGTTTGACTTCACTCGGCCTTGAGGCTGGTTTATTCTTTTATGATTTTTTTGTGCTTTTTCTGCAAGTATAAAAGGAAAAAGTTAGTTTGATGATGTATTTACAAAAAGGGATAAAATTAGGTTTATGTACAGTATAAATGTAAAAAGAGTATGGAAAACTAAAGAAAAAGACTAAGATAAACTACTAAAATAGGAGGTTATCAACCACACACACACACAGCTCTCATTCTTCGTCATCCACCCCAGAGAAACGAAAATCTAGAGAGAGAGGGAGAGTTAGGGCTTGAGTGGAGAAAGAGGAGGAATTGCTGACCTAGGGTTTTGCGGTCCGAGGAATGGTGAAATCAAGTAAGTTTGGATCCTTTGCATAGACTTTTATGGTGAATCTTCTCTCTCATGTCAAGATTCCGTCCATGCTCTGATTTGATCCAAGATGATGTCGAAATTCCCTCTTTTCTCACCCTTTCTTCATAATCCCTCATTTTCAAGGTTTCCGAGTTGAATGGAAGAAGAATTGGGAGATTTGCTAGGGATTTGATATGAGTTCGAGATCCCCTGAGTTGAGCTGCAGTTTTGAGGTGTTTTCACACCTTAGGGTGAGTGGGTTCTTCCTTTAAACAGTATAATGTACGGAATTTGATTATAGCATCCAAATCCCTAATTGCTTGGTATGTGATTCTAAACCCTGAAATGTCCGTTTAATTTAAGTTGTTGCAAATTGATATGATATGGATTCCTTCTCTGTTTGAATGACTCTTTGATGGTAGATCCACATCAGAAACGTATACAACACATCCTAGAAAGAATGCTTTTCAGATTTATACCATATGATGTAATTAGGGTTTAACCTAATTGAGATATCTCTAGAGTTTCAACCTTATTGAAAAGGACTAGTAATCTTATAAGTGGTTAGGATGTACCTCATGGATTACCTTATTTGAATTTTATCCTTGGTGCATGATATCTCAGTGAATAGCATGGAAACCTAAATTTAGTTCAATTTCCATGGTTTCATACATATATTGATTGTATATGATTTGTTGAAAACAATCTTTATTTAGTGAATGCTTATATCCTATGAAATCCTTATGAGAGCCATGTGACAAGTGAATGAGGTAAATGAAAAGGTGAATGAGGCGAATGAAACCCTAAGAGTAGGGTGTTGGCATGTGATGAATGAATAAGGCAAATGAAACCCTAAGGATAAGGTGTTCAATGAATCATGTTATGGTGACATGAAAGGTCTCGATATGAGATGTGGTGATACTTAACTGTTGAATTGTATGTTTCTAGTGCATTTAACTTTATATGCTTGTTCTCTCTGAGTTGATATCTACATACTGCAGGGCTTCTTATATTTCAATACATATCTCGTAAATTGCAGGTGATGAGATATGACATGCCCTAGAAAGGGATGTTACTGAGACATGGTATATGTTGAATACATGAGCTAAGATGTTTTATATGATATGATATGGCAGGCCGTGTGAGCCTTGTGAGAAATGTAAAATGAGTTATGATTTCTGTTTTACATGTATCTATAATATTAATGTTAGACTTAGGTGCCCTGAACACCG
Organism: Alisma plantago-aquatica; assembly: GCA_963693085.1. Classification (NCBI taxonomy): domain Eukaryota; kingdom Viridiplantae; phylum Streptophyta; class Magnoliopsida; order Alismatales; family Alismataceae; genus Alisma; species Alisma plantago-aquatica. The sequence continues at coordinate 851,722,553 of OY856414.1, forward strand.
TAGAACCCCTTTGAGAGGTCTGCACCTTAGGGGTGAAACTTGTGTCCAACATCAACCGGTTGAGTAATTCTGGTGGCACAAGGGTTGATAGACAGTGTCGAACACCAACCGATTGAGTAATTTTGGTGGCACTGGGGAAAAATAATAAATAAAGTAAAGGGTTATCCAACACCAACTGGTCGAGTAATTCAGGTGGTAACCCAGTGTTGACTCCCTGCGCCTGTGTGCTCAGGTTAGAGGAGGAGTTCAGAGCACTCATGGTGAGTGCAGAGGAGGCCAGAGAGCCTGTGGGTCCTGTAGCAGACCAGGACGAGAAGTCAGACTTAGCATTTCCCGGGTGTGTCGCTAAGTCTTGTACGGTGTGGCCGTAGTGCACTGCGAGTGTCTATGCAGAGTACACTGCATAGATCAGGGCATAAGCTAAAATATGATCATATAGGTTCACAGAGTTCCTTATAAATGAAAGAGTTAAGGAAGACTAGAGCATAGTCTTCTAGTAGTTATTCTTTGGATGCAATATTTACATTCTTTGTTATTTCAATTATATTGTTTTAGAACTACTCAGTGTAGTATTTATTGTTGTTAAATTTCATAACGTTTATTCAAAGTTATATCTGTAATCACATTAGTGCCTTAGACTGTTTCCTTGAAGTACTCATTCACTGAGCGAGTAGGCTCACCCCTCTACTCAAACATTTTAGGGTTAACCGCGTGGACTTGAAGATGGTCAGAGCATCAGTGTAGATCTGCTACAAGAGTTAAGTACAAGACTAGTTGAGTCAGTCGGTCCTTGTCACTCTAGGTCCTCAGTAAGAGATAAGAGAGAGAGTTGTAATTACGATGTGTAATATTGTTCCTCTTTTGATATGTATGCTAATTAGCAAGTTTTATGTGCATAAGGTGTGAGAGACATCATAAATGTTTATACATGTACCTTTACTATTGAAGTCTGATTAGTAAAAGAAATGTTCAGATTCCTTTGTTAAGATGTTATGTGGTTCAATGCGGGAAAACAAGAGTTTTAAAGAAAACAAGAGTCCTATCTTAAGCCCTAATCTCATGATTTGAGGAAATTGTGAGATCGGGGTGTAACAGGTAAGATGTGTTGCTGATCTTCAAGAGTGAAGATTGATCATTGCTCCAGCTCCCTTGGTGAAGGGAAAACGTGGGCAAGCTCTCCAAGTGAAGGAGAGGTGCAAGGCAAGCTCAAGTAAGATAGGTAATTCCTGCAAGGCTGAAGACAAAGGTGAGATTGGGTAAGTCCTTTGTAGAAGGCCGAAGAATCTCGCTTTGTGGGTAAGTCCTTGGATAGGTAGAAGATCTTAGCTTGAGTAATTAAGCCCTTGGTTGTGTGGTTTATGTTTCTTGTAATCTTATCGTGATAAATAAGAGGACCAAGTTGCAAATCCTAGAGTCTAACCAACTCTAGGTAGTGGACTGACATAGCTCCTAAGTTTAGGATGTGGAACCACTCTAAACCACCTGTCCAAGTGCATGATATTCATTATCTCTTATCCTTGCTTTGTATGCTAGAATAGGTTATCAAATTGCTGCTTGCATTAGTTTTTGCACTTCAATTAAATTGGTGGCCTAATCAATTTTGTGAAGTGTGTGTAGCTCTATTCACCCCCTCTAGAGCCCATCGATCCAACAAGTGGTATTAGAGCAGGTCTTCTCCAAGATACTTCTACAAGTAGGAGAAGATGGGCGATTCGGCTCTTGGGTCACTCAACCTTGAAGGAAGCTTCTCCATGAGACCCCCGGTCTTCGACGACACAAACTTCTTATATTGGAAGAGGAGAATGCAATTCTATCTCCAAGGGGTGAGTTTCGAAATGTGGAAGATTGTCCATCTCAAGTATGAAGATCCAAAAGGCGACATCACCACATGGACGGAAGCAGAGATGAAGCGTGCTCAACTCAATGCTAAAGCCGTGAGCATCATCTACGCCGCCCTTACACCATCGGAGTTCAACCGCATCTCTTCGTGGGACACGACGCATGAGATATGGCACAAGTTGTGTGTCACCTATGAAGGGACCGAGCAAGTCAAGGAGGCCAAGGTCTACATGCTTGGTGGTCTTCTTGAGAACTTCAAGATGGGGAAGAATGAGAGGGTAGCATATATGTACACAAGGTTAAATATCATCTTGAACATCCTTGCAGCCCTTGGGAGTGTCATGGATAGATGTACAATCAATGCCAAGATCTTGAGATCTCTTCCAAAGAGATGGGAGCCAAAGGTCACCTCTATTGAAGAAGTCTACAAGCTAAGCGAGTTATCAACCGAGGAGCTGGTTGGTAACCTTCAAGCCCATGAACCTAGGCTTGACAAGCAAGAGGAAGAGGAGAAAAGAGAAGAGAAGGAATCAAAGAAGATAAAGGACTCCGCCTTCAAAGCTCAAATTGAAGAAATGGTCCGACAACAACAACTTGCCATGAAGTCTCCCTGCCCTTCCTCAAGTGAAGATGAAGGTGTCAATGATCATGAAGCTAACTACTCCAAGGGAAACACTTCAAGAGCAAGCCCTCATCCTCAACTCCTAGGTGCTATGAGTGTGGTCAAAAAGGCCACTACAAGAGTGACTGCCCAAAGGCCAAGAAGAGCCATCATAAGAGCAGCCATAAGAAGGATGACAAGTACAAAAGAGAAGCAAAGTACAAGAGGAAAGACAAGAAGGAAAGAAGATCCAAAGATGCAGCTCATGCGGCATGGGAGTCTTCTTCTTCAAGCTCCCCAAGCTCCGAAGATGGAGAATGTCATCTTGCCCTCATGGCCTCTACAAGTGAAGATGTAATTGAGGTAAATGAGGTAAACAAAGTAAGTGATATTAGTTTACATGAGCTATCCAAGGAAACTCTCATTGACATGCTTAATGAATTCCAATCATCTTTTGCTAAATGTAAATCTAAAAGGAAAAGATTAGGCAAAATAGTTGATGACCTTTATGCAAAAATTGACATTCTTGATAAAAATGAAAAATCACATCTTGATAGCATAGAATCCTTGCAAGGGCAATTTCTTGACCTTGAACTTCAATATAATGGAGTAGAGGTTGAGAATGGTACATATCTTAAAACTATTGAAAATCTTAAGATAGAAAACCAAAATTGCCTAGATGAGTGTGATACTCTTAAAGCTGAAAATATTGAACTAAAGCTTATTGATGATGCTAGGAGAGAAGAAATTTATGCTTATCAAAGAGAAATAGTTGTTCTTAAATCTGAAAATGCAAAATTTCTTGCTCAAGTAAATGATTTATCTTCTAGACCTGTTTTGCCTAGAAATGAAATTGCTAGCTTAACTCTAGAAAAAGACTCTCTTCTTACTAAAGCCCTCTGTCTTGAGGCTGACCTTTTGCATACTAGAGAAGATCTTGCTAGTTTATCTACTACTGTTGTAAATCTTAGTGATGATAACGCTAAATTAAGATCTACTTTGCAAAGGTTTCTTTCGGGAAAGAAATCCCTAAATGATGTCCTAGAGCACTCTACCAAACAAGTTGGTACTAGTGGTTTAGGATATAATGGGACTACTCCAAAAGGTAAGAAGAAGAAGGGTAAGAAAAAGAGTTTGGAACCTCCAATTTGCAATGGAGAGTCTTCCGGCTCTAAAAACCATGTGGTTTGTATTCATTACAAATGTGATGACCATTACTCTACCTATTGTCCTTACAAGCCCAAGGGGACCAACCCAAAGATGAAATGGGTCCCCAAGCTAACCTCGGTCCCCAAAGTTTGAGTTGGGTTCCGATATCCTCTTTTCTTGCAGGTTAAAAAGAAATGGATTGTTGATAGTGGATGCTCTAAACATATGACTGGAGAAATCAGCCATTTCAACAAATTTGTGAAAAAGAAAGGAGGATCGGTAACCTTCGGGGACAACAAGAAGGGTAAGGTTATAGGTGAGGGTGATGTAGGCAATGAATTATGCATTAAAAATGTATTGCTTGTTGATGGCCTACATCACAATTTAATTAGTGTTAGCCAATTATGTGATAATGGTTATCTTGTGCTATTTACTTCTTTAGAATGCTTGCTTCTAGATTCCCTGTCCTACAATGTTATATATAAGGGAACTAGAAATGGTAATCTCTATGTTATTGTTCTCGATGCACTTAAGCCCATACTAAATAGATGCTTAGTTGTGGATAAAAATGATCTTTCTCTTTGGCATCGTCGTTTGGGTCACGTGAATTTGCATCAAATGAAGAAATTGAACAAAAAGGACTTGGTTCGAGGACTTCCTAAATTGGATTTTGAAAAGGATGAGGAATGCCAACCTTGTACACAAGGGAAAAAAACCAAATCCTCCTTCAAATCCAAAGGAGTCATGAGTACCAAGAGAGTTCTTGAACTTCTTCATATTGATCTTTTCGGACCAATGAGAACACAAACGCTTCGTGGCTCCAAGTATTATCTTGTTATTGTTGATGGTTTTTCTAGATATACTTGGACTTTCTTTCTCGTTTCTAAAAGCGATACACTTGATGTTTTATCGAGATTTTGTAAACGAGTTGAAAACGAAGCTTCTTGCCATGTTGTTTCCATCCGTAGTGATCATGGGGGAGAGTTTGAAAATGATCTTTTTGAACGTTTTTGTGAAAAATCAGGTTATTCGCACAATTTCTCTTCTCCTTGCACACCTCAACAAAATAGAGTTGTTGAGAGGAAGAATAGATCACTACAAGAGATGGCTAGGACCATGCTTCTTGAGTATGATACTCCTAAGAAGTTTTGGGCTGAAGCCGTTAGCACGTCATGTTTTGTGCAAAACCGAGTTTTCACACATCCGACTTTCAAGAAAACCCCCTATGAACTATGGTGTGGTAGGAAGCCGTCTATTGATTTCTTTCATGTTTTCGGATGTCCTTATTTTGTTTTAAACACTAAGGATTCTCTCGACAAGTTTGATCCGAAATCATACAAGGCTTTCTTCCTAGGCTATAGCACTACTAGTAGGGCATATAGAGTGTTTAACATTGAACTATCTAAAATTGAAGAATCTATAAATGTTAAATTTATTGAAACTAACCCTGGTATTGGAAAGCATATTGATGATGATGATGTTGCAGATGAAATAATTCCTATCTTAAAAGATCTCAACATCAAAGACAAAGGCAAGCAGGTTGCAGAAGAAGAAAAAGAAGAAGAAAAGAAGGATCCCACTCCCCGCTTTGCAAAGAATCACCCCAAGGAGTTGATCATTGGCAATCCGTTTGAGAGAGTGAGGACACGAACTGCTCACAACAAAGAACAAGCAGATAGTGCCTTCATCTCCCAACTGGAGCCAAAGAACATCAAAGAGGCCCTTGGTGATGATGAGTGGATCCTTGCCATGCAAGAAGAGCTTGAGCAATTTGAGAAGAACCATGTGTGGACTCTAGTGCCAAGACCAAATGATAGAAAGATCATTGGCACCAAATGGGTCTACCGCAACAAGCTTGATGAGCAAGGAAAAGTGGTAAGGAACAAAGCAAGGTTAGTAGCACAAGGTTACAACCAACAGGAAGGTATTGATTTTGATGAAACTTATGCTCCTGTTGCTAGATTAGAATCTATCTGTATGCTACTTGCTTTTGCTAGTTATAAAAATTTCTTGCTTTATCAAATGGATGTTAAAAGTGCGTTTTTGAACGGTACAATCGAGGAGGAAGTATTTTTTGCTCAACCTCCAGGCTTTGAAAATGACAAATTACCCAATCATGTTTATTTGCTACAAAAAGCTCTCTATGGACTCAAACAAGCACCTAGAGCTTGGTATGAGAAATTAAAGAACTTTTTGTTAGATAATGGGTATGTCATGGGCAAAGTTGATTCTACCCTATTTTTAAAACACACTTATAACCATTTTATTATCATCCAAATATATGTTGATGATATCATTTTTGGCGGGACTGATCTTGATCTTTGCAAGGAGTTTAGTTCTCTTATACAGAGTGAATTTGAAATGAGCATGATGGGTGAGTTGACCTTCTTCCTCGGATTTTAAATCAAGCAAACAAAGGAAGGAAACTTCATCAACCAAGGCAAATACACAACTGAACTACTCAAGCGCTTTGGGATGGAGAACATGAAGCCGATGGATACACCCATGTCTAACACCGCCAAACTTGATAAAGATGAAGAAGGTGAAAAGGTAGATGAGAAGCTCTATAGAGGTATGATAGGAAGTTTACTTTATTTAACTGCCTCTAGACCTGACATTATGTTTAGAGTTGGCTTGTGCGCTCGCTTTCAATCTTTCCCCAAGAAGTCACATCTCACTGCTGTTAAGAGAATTTTGAGGTACTTAGCCAAAACTCAAAATTTTGGTCTATGGTATCCTAAATCAAGGGATTTTACTCTTACGACATATAGTGATGCGGATTATGCAGGGTGTTTGATTGATAGAAAGTGCACAAGTGGCACTTGCTTCCTTTTAGGACCATGCTTAGTGTCTTGGTTCTCCAAGAAACAAAGCACAGTGGCATTATCAACTACCGAAGCTGAATACATCGCTGCCGAGAGTTGTTGTGCACAGGTCCTATGGATGAAGCAAATGATCCAAGACTTTAACATATTTTTTGATGCTTCTCCTATCCATTGTGACAATACTAGTGCAATTAACCTCTCTTATAATCCTATATTGCATAGTAGAGCTAAGCATATAGAGGTTCGCCATCATTTTCTTCGTGACCACATTGCCAAGAAAGATATCTATATCACACATGTGGACACGGAAAATCAGTTGGCAGACATTTTTACAAAACCTCTAGCTAGAGATCAATTTAATTTTATTCGATCTAAACTGCTCATTATTGATTTAAATGATATTGCTATGTGATCTAGCTAGTGGTCTCTATCCTATATGCTTGCTCATGTCATTCATCACCTTATGTTGCCTATACATGCTTGCTTGTGCTTATTTTTCCTATCGATATGCTTAGTTTTTTTCTTGGTTTTGGGCTTTTATCGAATTTCGCGTTTTATCGCTAAATAGTGCCCAATGATGAGCAAAATGTGCCTAGGTATGTTATTTATGCATAATAGAATGGAAAAATAAATTTAATAGGCATGTATGTGGCTAGAATCTAAGATTTAGACTGCTAGGTCAGGTTGACCTTCGTTCGAGTTTCACCCCAAAAAACTCGACCGATCAGGAGCCGAGAGCTGTTCTTCAGTGGACCGATTGGTCGAATTGTCCACTCTCAGAACTCGACCGATCGACAAGCTGCACCAACTTAAAAGTTAGGATCGGCCGACTATTTTCACTTGCAACTTGAAAATAGCCGACCAATTCCTCTTCTCTTGGCCCGTTCTCTCCACCCTATCCCTAAACCTTCTCCGTTCCTAACCCTAGGGTGCCTTAGCAGCTTGCTCCTGACCTCCCCGGGCGACGGTTGTGTGTTCTTGTTGGTTTTTGAGGTTTGTTTTGCTTGTGTGTGCATTTTCTCCTCTTGTTTTTGCTTCCATGGCTTTCCACAGGAGAAAACGACCTGCCCCTAGCAATGCTCCAGCTTCTTCCTCGACCCAACGGTTGATTCCTTTTGATAACACTACGTTTGTATCTCTTGAGGCAGTTAATAGGTATAAGGATCTCCTTCCTTGGTCTCTTTTTCCTTTCCGCCCCCTAGTTGGTACAATCCGTTTTCAAAACCATATCAACTCTATCGCACAGCTTCTTGCCAAACACAACCTTTCCGCCCTTGCAATCGAAAGTGACTGCTTCAATAATCAGTTATCAAGTACAAAAGTAGTTCACGAGTTCTACGCTAATCTGCGTTGCAACTATGATTCGATTGTTCCCCCACCAAATACCGAAATAGTCCTAACATCGATGATCGCCGGTCATCGGTTTCAAATCTCTGAGGAGAATTTCAATCTCTATCTTACCGGAGACAAAGAAACAACTACTTGGCGCCAGGGCTATGATGAGTATTTTGATCTTTTAGACCCGGAAGGCTTTTACAAACATCATGAATTGACTTTACCAGACATTCATCCATTTTTGAAGAAGCCTGACGTGGCCTATAAGAAGCGGTCCACCATTCCCTCCTCCCTTGACCTCCAGAAGCGCATCCTAGCCCTTGTGCTTAACTGCAACATCCATCCGAAGCGTAATCAAACGGATATTGCGGAAAACACAGCGGTTTTGATGTATTGTTTGTTGAACAACATAGGTGTCAAGTGGGCTCGTTACATTCTACATCATATAACCTGCTTTGACAAAGGCAAGAACACCAAGGGCACCCACCCTCCGTATCCAGCCTTGATCTGTGGTCTCTTCCAGTTCGCCACTGACAAATCATTCTTTTCCGACTTCCATTACCCGGTTGCTCGAAAGGGAGTGTGCATTAGTGAAACCACTCTTCTGAAGGCTGTACCTACCCCTGCCCCTGCCCCTGGTGCTTATGGCTCTGCCTCCGCCTCTGCTTCTAATGCCCCTCCCACCTCCACCCAGGCTCCACCCCTGCAGCCCCACCCTCGCCCTAGCCATGCGTCTTTCAGAGCATCAAATGAAACCCTTCTGGGTTACATGATGCATGAACATGCGTACAATCGACAGGTTCAGGAGCACCTTCATCAGGATTTATGTGCCATCATGTCTCACATGAATCTATCCTGCTCCTCACCCTACCCAGTTTACCAGCCATATTCGGGTAGTGCTTATGCCTCCTATGCCTATGAACATTACTATCCTGCTCCACCACCGTTTGTTGCCGAGCCTTCCGCTACTGCCCCACCTCAGTATCCCTCTAGTAGCTCTGCTCCTGCATATCTACTGCTACCTATTGGCCCCCTGGCCACCCTGCTCGCGTCCTTGGGGGACTCTGCTCCATCCTTTCCGTAGGCCAAGGAGCTTCTAGCTCTTGGCATGTCGTGGGCTGAGCAGAATGCCCGCTGGCCCAGTCGCTCCTTTGGTCCTGCTGATGAGGAGATGCCCGACCAGGCTGAGGATGCCGACGAGGATGCTGATGACGCTGATGGTGATGGTTCTTCTGCTGAGGATGCCGATGATGGTGCTGGTTCTGCTGCTGGCACAGCTGCCCTGCCTTCGGATGGTGATGAGGACTACAACCCAGGCGATGACGAGGAAGTAGTTGACATAGATAGCTTAAATATCTAGGAGGTTGTCTTAGATTATAGTCTAGCATGTCTATTATATATATCTTTCTAGACTCTTTTGTATAAGCAACATCTTGGCACATTAATCTGAGCTGTACTATTTTCTTATTCTCTGTTTTCTCGCTTTTATGGTTGTAGTCGCTTATGAGAACATATGTCTGAGTTGGAATATCATTGCTATACACTTTGGCTATTAAATCCGTGTTATCTTATGCTTGGTGTTTGATGAGCTATATTTTGATTCTGACTTGGATTGTATGTTTCTCCTCTGTGGTTGTATGTTATATGCCTTTACAATGTTGTTTCTTATCTTTTTGCATATATGTGTGGTTGAGTCTTGGAGAAGACCTAGTTTTTTTTTGCTCTTCTACACCCCCTTCCTTTTTGATAATGTCAAAAGGGGGAGAAATATCTCTTGATTTAAGACTCAATCATATTGTTTCTTGTGATAATACTATTTCTTTCTTGCCTAAGTGATCCTTTTCTTGTTAATTTGCTGATTGATCATATGACATGTAAAGGATTACATATTACATGGATTTTGGTTTTTGCTATGTATAGAAAATCTAACATGCAGGTGAGAGGAAGCATAGTTTGAGGGGGACCAATTCCAATTGTTCTTATCATGAATCCCCCAAATTCACAAGGCAAAAGTATAATTTTCTTATCCTTTTCAATATGTTTGAGGAATGGTTTGTCATTGTCAAAAAGGGGGAGAATGTTAACCTAGAGGTTGTACATTACCTATATTTTGATAATGACTTAAACATTCCATTCATATGTATCTAACATGTGATTTTAAGATTATTTGCAGACATTAGGTACATGAAAAGGATCACATATACAAGCCCTAGAATGGGCCAAGTGAAACCAAATTGATTACAAGTGTGCATTTTAGGATTTCCATATAAATCACCTTAGAACATAAATGTAATCACTTGTAACGATGAATATGCTTGTAACTTAGAAGAGAAAAATGTTTGGGACAAAATTCACCAAGTGCTAATCACTTTTATTGCAAATTAGAAAATCCATTTCAGGCACTTGGTCGGTCGAGTTTCCCACCCTGAAACTCGACCATCATCCTGAGTCGATTTTATGAAGATTGCAATCGGTCGAGTTGTGCACTCACAGAACTCGACCAATTGGGTAGTAGGCCATTTCCAGTTGAAATGGTCGGTCGAGTTTCCTCAGGACAAACTCGACCGATCAATTCAACATCGGATTGCCTGCTACTTGATCGATCGAGTTACACCTATTGATACTCGACCGAATGCACTGTACGAAATTTGCAGAAAAAGTAATATGACCGTTGGTGAATTGTTTTGGGCAAAAATATAGCCGTTTTCTTGAAGGGAAAACGATCACTTTTGCACCCAAGTGTCCCACGACATAAAGGGCCACCCTCAACTATAAATAGAACCCCTTGGACTTCATTCCAAGCTGCTCTTCCATTGCAAACGTGGTTCTAGCTTAGTTGAGAGTATTCCAAGCCCTTGAGCCCCTTTCTCTCTCTACCTTGAAGACAAATTCGTGAGTGAGATAGGTCCCTGTGTATGAGAGCTATCCTTTGTGCTATGTAAAGCTCTCCTTTCTTTCTTCCCACCTCCAAATCAAATTGAAGATTGATTGAAGCTACTTCTCCGAGTGAAAGAGGAGTTGCTGCTGTTCTTCTCCGAGTGAAGGGGAAGATGTGTTGCTGATCTTCAAGAGTGAAGATTGATCGTTGCTCCAGCTCCCTTGGTGAAGGGAAAACGTGGGCAAGCTCTCCAAGTGAAGGAGAGGTGCAATGCAAGCTCAAGTAAGATAGGTAATTCCTTCAAGGCTGAAGACAAAGGTGAAATTGGGTAAGTCCTTTGTAGAAGGCCGAAGAATCTCGCTTTGTGGGTAAGTCCTTGGATAGGTAGAAGATCTTAGCTTGAGTAATTAAGCTGTTGGTTGTGTGGTTTATGTTTCTTGTAATCTTATCGTGATAAATAAGAGGACCAAGTTGCAAATCCTAGAGTCTAACCAACTATCTAAAAGTTGTCTTTCCCTTTTTTTTCCCCTATCACATTATTTACCTATCTTTTTTTGTTCTCCTTTTTCTTAATATGAAAATACTTTTATTGACTCAAGTTTTCCCATTTCTTATATAGATAGAATGATGACAACTTCTTCCTTTGAGTTCTTTTTTGGCCTTGGTTTCTACAACAAAAGGTTCATCTTCTCCTCTGTTTTCCTCACTTCTATTTTTTCTAATAGAAAGGGGCAACTTCTTGGCAAAATTCAAACGAAGTTTGATTTCGGTTGAATTGGGCCACATTCTTGTAACCGATTCAAATGAAGACCGATTTCAGTAGTTTGTTTGTGATGCTTGTGATTTTTTGAAGATCTAATGTGTAATCATTAGTACTGGTAGATAAATCGTGTGGTCTATTTCCAGTTTGACACATCAAAATAACATTGTTATGGATTTTTGGGTATAAGTATTTTGGCCGAGTTGATAGTGTCAAAATTAAAGGTCATATGTACATTCTAATTGGAAAAAAAGAGTTGGCAATACCTTCTCATATTTATATATAATTGGAATTACTAGTATTTAACTAGAGTTTATATCTTCAGATACAATGTAACTAAATGAGTGCAAAATGTCATTTACCAACAAAAGTTGTGAGAATTGTCTCTATTTAGAAACACATTGTTTCTTATTTAGAAAATGATGACTGATGAAACTTCAAAAGGAAAAAAATAAAATTAAAAAGTAATTATTAGTGCATGTGAAAGCATCATTCTTTTTTGTTGGTTTGTAATTACAATTGAGCACATTAAATCAAGTTATAATTGGTTATATTTTGCAATTAAAGAATTGATAAAATGACAAGTGATTCTAATTAATATGCCAACATGTTATCAATATTATGAAATTCTTATTGTGTTATTATTTTTTAAAATATTTAAGATACACGCCCCTAGCCTCTAAATATATTTATTTCTAAGTATTATGTGAGTTATATAACCATGAAAAAAATTGATATAAATTAATAAGCTGAAGTTAATAGCACAATGACAACGATTTCTAAAAGAAATAAATTTTTAAGCTACTTGAAGTAAAATATCTTAACTTCATTGCCTATAATATTTAGTAATTTATAAAATCTATCATAGGACTATAAATTTTATTATTTATGAGGACCGTAAGAGATATGATTGTCAATTGTATTTACCTCAACTCGTAAGTTGTATGCTCAATTAAATGTAATATAGCTATTTAAACCAACATTTTACCAATACATGGTATCATAAGTAATAATTATAATATTATTTTATTTGTTGGGGCCTGAGCGGCTCCTTGTGGCTCCTCCCGTATCTCCCACCTTTACGTTGTTTGTATTTTATCTGATTTTCACATAATACGTGTTTAGGCTATCTGAAGTTCTTACTCTGTAAACTATAATTTGGTACATATTTTATCTTAATCAAATAAGTTTTTATTTATACTCGCACTTGACGGTTAGCTGTTTCCAACCCAGCAGTAGCATCAGTGAGGGTAAAAAAAAAAGGGATTTCTTCGTGTGTGGATCGATAATGCAGTTACCCTTTTTGTGATATAGAAGACGCATGCCACCTTGACTGCAGCAATTGGCGGGAGTCCCAGCCAATCAGGCCTCAACAAACAAACAAGGACAGAAATAGGCAAACACCCGCATCAAACGAGAGGTGACGAGAGGAGGATAGATTGGCAACCTGTCAAGCGTAGCTCTCTCTCTTCTTCTTGTTTCTTCCATCTCTGGTAGGAAATGGTTTTGGTTGCCCAAAAGAGAACACGGCTGGTAGCGAGACGGAGCAGCCATACCGGCCGACAGGAGGTGGTTGATCGGATTAGGGCGTAGTAGGAGCTAGTTAAAGGAAAAGGAAGAGGAAGAGGAAGAGAAGCAACTAGCTTTCGATCTCTTTCCTCTTCCTCAATAACCAAACAGATTTTAATCCCGGTACAGAGGAAAGAAAATCCAAGATATCATCATTCCAGATGCAAATCAAGGGTACGGGTTATATATTATTCTCAATCATCAATTTTTCTCAATAACTAAATGCTACTTTTCATCTGATAGAAATCATAGGTATTCTTTGTATTGCTCTGAATTATACTTTTTCCTTGGCATGATTGTTTTCTCCATGTGACGCAGGAACATTATGTTTGTATCCGTGCCGGGATCCAATCCAGGTCGGTCGGTCAATCAAGATATAGATCGATCATTTTATTAGCCCGGCCGTCTGCAACTTCCATTTATTTCCCTGTGAAGCGTATCTCCAGGGAAGATGGCTTCCTCACCTCAGCCATCCCCACCTTCAGATCTCTCTTCGTCTTCCTCTTCCTCGTCACTGCCGCCCAAGTCAAGCCCAGGAACCGTGGCCTCTTCCAGTAGTCCTCCACCGACACAGCAACAAAAAGAAGTACAACAACAGAAATCCTCCCCTCCCTCACCTCCGAACCCAAGAGGCACCCCTTCTTCCTCCACATTGGAGACTACTTCATCTATGCCGTCCTCAAAGCAGCAGACCCCTGATAATTCCAAGGAGACGCCCTCCTCCAAGAAGGGCAACGGCAAAGAGGGCGACTCTAGTGGTGGTGGTCACGGAGGATTGAACATACCCTTGGTGGCCGGTGTAACTGCCGGGGTGATTGTGTTCCTGCTTATGATGCTCATTTCTTGCATAGTACTCCGGAGGAAGAAGAAGGGGTCGAACTATTATCCAGAACCTTCACGTGCAGGGTCTAAGAGCCAAGGAAGCAGAGGTAAGTAAGACTTGTTATCACTGGTTGGGTATATTGGTCGATTAGCAAGACTTGTTTCTCTCTCATTGAAAGTTTTCCTCATCGTCATATACTATTTTTTTGTCATAATTAAACCCGCGTGCAGTGCCTATGAACATGAACGACTACTACGCGAGCAGTGGCCCATGGCAGGACGGGCCGATGCACCACAACCCCGGCGGGCAACCGGGCGCACCATGGCACCCTGGCGCCGGCGGCATACACGGGCAGAACAACGGAAGCAGCGACGAATTCAGCTCCGGCGTGTTCGGCCACGGCATGGGTGGCGGCGGAGGTGGCTTCGTCACCGACTCTGGCCCACACGGCCCCGTACTCCCACCGCCTTCCCCAGCCATGGCGCTGGGGTTCAACAAGAGCACGTTCACGTACGAGGAGCTTGCCGCGGCCACGAACAGGTTCTCTCAGGCGAACCTCCTGGGACAGGGCGGGTTCGGGTACGTGCACAAAGGGGTGCTGCCTAATGGGAAGGAGGTCGCCGTGAAGAGCCTCAAGTCTGGTAGCGGGCAGGGTGAGAGGGAGTTCCAGGCGGAGGTCGAGATTATTAGCAGGGTGCATCACAGGCACCTTGTGTCTCTGGTTGGGTACTGTATTGCTGGTGGGCAGAGGATGTTGGTGTATGAGTTTGTGCCTAATGGGACGCTGGAGTATCATCTGTATGCCAATGACAAGAACGTCATGGATTTTCCTACTAGGTTGAAGATCGCCTTGGGGTCGGCGAAAGGGCTCGCGTATCTGCACGAAGACTGTGAGCAAGCATTCTCATCTAAAATTTGATACGTTGCGGGATTTTGAAATCATTTGCTGACAATCCATGCATGCAATTCACGATGCAGGTCACCCTAAGATCATCCACCGTGACATCAAGACGGCCAACATCCTCATCGACTACAAATTCGAGGCCATGGTGGCGGACTTCGGCCTCGCCAAGCTCTCCGCGGACAACTTCACCCACGTCTCCACCCGCGTGATGGGCACCTTCGGGTACCTGGCCCCGGAGTACGCGTCTAGCGGGAAGCTGACGGAGAAGTCGGACGTGTTCTCCTTCGGCGTCATGCTCCTGGAGCTCGTCACGGGCCGACGCCCTGTCGACACAACGCAGGCCATGATGGAGGACAGCCTGGTGGACTGGGCGAGGCCGCTCATGTCCCAGGCGCTCTTCGACGGGAACTTCGACGAGCTCGTCGACCGCCGCCTCGGGAGCAACTACGACACCGCGGAAATGGCGCGGATGGTCGCCAGCGCCGCCGCATGCGTCAGGCACGTCGCCAAGAGGAGGCCCAAGATGAGCCAGATCGTGCGAGCGCTGGAGGGAGACTCGACGTTGGAGGACCTCAACGACGGTGTGCGGCCCGCGCTGGGATCCATGCTGGGTTCCTCTACCAGCTCCGAACTGGAGACGGGGTCGTACTCGTACAAGTCCCAGATGAAGACGTACCAGAAGGCCAACCTTGCCAGCTCCGAGTTCGGAAGCGTCTTTGGAGACCGGTGACGATGTTGGCGATGCCGTATCCACATTGCACTAATCACATGCTCGTCGTTATTATTATCAACAAGCCAATCATCAAAACCGGTATTACGATTGGCGCGGAACACTGGCTTAATCTTTAGCTCTTGTCCTTTTTCTCTTTTTTCCCCTTTCTACAGCGTTCGTTTCCTTT
The DNA here is from genome assembly GCA_963693085.1 of Alisma plantago-aquatica. NCBI lineage: Eukaryota > Viridiplantae > Streptophyta > Magnoliopsida > Alismatales > Alismataceae > Alisma > Alisma plantago-aquatica. Next base: position 851,738,135 of record OY856414.1, read on the forward strand.
TTCTTCTTCTTCTTTCTTTTTCTTAGAAGAAGGCCAGTTCGACGTCGGGAGCAAATCAAACAATATCTGGGAGGTTTTGTTGCTCTTGTCTATGTTCTATTTGTGATATAACATTTCTCGCAATTTTTTTTTTAATTTATTTAGCATCCATGTCCGGCCGCGGAGTTTATTAGCTCCGAATGCTTATGGCGCAACTCGCTCTAAGAAAGAAACTTAGGACCTGTTTGGTAGGAGGTTACTTCATTATAATTAATTGTTCACTTTATAATATTATATTTTATTTAGTAGGGCGCGGAGTAGTCAGCAACTTAAGGTTAGGGGAGGGCATAGTTTAGTATTTGAACTTGAGAAAAGAATATATGTATAAAATGAACTATTATTTTGACAACATTTTTACCACTAATTGTTTGAATTTTATTTTTTGATTCTTCATAGCATAAAAGTCATCAATAATAATATTATTTGACGGGTTGTTCTAAAAGATGTATCATACGTATATTGTCCTAAGTATAAGTTAACAAATAAATGATATATCAAAAACATTATGTGTCCTAATGAGATGCAACAATTTTAAAAAATAATAAACAAAACATATTAAGATAGAGTCTATCTTTTTCACATTCTAGAAAATGCAAGTAACTTGTTGTCGATGTATAAGTTACTAAGGAAGTACAAGTTAACAAATAAATGATATATCAAAAATATTATGTGTCCCAATGAGATGCAACAATTTTATAAAATAATAAACAAAACATATGAAGATAGAGTCTACCTTTTTCACATTCTAGAAAACTCAAGTAACTTGTTGTCGATGTATAAGTTACCAAGGAAGTATATATGTAGTTGTTCCTATTTTTATCCTTGCCAACGAACGATGCTCTTTGAGACAACGTTGGCATATAACAAGCCGCGTTCCTCTGTTTTTTATTTATTTTAGATCTAGTGGCATATGATTTTGGAATAGTGATGATTTGTATACCATTCTATTAAGTCACAGTTAGATTTTTATGCAGGTTAAAAAGATATTAGGTAAGTAGAATGTGACGGAGAGACGATTTTTTCTGTAAAGTAAAAGTTTATATTTACCATATGTGTGCACAGAATAATTAAGGAGATGACTCGTTGTGGACCATTTGTAAATATATTTCAACGTCCACAAAAAGTCAGTGTTGGATTAAAAAAAGCTTGGTTTAATAGATTTACTTGTATTTTTATTAATTAAGGATATTTAAAATACATGAGGGTTCTCAAAAAAATAAATAATATCATCAATAAAAAAACTTGAGTTTGATTTTCTTGATTAGATAAGTCTAGTGTTACTATAATTTAGTGGAAGAGATAACATTGGCTCAAAGATGAGACATGATTCAAATAAAAAGGAAAGAAACAAAATGACTGGTGTTTTGTGAAAAGAGGAACAAGAAGAGTAGAGAGACAATTAAGAATAATAGATAATAACTAATTCTAATATTTTAAAAATTGAGGGGGGGGGAGGCCCCAGTTGCCCCCTCCCTTCATCCTAGCTTCCAGGCTTAGCTGTGGAATTCATTCTACGTCAAATTTCATTTTTGGCCGTAAAAACACAGAATTAGTACCACATAGAAAATGTGTGTAGTTGGGTGCAATTGTAGGTTTTGATGGTGCTTTACCGGATCTAACACGGGCATGTATGCTTTTTCTACTGCATCTTTCATGCAATTTCCATGTTCTGTTCTACTTGCATGCCAAAACACTGAACTTGAAGTACATCCTACCAAATGTAATCTATGCAGCTCAATAGGTATGATTATATATGGCATGTTTTCCGAATCATCAAATTTCACCGAACTACACCCTACCAAATTAGCCATTACTTCAGTTCTAAAGTAACACTTCCTAAAAAAAGATATAGTTCGGAAGATGTTTAAAGTGCCTATTTTTCTACAATGAGTTACATCTCATGTTGTGTAAAATACAATATACAAATATCAAGAAGTATGCACATATTTCTACCTCATGTTTTCTATATATGCAAGGAAATACTACAATCTAATTTCACCTTACTTTTTAGATGTAATACCTAGACAAATGGATTATTTTTTTTGCAATGATAGTTCCTCTAGATTGACTGTTACATGGCCATATTTGACTCAACTTACATGCCAACATTTCAAAGACCATTCACATAGGACTAAGATACACCAAGTTACTTAACTCTTTAAGAGTCGTGATCCTTCATCCTTAAAACATTGTTATCCAATCTTTCCTATGGGCAATCTTCAATATTTTTGATGTTAAGAGAGTTGCCTATTTCTAGAGATAAGATACCAAAAGTGGTCGTGCTTCCATTTGGGATAATTGTTGGATGAGCATATCTATTAAGTTTGAGAATTTTGATCTTTTATCAACAAGAGGGTGGAAATATGCTGGTTTTGAATGACTCAAGTATCATGATCTACATGGCTTATCAAGTAGTGGTCAGAAGAACTATGACGAGTCCTTATGGCTCTCTTATGAATGATAGCACACAAGAAAACAACTTGGAAGGAAAACAATCATGCCTTTAGTATGGAACACTACATCAAAGTTGCATCTATTTTCATTTATTCTTGTCTATTCCAGACTTAGTTTAAATTCATATCACCACCTTGAATAAGATTTATTGATTCATTACAACTTTGAAATGTGGGACAATAGTAGGCAAGTTCCTCATCCACATGATCAATTAGCAATTTCTTTCCTTGATAAAAGAAAAGGGAGGTGCAAGGATGCCCATTCTCTCACACTTACAAGGACCCTTGTACTCCTAATCTACATAGAAGATGATGTGTGTTTATTTATCTACTATCCATTTCCTCATTTTTGCAGCATCAAGCGTATGTTTCAATTCATTTATTTACCATTTTAAAATCTATTTATAAAATAGATCCATATTATTTTATGGATATTATTTTCTCATAGAGTTGAAGCATCTAGATTCTCGGGGGGATTCTGGGTGCTTTGGAATGAAACTAAATGTAACATTCAAATAATTCAAAGCCACAAGTACTACATACATTGCCGGGTAAATGACAGTTGCTTCATCACTTTTACCTATGCTTCACCGAGCCCAAACAGAAGACCGATTCTGTGGGAGCATCTAATCACTATTAGTCAATCTATTAACCTCCTGTGGATTGCTTTAGGGGATTTCAACTACATGTTGAGTCCATCGGAGAAAATGAGGAGCAGTAGGTTCAATCTATCCGAGGCCAACAGGTTCAATAACGCCATCATCAAAGCAAGCTTGGCAGATATAGGCAGCACAAGATATGTGTTCACATACAAGAAAGGGCTTTTGCACAAGTGCTTAGATAGAGACTTTGCCAATGACAAATGGGTTCAGCAGTACCCCATGTTTATCTGTGAAAATCTCCCTAGAATTGGGTCTGATCATAACCCAATTGGTATCCTCAAGTCACCTACTCCCAAAACATATAAGAGGTTTAAAACCAAAGCTTCCTGGCAGCACCAACCAAACTTTCACAACATGTTTAGGAGAGTTTAGGAGGGATCGTCACCCTTCTTCTTACTATCAGAAGCATTCTCAATGGATCTCCAATACCTGAAGCACTTGGAAATTCAAGCATTGTTCTCATTCTGAAGATAAAGTGCCCAACAAGATGCAACCAGCTATGTGCCATCTCACTTAACAACGTATACCTTAAATTGGCTTCCAAAGTCATTGTTGAACGTGTCAAGAGGCACATCCCCCTCTGGATCTCAAAAAAACAAACTAGCTTCATTCCTGGTAGATGCATCTTTGATATCATCATCCTTGTCTAAGAGGTGATCCACAATCTTAGGAAGCACTCCAGTGCACCTTACATGGCCATTAAGATTGATCTATCTAAAGCGTATGATCGAATGTACTGGGGTTTCATCAAAAACACATTGAGTAAAATGTCCTGGCCTGACAATATCAAGAGGTATATCTTGAACTCCCTTTCAGCTGAGCAAACAAGCATAATCTTTAATGGAGAGGCTCTTCCTCCATTCAAAACTTCTAGGGTGCTATGCCAAGGTGACCCCCTATCTCCATATCTTTTCGTTCTATGCATGGAGCGCCTTACTCAACTCATCCACCAAAGAGTTGATAGTAAACAATGGCGAGCAGTAAAGTTCTCCCAAAAAGGCCCTGTAATCTCTCACATCTACTTTGCTGATGACATAGTGCTTTTTGCACGAGCAACCATGGAGCAGATGATGATCATCAAATAATGCTTCAAAACGTTTGAGGATGCTTCTGGGCAACAAATATCAATTGATAAATCCAAAATCTTCTTTGCTGCTTCTATTGACCGGGACACCAAAAGAAACATCTGCTAGTTTAGTGGCATCCAGGAAATGGGGGATCTTGGCAAATACTTGGGCGTCCCTCTCTTGCATAAAAGAGTGAACAAAGATACATATTCCTACTTGGTGAATAACATGGAGATAAGAATAAATGGTTGGGCTACAAAGTCTTTATCCCTCGCAGGCCGCTTCTGCCTTGCAAAGTCAATGCTCAACGCGCTTCCTACCTATGTCATGCAAACAACAAAAATACCTATGTCAGTCTGTACTAAGCTGGACAGGACAGTACGTAGATTCATATGGGGAGGAGGACACAATCCAAACCATACGTCTCTTGTATCCTGGAAGATGGTCAGTACCCATATCGACAATGGAGGTCTGGGCATAAAGTTCATGTCGGACTAGAACAAAGCTTTGTTATGGAAAAACTCTTGGAAATACCTGATCTCTCACAACTCCCTCTGGAAGACATGCCTTAAGTATAAATACAAAAGTGTGAACAAAACCAGGAAGGGTCGAGCTACTCCTTTCTGGAAGTCACTGGCCTCAGGTTTAGATTTTATAAAAGAAAACTACTCAAAGGTAGTCAACAATGGTAATACTACTGCTTTCTGGACAGACAACTGGGTTCCTAACTATGAAAATCCCTCAACCATCAGCAAGAAATAGGTGGTCGATGATATACAATATCTACAAGTAGCGAGTGCGAGAAACCTCCATGGGGGATGGGACATAGACTTCCTCAATAGCTATCTACCGGCCAGCTGTGTTCAACAAATACAGAAGCTCTCTCCACTAGACGTAGCCAGAGGTGGTGATCTGTGGAGATGGTAACATGACGAAACTGGCTGTTATACAACAAGCTCAGCGTATGATATCATACATGGAAATTGAGTGTTCCCTACCAATAGAATCTGGCACACTATATGGCACCTGCATGCTCCTAGTAAGATCAAAACTTTTATATGGCTAGCTTCCCATGAAGCCATCATGACCAACGCCCGCTGTAAGCAAATACATTTTATAGATTGCTCCATATGCCCACACTACGGGGCCGAGAATGAGGACACTTTACACGCTCTATGGGCTTGTCCTTCGGCCAATGAAGTTTGGTTGTGATTGAATATGCAAACAACCATGAACCAACACTAGCCATCTGTCCAAGAATGGCTTTCCAAGCAGCTAGCGGGCAAAGAGGAAGACAAGACAATGTCTGTTGTTGTGTGCTGGATAATATGGAGGGCCAGGAATGCATTAGTTTTTTTAGCAGACCACCATAGGTATAAATAGACAACTCAGCCAAATCGGGAGTTCATGTAAAGCTGTGAACATTGAGAAAATGAGGAGAGCATCTCTTACATCCAACTGTGATGAGGAAGCCACCTACCAGTGGTCTAAAGCTACATCAACTAAAACCACATTCGTGGATGCAGTAGTAAAGGGCAACAAGGCAGTTGTAGCAGCTGTTACTCTTAACAAAGAAGGCCAATGGACTAGGGGCAAAGAACTCACTCTTTCGGTTACGGAAGTTGAGATTAGAGAAATCCATTTAGTGCTACAGGCACATACTGGAAACCTTAACGAACCTCTGATGATTGTTATAGACAGTAGCAAAGCTACTAAAGTCATAAATGGAAACCCAGCAGACTATCCAGCTTACCAGCCATGGCTGCAGGATATCAACAATATCATTCAAGATCAGGAGGATGTAATGATTGTGAACCTACCCAGGTAGTACACATTGATTGTTGATGCTTTGGCTAAGCATCACCTCAAAAACTACAACGAGGGACATACCTATATGAACCCTCCTTTCGACCTTGTGGGTCTACCCCTTTCCTCTTCTTCGTGTAATGGTAGGAGTCCTACCATGTTTTATTTGGCTAGAAACAATGTATGTCCTCCATTTCTGATCCCTGCACGAGGAAGGTGGGTTTGAATAAAAAAAATGACAACTTGGAATTGAACTTATCAAATCATAATAAATTTCTTTGGATTTGTTATAAATAATCAATGTGAGATAAAGCAATCAATTCATGGTCCTGACTATTAAATTGAGGGGGTCGATTGATGTGTAGTCCATACTCACGACAATGATCATACAAAATCATTATCATGAGAATCCTTCCCAAATTTATGATATATTATGAGTAGTTAGATGGATTTATTTGTCCAACCACATAATAGTGATCTCTAGTTCATAGTCAACCATAATTGATGTTCTTTTAGGAATCAACCATCATCTCTTTAATGTTTTAAGTTTGTGTTCAAAAGGCTCCACTAGGATAATTGTTGAACTAGTAATCTAGAAGGAGAGTGGAAGAATCATTTGGAATTTCTATTTTACCCAAAACCTTCTACTAGGATAATGCAGAACTAATAATGTAGAAGGAGGATGGTTTAATAATTTCTATATTGCTTCAATGAGATATTCTTATCAATGAGGTAGTGTGCCTCCAACTTTCAAACTCAAATGAGATAATACAAGGTAACTTTATGGCTCTATCTCATTGTCACAACCTTGTAAGGCATCAGTGCAATGCTTCAACCACATGAATACATGGATTTCATTCTTCATAACAAAACTAGTGATATCAAGATGTCCCATCCAAATGTCATAATTGATTTGCTTATTTTCACTATGGAACTCAAAGGCAATGTTGATATGATTGAGAATATCCTCACTGATCTTGAAAAATCACATGGGCTAAAAGTAAACTTGTTTAGAGCCAACTCTTCATAAACAAGAAAATAGACTCCCTATTAAACTTATGACCAGGCGGTAAAGTTTCTTAGCTCCATTTTAGATATCTAATCCTCTTTACTACCACCAGTAAATTAACTAGGAAATTGTTGGTATCTATAATGGACAAGGCCAATGCAAATTTTGACTCCCAAATACTCTCTTTGGATGGTTGGGTAAAAATAATCATATCCAAAAATATTGCCTACCAAATATTCTAGAAAATTACTTTTCCACTACCTATTTCATTGTTGATATTTAAACATCACTATACAACCTGCTTTGTATTGTAATACTAAAAAAGAAACATTATTACATCATTTCTTGGCATTCCACTTATCACCCCCACAAAAAAGGCGCCAGGCATGAGACAAATTTTGGTTGGTAAACTACTTGTTCCTTACGCAATATTAGGGGATATTGCATACCATAGATTCTCTCTCTAGATCTACTAGTCATAGAAAATATCCTATTTGGTCATGTCCTACTACTGGAACTTAGAAATGGTTCTCCATATGCCTTCTCAAGTACAACTCTAAAGCGTGCTAATTCTATAACTACTATAGGTAGTGACACTTGTGTCTGATTCATTCTATGTTGGTGGATTTCAAGTGGCTACTACTTAAATAAATTCATTGATGAGTCCCATGTAATTAGTTCATGGTTGGGGAAATATTGACAAAGTATCTTATCTTATTGAGAATGATTCATGGGCTTGCCTCATTGGTGGTCATTGGACAACATGCAATCTCTATTGAGTGACATGTTGATTTCCTTATCGAGGTCAAGATTGCGAACACATAGGATAATCTTCAAGATCACTCTTCTAAGAAACTAGGACTACCTAAGAGTTAAACATACAAAGTAGGTATAATTACATGGTATTAGGTGATACAGATCATCAAGGTAAATCCTTATTCACAATTTCCAATTTTGTAAAGATTAGTTTCTTACTAAATATTAAATCAACATTAGGGTTTTGATCTCACATTTTAATGTATATTTTCCATCATAGTTTTGAAAGTAACTGTCATATTTTCTTTGATTGTGAGGTGAACAACCTTCTATGTATTATTATTGTGAATTCAAGTTTATCAAAATCGATCTTTGTTTTCTATGCAGACACGTTTTAAGTCAAAGATAAGAATTACATGTTTGCCACGTAACCAAGAACTAAGCCTTTTATATGGTAAATTGGACCTCATCTAGTGCTAGAAGATGGGTTTGATTTAATGGGAATTGGGGAATGACTTACTGTGGTATCGACCAAGAGCAACTTGTTATCATTAGCACTAAATAAACCAACCATTTAAAGCATCTTCATGCTTGTTTGATCCCTATGGGGTCAACCCTTTTCTGGATGGCATGAATAGAGCATTCAACACATTTTTTAATTTGAAATCCCTTATATAAATCAAAATATACCACAACAATTGATTTGGCATTGATAGATCAACATAGTCAATGTTCCAATTAAATCTTAAATGAATAATTATAGTGTTAGTGCATCATCCTCAATCACCTTCCACTTCCAAAATGTTTCTAGCTCAAGAACATGTATGGAAAATCCTTTTCATTTACTTGAGATATAATGCCTAGGCCCATCACCTAGGGCTTTATAAGAGTATTAGGTATCAGTGAATGGCCCCATAGACCACATCTGGCCTTGGATGTGCACTTTGTCCTCAATCACTCATAGTTAGGGATCAACTTCCCAACAGGTCACCGATCCTAGTACTACTTTGGGATGAGAACACTTAACCATAGAGTCCTTTGTGATGAGCCCCATAAAAAGGAGGTCCACCTTGGTGGTATGGGTAATCCAGTCATTCTTTTAAAGATCATTTTATTCGAAGGCTCAAATTCGGGAATGTTACATCTCCCTCACTTAGAATCTTTTTGTCCTCATCATGGATCCACGATATGGCCATAATCCCTTCCCCATTTCATTGTAGACCCATAATGGCCCATGTACACCTATATCCCATTTATGACTACTAGAAAAAGGGTTGATCCATATTGCCTTAATACATAGACTCTACCAACATACCACAAAACTTAAGATTATAGTGCCACATGTCCATGTGGGTCCCACATACCCCAGAGGAACTAGAACTGATGCCATTTGTAATGCCCAGATCACCACCAGGGATCTAGTAGAGTTTCAAGAATAATTATTGGCCCCACACACCACCATTGGCCTTGATTGCACTCTTTGTCCTCCCTCACACACAACCTATGATAAACCTCCCAACAAGTCACCTGTCCTAGTACTACATTGGGCCAAGCACGCTAACCTACATAGTTTAGTGATGAGATGTTGAAAAAGGAGGTGCATCTTGGTGATATGGGTATTCTAATCAATCCTTTTAAGATCATTTTATAGAAGGAGAGTTGTCTCAAAGCATATTGTCATGGGCAAACACAACATTCCAATTACACTGCCTTGGTAGGTAGCATTAAGGTGTTGAGAAAGATGGATGTGCTGTAATGAACAAGAGAATGAGTGAGAGATGAACACACACCACTCAAGAACATAAGATTTTCATGCACTGTATATGGGAAATGGTAGTTTCTTTACTAGAGAAGATTAGGGTTATAGGAAACAAACATTCATACATGCATAAACTTATATAAAAATAACATGATGATGAATCCCTTAATTGAGTTTTCATCTTGTTCCATATTTCTCATTATTCACATCTATATGTTTCATAATGCATGCATTTCTCAATAAATGATGTTTTATATTAAATGCACTTATTAAGGCTTTTGTGTGATTTTTAGGTACCTTGAAGACTAATTGATGGAAGGAGGAGAGAGAGAGAGGATCACATGGATGTGTCAAGGAACCATCCAAGTCAACTCCAATCTACGCCAAGTTTCCAAGAGTCAAAGATGAGAAAAGAGCACATGGATGAAGAACTTGAAGATCAAAGTGCTACATTGAACCCCCAAAACATCCATGGTATCCAACCACAATTGTGCTAGTAGAGAAAAAATCACATATCAGGTAAGATTTTAAGCAAGTCAAGCTACCCAAACACCATGCAAATGGTCACAAAAGTGAATAAGGTTCTCAGAGTCCACCACAATCGTGTTGAACAACACAACTATAGTAGTAGCCACCTATGGAGATTGTTTCTAAGAGAATAAACCCCCTTCTTCCTCCTCCAATAGGGCTATGGTGCTGACACAAATTTATCGTGTGTAGTACGTAAGTGAACGTATCAAAGTAATAAGGCCTTGTAAGGCCCGAGTCGAACACGGGGAAGCATTTCTCCAGTAGACTACTACTAATTGCAGTTAAATTAGCTAAGCTGGTTGTAAATAGTTCAATTTGGTTGAGTGAAAGAAAAAAGGCAGAAATAAAATGAATTAAAGGTTGAATTAATCAAAGATGGGGTGAATTCCTTAGGATAGTGGTTTCACCATGGACAACACTAATAACTGAACTCACACACACAAACATCTATTATCTCTATCTATAGATAAGGAACTTTTAGCCAGAATTACAAGCTCCCACTGTGTAATTCACTACCTAATCTAATGCCAATCCCACTTCTACAGTTATTGGTTGATTAGTTAGATGCTTTATGATTATTCTATGGGTTTCTCCTCTCGTTTACACTCCACTTTTCCCAACGGGCACAGTAGACGGGTAAATCTATACTCTCTGACCCTCAACCTCTCTCCTGAGATGACTAAGCATCTATCAATCCACTCATGGTGATCAAACACAAGTAGAACACAAAGCTTTCATATATTTATATCCAATTTAAAGAGATAAAAATGATATTAATGCATGGAAATCAATCGCAGTGTATATCCGGGCTACTCCTAAATCCTAAGGAATAAAGACTTTCAGACTTTCATGATTTTATTCAATGAATACATGGAAAGGAAGAAGAAAAATGTGGGAAACATGAAGAAACTAAGGTAACCCCTGAATCTCCACCCATCCAGAAGATCCCCTCTGTCGTACGTGCGTTCTGTTGTCTTTTGGCCATAGAATTGTCCTCTGGAGGTGCCTGGATCTCCTCAGTTAAAGCTTTTGGTCCTCGGTTCTTCTTTTCTCTCTCTCTCTCCGGTTGTCTTGCAATGAAAACAACTGCCCCCTCCTCTCTGGCTGTTGTCCCCCTAAGTCATAGAAGGCACTTAGGTACGAAATAACGTCCATCATTGGATTAGAGTGAAATCTGCGGCTGGCCTGATCAGACAGACTCGGTAGTACTGAGTCACTTAGGTTTGGTCACACGATCCCGATCCTCTCGGTACTACCGACTGGACTTGATAGCACTGAGTTTTGTGGTTTTTGAGCTTCCTCTCTGACATCAACTCAATAGCACTGAGTTGGAAACTCGGTAGTACCAGGTTTTCTCGATTCATGACGGGGCTTACTGATGTTAATTTGGTACCACCGACTTTAGGCAAGTTTCTGAGTCCATCACTGACGTTAAGTTCGTACCACTGACTATTTTCAAGTCAGTAGCACCGAGTCTGTGCCTCTTCCCTACACCTGAGAATGCACAAAAATGTCATAAGCACTTAGGATGAGTAAAATATTACATAAAATAGCAATAATCATATAATTTGATGCATTTAATAGAAACAAGTAGTCTATGTCATTTCATGCATAATAAATCAAATAAATGACTAATCTACACATGAAATCAAGGAAAAATGTGCCTGAAATAAAGACTAAAAACGCATGCATCAGGTGCCAAACATGGTTGTACTACCCTCAAGCCACCATGGTTGTGGCATCCACCACAGACATCATCACCTCCAAAACCCAATTTTATATGATCATTTTACATTCACAACATGACTATTTTCCACTAACATGACCATTCTTATACCTAAGCACAGTAATTGTGCTACCCACCTAACCCTAATGATGCCTACTATCATTTTATCACTTCATTCTAATTAACCCTATATTTCCTAGAACATTATATAAACATTAGTGGTGAGTGGAAGAAATTGGTTAGCTCCCATTAGCACTGAAGGTTGTCACCTACTCCCACTTACATCTTTTCATTCATTTTTCTCCAAACTCCACCTCAAAAGCCTAGTTTTCTAGGGTTTTGGCCATTCCACTTTCACTTTCCATGCCATTCCACCTTGGAGGAGGAAGGATCCTATCCTTGCTTCTGTATAAGGAGGAGTCAACCACTACTTTGATCTCCATGTCTTTATTTACCTCTTTATTCCCCATTTTTGCATTTTCTTATATTATGAGTAGATAAACCCCTTTGGTGGGTTGATTGGGGGGGTTAACTTTTTTTTTTGGTGAACTTAGGGTGTTGTGCCTCTTTACTGATAAAGGAAAAGGGGTAGGAACAGTAGGAACCTACCGATTACAAGAAGCTGTACAAAACAGAAGAAAAACAAAGAACCGCTAATCCCTACCAACAGCAAAAGTAGGGAGCAGCCGGAAACAAGAAGTTGTACAGACAAAGAAACTAAAGGCTAATTGTAAGAAGTAATGTCCTTCCTGCAATAAGACCAAACAACAGCAGGGGACCTACTAATGTTTCTAAAAATCATGTTGTTCCTTTCTGTCCAAAGGGTGTATAAGACGTAAACAGCAGAAAACTTGAACCTCTTCTTTAAACGGAGAAGATCATCGAAAGAAATAGGAGCGAGGTTAGAGGACTGGTCTTTGCTCCATAAATCCCAGACCTGAAGAGAAAATTTGCAGCTATAAAAAATGTGAGAAGAGTATTCTTCACTATCCTCACATAAGGCACACCTTGAAGCTAGAGAAAAACCAATCTTATGGAGGTAATTACATGTAGGAATCTTGCCAAGGAACCCTTTCCAAAGGAGAAGGGAGCATTTTCTAGGAACACCCTTCCAAATCCAAGTGCCCCAACTCTTAAAAGAGTATTTCTTTCTAACCAACTCCCAGCCATCTTTCATCGATAATGAGCTGCTACCTTTGAACAGAACCCGATCATTCATCGAGGAAGGAGCAGGCTGGGTAGACAAGAAATCACGTAGGAGCTGAGATCCCCTAAAATTAGGAACGAACCAATTGGAATCTCTGATGCAAACATTTGCCTTGCAGTTAAGACTTGTACCAAGTCTACGAGTGAGATTGATGTCAAGCAGATCAATTAACTTCTTCTTATCAGTAGACCAAGGGTCCCTCCATAAAAGGAAGTCGTGACCATTACCCAAACACAAGGAGATTTCCTTTAATAAAACAGGTCTTTGTTCAAGTAATCTCTTCCAGAGCCAAGAAGAATTGACCCTAGGCTGAACAGACCACAGAGATTCATCCTTAATATATCTGCCATGAACCCATTTGACCCATAAAGAATCCTTGCCTGCAGCGATATTCCATAGATTTTTAATAAGACCAGCAGTGGACCAATCACCAATAAAATGAATACCCAGGCCACCTTCTTTCTTAGGCTTACATATATGCTTCCAGGAAATGGTATGGAGATGCTTCTTGGACTCAGAGTCATTCCAAATGAAATCTCTCATGATTTTCTCCAAAGTAACAATAACCGATTTAGGAAGAGGAAAGGCAGTCGACCTGAAAATACTATAAGAAGATAAAGTGGAAATGATGAGTTCCACTCTACTAGCTTGAGAAAGGAGATTAGATTTCCAAGAATCCAACCTGATCTTAAACTTATCGACAATGGGAGAACACATCTCTTTAGTAAGTCTCCCAGTAAACAAGGGTAGACCAAGATATCTCACCGGAAGGGCAGCAATGTTGATCAACAGAGAATCCGAGATGCCATCATCAGCTGCATTCTTGCTAAGGAAGATCTGGCTCTTCTCATTATTGAGGTTGAGACCAGAAACACGTCTAAATTTGGACAAGATATTTTTAATGCAGCATGCATCCTGCTTTTCAGCTTTAGAGAACATAAGAAGATCATCTGCGAAGATAATGTGGGAAACCATAGCATCACCAGCTTGAATAGGCCTGAAATTACTAGAACTAATCTCTAAATTAATAATAGAAGTGAGGCCATGCATCGCAATGACAAAGAGAAGAGGGGAGAGGGGGTCTCCTTATCTCACTCCATTCGAGGCCAGAAAACTATCCGTAGAACAGCCATTAACAAGAACTTTGTCAGAGGCAGAGTTGAAGGATTCCTGAATCCATCCCAACCAACAAGGAGGAAACCCAACTTCCCGAAGAAGGAAGATGATGTAATCCCTTCTTACAGTGTCAAAGGCCTTCGCCAAATCAACCTTTATGCACATGTTCTTTTGAGAACCTGCAAAGGTGCTAAGAACATCATTTTCCAATAGAATAGCATCTCCAATATGTCTACCTTGAACAAAAGCAACCTGATTGTTATCAATCAAAGAAGGAAGCACAATTTTAAGACGGTTAGCCAAAATCTTAGCAATGACTTTGTAGAGAATGTTACATAAGGAAATAGGTCTAAAGTCTTTAAGACAAATAACATTAGCACTCTTCGGGATGAGAGTAATAAGGGTGTTGTTGCACTCTTTCAAAAGCTTTCCGGAGTTGAAGAAATTTAGAATAGCAACAGTGATATCTGGTCCAATAGTATCCCAAACAGACTTGAAGAAAACAGAATTAAAACCATCGGGCCCAGGAGCTTTATCATCCTTCATACTCATCATGACATCTTCAATCTCCTTCTTAGTAACCTTACTATTCAGAAAAACAAACTGAGCATCAGAGATACGAGGAAGTTTCCAATCATAATTCCAATGTACAACGTCAGAAGGGGCGCCATTGAATAAACTTTCATAAAAGCACTTGACAGAGTCACGAATAATGTCCGGGTCATAATTCAGGACATCATTGTCAATCTTTAACATATTTATGTTATTCCTCACTCTCCTCATTTTCAAAGAAGCATAAAAGAAAGCATTGTTTCTATCCCCTAGCTTGAGCCATTGAACTCTGCTTTTATGCCTTAGAAGCATCTCTTCATCTTTTAAAGCCATGATACAGTCATTACGCAAGGAAGACAGCCTTTGTTGAATTTCTAGATTGAGGGGATCAGAATCAATGACACGCTGCAAGGAAGCTAGCTCTTCCTCCAGCAGACGGGCTTTAATGAAGAAATTGCCAATCACATCAGTATTCCATTTCCGAAGAGCAGCAGAAACAGCTTGGAGCTTCCTATAAACTCTAAACATAGGAGTGCCTAAACAATGAGTATTGTTCCAAGCATTGAGAACAACTTCTTTATAAGAACTTTGATTAATCCACGAGTTAATAAAAGGGAAAGGGGTAGCACCCTTCTTACGGGAACCAAAATGAAGAGCAATAATCTTGTGATCACTAACAGTAGCTTCACGGCCACCACTGCGATGATCTCCGGTGTGAGATCCTGCACCGCCATCTCCTCCGTTCAAGCTTCTTCAGCCACCACTACCTGCGGCATCCCCAGAAAGGTCTCCATGGCTCCTCTATTTCTCAGCCCCAGCTCCAGACCCTAGCGCCCACAAGCTCGTCGTCGCTTGGTTCTGGATGTGGCGGGGGAAGGAGGCAAAACACCTCTGTTGTGCGAAGTCTGATCCTCCGTGCACTGTGCCCATGAGTGACCAGCGCCACCGCCGCCTTCTCGTTCAAGCGCCACCATGAGGGGCGTCTTTCGATGGGCAACCGGACTGTTGTCGACTCCGGTGAGCAAAGGCACCCCTATCCTCCTCGTCGACCTATGATGGCGGCCAGACTTGTGGCTCATGCTTGACCATATGAGAAGCGATCTTGGTGGCTGGCAACAATGGAAGACAGAAACTTCACCCCAGCAAGAAGGAAAGGAGGAAAGGAAACTCATATCAGTGAAGATGCGATCAATCTTAGAGAAAGTGCTTAAACCTTTCTTGTTGTGGCTGTCCCAAGTGAAGAAAAGGCCTTTAGAAGGGAGCTCAATAAGCTTGGAATTCGCAATAGCATTATTGAAGTCGACCATACTACGACAAGATGGAGGTTGCTTACCAATCTTCTCCTTTGAGAGCCTAATAGAATTAAAATCCCCAATCATACACCAATTACGAGGATTAAGCATGTGGATATCAGAAATAGAATTCCATAGATTCATTCTGTCAGCGTCAAGATTAGCACCATAGACAGCAGATAAATGAAAGTGCATCAGGTCCTTACAGACAGAGCAGTGAATAACCTGGTCACTGCTAAGGAGGGTCTTGATCTCTAAATCAAGGTCCCGCCAAACAATAAGAATGCGGGTGTAAGAATGAAAGGAAGAATTATCAATAAAAGAAGCTCCAGGCCATATGCTATGAACAAAAGCAGCAATGTCAACTTCTTGTAATATGGTTTCAAGGATAATGTAAATGTCAGCTTTGTTTCTATAAACCTCATTTCGAATGTAGGGGATCTTATTGCCACCTCCCCTCACATTCCAAGAAAAAATGGTGAAAGGACTATCCATTTGGAGGAAGAGAAATTGGGACCTCAACCTTCTCACCCAACGATGATGAATCATTCTCCTTATATAGATCTGAACCGTCAAAATTAGATAACGGAGAGTATTTGTTTAAGGAATCAGGAATGACCCTCATGGAGTTTTTAGGAACAACCTTGGGCATGGACTTAGATTTTCTCCTGCTGTTGCTGGTAATCCACCCTGCATCGGGAGAGGGAGTGGGTGTAATCACAGCTGACTGAGCTAACTGAGGGACGCGAGCTTGAGAAGACTGATCAGAATCTGGAATACCATCCATAGCATCACTGAAGACCTCCAAATCATCATCCTCAATCACAGTTTTTGGAACCCAATGCTTAGTAACCTTCTTCTTAAGCATCTTCTCCTTATCAGTGATAGAATCAGATCATAGAGAGGGTTCATGACCATAAAGACCACATGTTGAGCACTTCATAGGCATCCATTCATATTCAAAAGAAATAGTATCAAGTTGCCCATCGTCACTTTCTATTTGCAGCTCCTTAGGATAAGAGAAGTCAGAGGGGATACTAACCTGAATACGAGCATAGTCCAACCTCATAAATTCCATAGTGAGCTTATCCGGACGAAGAGGAGTACCAAGAATAGACCCACTCCTGTTAAACATATCAACATCCCAAAGCTCGAGAGGCAAGTTAAATATCTTGAGCCATATAGGAATCTTGTTCAGTTTGATCTTCTCCAGCGGTTCACCCCGTTCCCACTTCTTGATGATAAGGGGTCTTCCAGCAACGAACCACCTTCAATGGCAGTCTTCATATCATCGTCATCTTCAAACATAATAATGAAGAAGCCTTTCCCTCGAGACCTCACTTCCAGGGATCCTTTGACGTTCCAGATCTGTGTGAGATGCTTCACTAGTGTAGGCCAGTGAGGCTTGAGCCCGACAACATATCCAGTAGCAGTTCTACTCCATCTCGAGATGTTTCTTTCAACAATGTGCTTCGGGTAGATCAGCTTCCCGTCAGACAGAAGAACCTCTGTTTTCTTCAGGGCAATCGGCACACTCGACGCTGGCGCTTTCTCCTTGAAAAGGCTAGCCCAACTCAGAGGAGATTTTGGATCGGGGACGACCTTCTCTTGATGAACACGTTCTAACCCTAGATCTGGAGGATTTGATGTCGCTGTCTTCTCGGCGGAAACCAGCATCGTCCCCCCCCCCAGTCACCGGTGGGGTGTCCTTCACTTGATGAGCACTCTCTAGACCTGGATCACATCTCGATTACTAAACTTGAACGCAGATGAGTAGCGCGGCGGCGAATGTGATTGTTGGGGCGAAGGCGAAGGTGTCTGCGGGGGCGTCGGTGTTGACTACTGCCAAGGAAACAGCGGCGAAGGCGAAGGTTAACTTTGATAACACGTTGGGAAAAATTTATGCAAACACTTTGATTTTATTGGTTGATGCTACATTCTTGCTTGTTCTCTTCTCCTACCTCTTTATATGTGATTCATGTATGAAACACCAAAGGTTTATATGGAAGAGGGGATAGGAGGCTTGAAGGTGAAAAACTCCCAAGTATAATTGTTGGATCCTCAACTAGTTTCCACTTTTCCCACCTACCCCTCTACTCCACTAGCACTAGGTGTGCAATATAAGTATCTAGGGATGCTTTTCTATTTATAGTTAGCAAGGAGCATGGTTAGTTCTTGGATGGAGGGTAATGGCAGGTGAAATACCCTTTCCCTACCCTCCATGCCACCACTTACCATTGAGTGTATAAGGTTAACAACTCCTACAAAACTATACGATGGTAATCTTGATTGGATTTATCTATTCCCTAATGAATTGAGCCTTGTAAGGTTGGATAGGAGGTAATAGGGATTAGTTCCCCTATGTACACCCTATGCCATCGACAGAAAACTAGTATAATACAACCCTCTATCTTCATTACCCTTGGTTACTTGGATAGAATTCTGGTTGTGCGTGATTGCATAGATATGACCCATAACGCGATAGATATTTCCATACCCCAAATGGCTCACTGCCTATAAATGCTTGCTAAAACCCTAATTATTCACTCATTAGCTAGTGTTAGTCTAGTTAGCTTCTTTAGTCTAAATTTCATAGTTTTTGGTTAGTTACCTTCGTTAGAGTTATTTAGCCCTAATTTTGAACTTTTAGGTTTTTCTAGTCAATTGCTTAGTCTAGCCTTTATTTTCCTTTTGATGTAATTGGCATACTAGTGCAACTAATTGTTCTCTCTCTCTTACCTTCTTTAGATATTTGTTTATCTTATTTTCTAATTAGGATTGCTTTTGCTACTGTAGCATTAATTAATTTCTTCTTGTTTCTTGTCTTAGTGGAATAGTCTTTCTTTCTTAGTTAGTTAGTCTTAGATGTTTAGGGTTAATCTAGGTTTAATTATTGCTTCTCTTTCTGGTCATGTTCATCTTAATTTAATTCAAACCTACACCCCACATTGGGAACTTAGTAAAAGAACCTAGCTCTAGTTCCCCCATCTCTCCCCGTCGAGTGACCCTGGCTTATCACCTTCTCTATACTACATCCCTAGTTGTGTGCTTGTGGATCTATTGTCAAGAGTGTGCCGAAATTGGGCAATCATAAATCTTTATTAATCCTTTGTGTTTCTAGGGTGCATAAAGTTTCTTGGAACCATTATCAGGGAGATTGGTGCTTGGCGTATCTAGTTTTTTTACTTTGATTTTTCCTATTCCTTTCACCATTTCTATTATATTCTTTTTGTTGTTCTCATTGGATTTGAGATTACTAACTCTTCTTGACTTTGAAATGTGCATGTGACAGTGCACATTAGAGAGAGAAGAGATGCCTATTCCCAATGGAGGACCACCACCCTACAATTGAGTGCCCTATAAACCTCACATGACTACTTCCTTCCAGGTAATTATATATCTCCTATTTCAACAAGAATTGAATCAATGTATGGCCAACACTTTTCCATTACTCTAGCTATTCTGCAAAATGCTTCTGATTTTCAATGGGTTGGTTGATGAAATTCCTTATAAGAATTTTGATTCTTTTCTAGAGACATGCTCAACTTTCCGCACTCAAAGACGTAATTGATGATGTCATCCATTTTACTATAAAGTCTCTCGCATATAACTAATCTTGATTTAGACCTAGTATAAGTATGGACACCTAATCCAACCTAAAATGTTGGTATTTAAGAATATGATTGAATTCGAGCCTAACTTCGATAAGCCCAAAGTTTCTTTCCCTATTAATGGATCAAGATTTGGTGCACTTGACAATTACCTAAGAACATGTTTTTCCAATATCCCTAAACCTAATTGTTGTATCGCACACCCTCATGATATTTAAGCCTAGCTACCACCATCATGATAGGATCCTTCTCTCCCTCTCGTTCTCATTTTAAGAGTTTCAGATAAATGTAGTGTCTTGAGGCTCCTTTTCTACCTTTGTTGGCTATGATTTTTAATTGTATTCTACATAATTGGCATCTTCGTCATCTTCCATGCTAGACACCTATCTCACAATTAAATTCCTTGTAGACTATAGAAAAGGAAAGAACAACAACATAGGAGGATTGTAGGAATAAAATAGAGGTGGTAGAAAGAACTATATTCATTCTTTGTTCATCATTTTGTTTTACTTTGACTCTTACATTTCTTAACTTATTTTTCTATTCATGTATAATTATTTGAGGTATTGTATTGCTAATCCCAATGGTTTCTGATACCTACATGCACAAGTTATCAATTTCTATATAAATCGGGCAAGTTCTCCTACTCTCTTACCCTTATCCTTCCAAACAATCGTGCATAGATTCGACTAATAACAAACATATTTTATCCCATAGTTGGGTTTTTTGTGCATCAGTTCGTCAATCTATTTTTGAATCTAATAAGTACCTATATAAAATTATTCACATACCCACCACCAATTTCTTCATAGTGAATTTGCTTATTTGTGGGGTTCTTCACACTTATCTATGAGTCTAATTGTACCTTCAAAGAATTATCCTTCTTGTTTCTAATACACATCACCTATTTCTTCTAAGTATCACACATTCATTTATTTTTCTTGATTCTACAACTGAATAGTAATATTTCATAGTCAGTTAATAACTTCAAAATCATGCACTTAGATATATCTTTTTTTTGGTTCAACAACCTTTAGTGGTCATGTTCATGTTATATTCGTTGTATTGTTTAAGCTTGAGAGATTGAATCTTATTTTGAGCACTTACGACCATTAAGTGATGATCATTTTGTCATGAATTAATTTTGATTGCCACGTCCTGGAGGTAGGATAGCCCTATTCTTCAGTTCAAATGTTAATATGTCCCTCTTGCTTTATTTTTTATGAGGTCAATTTCTCTTCCTTTCTTTTACTTTGTTTGATTTGGTAGTCATAAAGTGAAATTTCTAAATCTTCCTTTTGTTAACACAAAAATCTAAAACTTTGTTTAGCTTTACCATATCAAGTGAACTTGACCTTGAAAAAAACAAGTGCAAATTACCATTGCATCTGTAGATTCAAAATAGTCCTTCCTCTAAGACCTAGTAATACAAAATTTTTTGAGGTGAAGAAATCATCAATTCATGGTCATTAGCATTAAAGTTAATATTCATTCTCTCAATCTTCAAAACAATAGTGAACTTAACATTTATAAAATCGCTAATAGTTGTTGAACTGGACATATAATAAAACAAAGTCAATGATATTTAAATGATCATTAATGACTAAAAATACTTTGATTCAGTTGTAAATTGAGGGAAATAAGTGAGTGACTTATATCCAAAGAAAAAACTAGAAATAGGTATGAAAAACATGAATATATTATCCAAAAGGTATGATCATATTCAATGGTGGGATTTAGGTGCCCCGTGCCTCAACAAAAGTGTAAGGAATCAGTTATTGGTGGGTATCAGACATAATTTAGGATAGGTATGATTAGATTCAAAACATATTGAAAAATTGGTGAATAGAAAACCCAACTATGAGATAAAATACATCAAGTGGAGGAGATGTTTTTATAGTGAATTAGAAGGATAAGGGGAATAGACTAAGTCAAACCTTTAGCATATGGGTATCAGAAACTTTTTGGGATGAGCAATACAAAAGTCTGAATAAAAGGATACATGATCAAAAAGTAACAAAAAATCAATATATGAGTCTGAACAAAAAGGGGAGGAAGGTATATGGAACCTTTATTCTCTCCACCACCTCTACTTTATTCCTCTAGTCCTTCTCCATCGTTTTTCTAGCCTTTACTATAGTATTTTGGATGTCAGTTTTGAGATAGTGCCTAATGTGGATTCTACTAAATTTGTTGAAGACCCATAAGACATATAAGATATCAAATCCATAAAAGCCAAGAAAATACACATAATTGTTGAATCTGGAAGGAGACATAGGAGGCTATGTTAGGAAAAAACTCCTATTGTGAGAAACCAAGGGAGAGAAAATAGATTAGAATGGTGGATGGTAGGTTCAAATTAATTGAGGTACATGATAAAACAACTAGATTTAGTCTACTCAAGAAAATGAGGTTTTTAGATAAATGATGGGTGTAGTAGAGCTCGACCCAAGAATTAGGAAACAAATTTTAGGGTTCAATGAGTCAGGCTCAAATATTTTTATCCTTAAGAACTCAAAATATTGGGTAGAGTCATTTCACATTTGCACAATTTCTTCAAGACATGATTTATGCATAGATTAGAGGGTGTTTGGGTGACCGAGGAGGTAGGATTGGAAGACATCCTACATGAGGTGGCTCAGGTAGGGTGAGATTTATAAGCTCCACCAAATGACATATATGTTTCTAAATAGATGATATCATTGTCTTCCCGGTTCACATACTATAATAGGGAATAATCAAGTCTTCCTCCCATCCATATGGTAACATTTTAGGATGATAAAGTGTCTCAAAGACAAGGTGGGACACACCACTTTATTGTGAAGTAAATAGTGGTAGGGTTTGTGGTAGAATTCAAAACATATCTCCCATCCTATATAATTAAATTTAGAATGTGTGGGTTCTAGAAGTTTAATCAAAATCAAAGGGAGAGGAAGATAGAGATTCATCAACCCTTTTGAGAAGCAAGATGATCTAGAAGCATGTTGGCCTTTTATGATCACTATTAGGAGCAAGAAATGGCTACATCCCATGTGCATTATATATATATATATATATATATATATATATTTATATATATATATATAACCCATAGGGTGCAAATGGGTCTTCAAGAAGAAGACCGAAATGGATGGTAATGTACAAACCTATAAAGCCATATTGTTGCAAACAGCTGACATGGAAAAAGTAGCTCTAGGAGGGGAGATACTCAAGCAATGTATCATTTGATAGTTAGGTGGGTAAGTACATTATAGGGAGAGGGGGAACTCCCTTAAACATAGATTTTAATAGGAATCTGAAGCATCATTTGAAGGAGGGGCAACTTGTTTGATAAAATACCTATTGCTAGATAAAGAAATTTCTTGTGCAACTAGGGAATCCTTAAGAAACTATATTATGGATATGGCTGGGTAGTTGTTGAAGCATTATGATCTAGGCATCCATCCTCACAATTATCATGTTTCTTGTGATTGTCACTTGGAATCAAAGAATATTTTCACCTTTTGAAGTATTTTTTTCTATGAACGAGGATATAATTTGTTTATTTTGTTAGGTATGTGGAAATGGGGTTGGGCATGCTAAAATCAAAAGTGAGGCTATACCTAGACATTAATGGATCAAACCTACATGATACAATATGTTCATTGTTGATATGAATAATTGACATGCTCATAAGTATAGAACCAAAATTTTCAATGTTCTTCTAGATGAAGGAGCATTTTCATGATGAGATAGAATTATATAGTAAATTTTGTAGTAATTAGCTTTAAAAATAGGGAATCATGGGGCAACAGGGTTATTGTGAAGGGATTGAAAGTTTTTTCATAGCAAAGAAGGGTGCATAATCGTTACATTTTAGAACCCCATCCTATGTTTAGTGAGTAAGAAAGTGTACCAAGAAGTAGGGTGTATGGTAGATTCTTTTTCCAAAAGAAGTCTATTTATATTTTTTTCAAGGATGAGTTTAATTTTTGTGGGTAGAGGGGAAATCCTAGTTAATATTATGTGGATTGTGTGAGATCAACACCAGTAATGACCAACCATCCTATAATGAAGAGAGAAAGCCCCAATGGTCCAGAGACTTTTGTTTTAGAGAGTCTATTATAGGGTTCCAAATAAAAGATTGAGAACCTTTGGTGCAAGAGTAAAGTCAAGATACTTGGGGGGATATGTCATTTCAAATTGTACTATGTGGGAATATTTGTTTAGTTGGTGTAATGACCCCGCCTCCCAATAACCCCCAATTAAGGGAGACCAAGAGGTCAGAGCCATTATCCCAATTAATAGGATCAAAGGTTCGGAAAATAATCAGTAACAATTATCAAATTCTACCAACTAAACTAAAAATTGGTATAAAATAAAACTTTGCATACCCTTTTAAAAACTTTGGTAATCTACTTCTATCAACAGCTTGGATCTATTCTATCTAATCCTCCTTGCACTTTATTTCTTATTTCCACAATGTGTCATTTTACTATTTGTTCTTTTCAAATTTGTACCTAAAACGCCGACAAACAAAACGTCAGTTAGCATATCGAAATATGCCAGTATGACGGGACAAACAAAATTTTACAAATATGGCTAATGATCTAAATATCACAATCAAGTTAATAACAAGCCAATTTATGCTTTCAATGTGACATTCTCCACCGCTTTTTCCCTAACCCTGGCATACCCACTTTAGGGTTTATCTTTTATCATTGATTTAAGGCCACCTTCTCAATCCGGAGCTTGGTGCCTAGGGTCACCCTTCATGGTGCCCTTCAGTCATGCAATATCATAGGCCACCTTCTCAATCCTGAGCTTGGTGTCTGGGGTCACCTCTCATGGTGCCCATTGGTCTTCCCTCCTGGACTTGACCTTTTTGCTTCATCCATCAAGGTGGCATGTAGGTGTGAGAATACACACTTATTGTACAATCGTAATAATCATAGTGACTTTATAATTTGCAAGTATGAACATCCAACTGGTAAGTTGCATTCAATGCGATAATCATCTGAGAAACTCTTCGGGAAACTAATGTGATTAACCATAATTAACCACATACCCGTCAGGATGATTTGAGACAGAATTAATCCATTCAATGCAAGAAATCCAATAGGCAAGCAAGCACACAAAGAGATCCTGAAATATGCATACAATTTCCTATCATTGATCATTCCATCAAGATCGGTTAAACCTAGCTCGCTTCCTAGGGTTTCTAGTCCACTTTTATAGTTTCCATTGCAATTAGGGTTTCACTTCATTTATACTATTTTAAACCCTAATTTTATACAATTACTCACAAACCCTAATTATTGTTGGTATGTATGCCCTGAGAGCCAATCATGAGATGATTGATGGGATACATTAAAATTGATTTGATAAGCATCAAAGTCAAGCTTCTAATTCTTTCTGGTTTAGTCATATGAGATAGTGATAGAACATATTGAATGTCTAGAGAATGACAATACTCAATGACGTATGCTTTCAGGTTGATGACCTGAACGATGACATCATATAGATGCTAAGAGTTTGTACATTCTTATTATGTCCCTAGTCGGATGTCATTGTGGAAGGTAGATAGATAAAAATGACATACATGACTAGATTGTGGTGTTGGTTGATGACAGAATCTCATTAGTCATGATATGGAGATATCAAACCAAACACATAAGTACTTGTTAGAGAACAAGTGTACTGGACAGACCCACTGTGAGTTTGACACATGGAACCATGACATGGTAGTCACAGTCAGTTCTCACAGTGATGGTGGTGAATGTGATTCATTGACCTGAAATCACTACACTCAACACATGTCATTGGGTATACTTTGACATCATCAAACGCAGTCCTGAAACATGGGTTGTTATAAAGGTGATGATTGGGTGGCTTTGACACATGGGGCTTTTGAGGGGTGAGTGATAGATATGGGATTTGTCCCTCCTGAGGGAGTTTGATATCCATGGCCACTTGATGAGTAGGATTGAGATAGGTGTGCACGCATGTGTGAATCAGTATGTGATATTGATGTCATACATATCTCCTCCAATCTACTATGAGATCAAGAAAGTGAATGAACATTGAAAGGATGATTGTTCCATGCCTTGAGTTCATTTGGGATATCAGTGACAAAGGAATTATACATTCGTTGTAACACCATTCACGGATTGTAGGATTGAAAGTTGTTCTCCAACTTTCCCTTTCACTTGGGTAGCACTGATGTGCGACTAGCACCGCTCTTTGCTTGTGAAGTCATAAGTGTTATGGACTTTCACTGCCAACGTGACATGGACCTGCAGGGTCACACACATAGGATTTAACCTTGAAGAGGAGTTTATCCACAAACTATGTTTAGATTGATTACTGAAGGAGTTTAGTAGTTCAATTAATCACTCGACCAATTGATAGCTCAATATCATAGTGTTCAAGGTGTTGGACTGATTTATTAGAGTATCGGATTGATTGAAACTGCGATTAACTGATTTTACACAGTCTGCTGCCCCAACTGATTGGCTCATGAGATGAACTGATTAGCTCAGGTTGGTGAACTGATCGGCTTAACTGGTGAGAAGATAGGCTCATGTTTCATGAGACGATCGGCTCAATCGTTGAACCGGTCGATTCATGTGACCAACCGAGATCGTTTAGAAAGAAGACTATTTTTCAAATACAATTTGTTTCACTTGTACAAATTCAATTTGGACAAGGATTAATATTTTATTAATCGGAAACAAATATGAAAGTTAATTTGAGTTGGATCAGGATCACAAAATGATCGGCTCAGGGCTCCAGCCGATCGGCTCAGAGCCCCAGATGGTCGGCTCAGGTCCCAAACGATCAGCTCATGGCCTGAAATGATCGTTTCAGGGTGTGAACCGATCGGTTCAGATGGCGCAAGTTGCTTGTTTTGTGGAAAATCTTGAACCCTTCTACTCCTATTTAATCATGCATTGCTCAGGGTAGAGAACCATATCCCATGACCCTCATATATATAGGGATATTGGGAGATTCTCTGGTGAATAACTCATAATTCCAGTTGCTCTGCAAAGTTGTCATTCTCTCTGGTTTTGGTAACTGAGAGAGAGCCCGAGCAAGTGCTACCTGATAAGGGAGGCACAATAAGGGAAAGACAACTACAAAAAAGTGACTGGTTGCAGGAGAGTGTGTTGGTGACTAGTATGCCGACAGGAGGGTGCGACTCCTTTCGATTCCTTGTGGGACAAGGAGATCGGAGTTCCAGGTGGTCCGTGTGGACTACTTCAGAGGCGGGAGACTTCTGCCACCCGGAGGACAGCTATCAATCCCGACAGTCCCGGTGAGACCAGGAGCTGCACAGACACCATCCAAGACCGGAGGTGAAGACCACACAAGTCGCGAGGTAACGTCACCGAGCAAGCCTCGAGACAAGGTATGCCTCTACAAACCATCCTTCCTATTGTATAGACGTTGGCGTGATTCCTTATTCTGGGTTTGGGAGGAGATTTTTTTTTGTTTCCGCTGCCTTTTCTGCCTCTCCTAAAACCCAACAGTGGTATCAGAGCCACGTCAACTGCTCTATACTTTAGGATTATCGATATGATCGATTTTGGTTTGTCACCTTTATTTATTGCATATGATGCGACTAAAATTGGCTTTATGCATGTCCAATCCTAAATCCACACATCCCAATATACATATATGATATGTAATATGAATGCACTCGATACGCATCGCCCTTAAATGAGTTTTGTGGTGGATGTATAGCGAGATTATGGCCAATAAACCCTATGTATGTGTGCTTGGTTGTATTTGGTTGCTTGCATCTCGGTTAGTGTACCGATTCCCTATCTCCTATTCCTGATGTAACTCAAGATAACTCGAGATTTCTTTCCTACCTTTGCTCCCCCCGAATGTAACTTGGGGTTTCCCAATTCAAATGTAAAATAGGATAGATCTTTTATTTCCTGTTATGTCAAAGAATGGAGGACAACCTGACGATGACTGAGACGATCGGTTCAAGGAGCGAACCGATCAGTTGGCGATTCAGACGACCGATTCGAGGATCGAGACGATCAGGTGGCGGTCATGAGGAGATGCATGATGATCAGGAAAATCGATCGGTTGGACGAGCCAACCGATCGACTGGTGGCACCCAGACGACTGGACAGGACGAGCAGGTCATTCATGTGATGAGTTGATCTATTTGGATGGCTATAACACTTCATTATGGACAGGTTGCATGTGATGTAGACCTAGATGACTGTGATTCCTCTTGGCTCGAGGAATCACATTAGGATGGCCATAATCATTACTTTTATCATTTCGCATGTTTTCTGTGGGATATAACATGTATATGATATGTACTATATATTCTGGTGATTCGATATGTATTGTACCTATAAAACCAAATCCCTCATTAAATATTAAAGTTTTAGATGCCTTACAAATGCGACACACGTGAAAATCTTGATCGTCCAAGTGTGGGCACGCCCTAGCGTGGTGCATTGTCTATCTCATGGAAGCGTGAAGGATGGATATGTGGGTCTGCCCTAGTAGGGTGCATATTCATCGTGTTGGCTTTGGGTCAGACTTAACAAGGTGACCTAGATAGGACGTAGCACCTTGAGGCATGGAGGTGATCATGGCAAGGAGTTGCATATGACATCTTTCAAGAGTTGCATATGATGCAATTGGCAAGAGTTGCCTACTTGGAAGATTTAAGTTGTGGGTGATAGCCCTAGTTGGTCCATGACTTAGAGGATTTCAAGATTTTGACCCACTAGAAGATTGTACGCTGCAATCTTCTGAATTGATGGTGAGGGCTATCAATTTGAACAAAATAGTGGGAGCGATAATTAATTAAAGTCCTAATTATATCGTCAACCTTTCAAATCAATCAAATAAGTCAAAATTTGAGTTTTGGACTAAACTGCATATATTTCCTTTTATAGTACAAATGAAAACAAACAACAATCACTCTTCGTTGTGATCGGTCCTTGAAAAGGACAAGTTGAATGGGACTAACTTCTATGACTGGTTTAGGACATTGAGAATTGTTCTCACTCAAGAGTGAAAGCTCTATGTCCTGGATACTCCAATTCTAGAGGAACCTGCTCCTACCGCACCAAAGGCAGAAAGGGATGCTTACAAGAAGCATTCTGATGATGCCATTGATGCAAAGTGCTTGATGTTGTGCTCCATGAACCATGAGTTGCAGAGACAACATGAGAACATGGGTGTCATTGACATGATTCAACATCTCAAGAACATGTATGAAGATCAAGCACGACAAGAGAGATATGATGTCTCTAGGGTGTTGTTCAAGTGTATCATGACAGAAGGAGATCCAGTTGGTCCTCACACGCTCAAGATGATTGGGTATGTGGAGAACCTGACAAGACTGGGATTTCCCCTGAGCCAAGAGTTGGCTACTGACGTGATACTACAATCGTTGTTAGAATCCTACAGTCAGTTTGTGATGAACTACAACATGAACAACTTTGACAAGCCATTGATAGAGTTGTTGGGCATGTTGAGGACAGCCAAGACATAGATGAAGAAGGATAAGCCTAAGTCTGTGATGATGATCAGCAGCAAGAAAGGCAAGTCTAAGCGCAAGGGCAAGAGCAAAGCTAAGAAGGGTTTTGATGCTAGCCAGGAGCCCAAGGCATCTTCAACTCTCAAGGCCAACGGAGGCGTGACCAAGAGAGGCAATTGTCACCATTGTCAAAATCCAGGACATTGGAAAAGGAATTGTCCACTCTATATGGAAGAACTAAAGAAGAAGGAGGTGAAAGACGTCGCCACCTGAAGGTGTCATGAAATAAACTTGTAACATTTTTGAGGTATATGATACCAAGATATAAAATTTAAAGCAATCAATAAATGAGGCAAGTGTTGCCGCCATAGATAGGAGTACTTTAGTTTATTTTCAGCCTTGAAGGCATGTAATAGAGTTATGAACTGCTATTTCATATTTTCCAATGGATAGAAACACATTATTTTTGCATATTGTATGACAATGATAGCAATTAATAAAGTTGATGTTTCAATTCCAAAAGATATGATCTTTATGGCAATGCCTTGTTTATCTTGTGGTACTTGGTATGCATAAGATAAAATGATACATAAAAGTTATTGATAACTCAAACAATCAAATTAGCATAAATCATGAGAAATTCATTTCTAGTTTCCATATGATGGGAAAGTCTAGACACTTTTCGTTAGAGAACCAGTAAGAGACATGAATCTCTTAGACATGATTAATCAATCTTCACTAAGGTAGTGGGAGAATGATTATCATATTAGGTATAATACATGTGATGTATTTACATACCTATTAGAGTTAATGCTAATGCTTCAATCGGTGTTTATAGAAATACCAATATGAATATCTTGAAGTGTTCAAGAATATCATAGATGAAGTATGAATTTGGTAAAGTGTTAATTCTTGATGAGATCAATGAATGAAATACTTAGACCAAATGTTTGAGAACCTTGTGAGTGATTATGATAGTGTATCATGAGAAGGCATGGTGATGTCTATATAAAAAGGAGTCATACTCTAAGGAGTTAGAGGATGATTATCAAATAACTAATTTCTTCTTAAATAAAGAATACCCCACACTAATGAAGGACATTAAGAATTACAAGGAGTTTTGAGTTCTTATATCCTTGATAGATACACCTCAATTATATATGTGATAAGTTGATCATGTGATGAATCAACTATCTAGATGAATATGAGGAACCAGATTTTGAGTTATGGTTTATGACCATTACATCCTAAATGACTTCCATGTGAACCATAAGGTATGACCTTGATGGTAGCACCCATTGGGATGAAATCCATAAGTGTGAATGAGTCTTAAGCATTAAGACACATGGATAACACTTTGAGAAGGATGATGCTTGTTGATTACAACTTAATGACTAAGAGATTTGGCATATGGATACTAAAACTGCATTCCTTTGAGGAATAAAACAAGGATGTATGCGTGACACAACCTATAAGGTTTATGAATCCATTAATGCAAATGAAGTCTATAAGTTACAATGGACTAATCAATGAGATTGATTGAGTACAAGCAACTCAGAATTATGATCTTTACTTTGATGATATAGTCAAAGGGTTTGACTGATATGTCAAAGATAAAGAAGGGATCTGTGATTTAGTGGGAGTGTATTCACATTCCACATGTTGATGTGAAATGGAAATGTTCTAGAATGGAAATCCAAAGTGGAAATTATCTTTAAGGAAGAAAGAGACATTTCCTATGTGATTGGAATAGAGATCTATAGAGATAGTTCTCGAAAATCTCTTAACCTGAAAAGAGAGAGAGTGCATTGGCAATCTATAATGAAGAGTTCAGTGTGCATAGATTCAGTGGGAGGAAACTTATCCATGTTACATGGAGTTAGTATCCCAAATCCAAGTGACCAATTCTAATGACAAATGGGAACACTAAGAATAGATATGGATCTATCATGTATGTAATCATCCCATTATCTTGCATGTATGGACATAGAAAGAATAAAATGCATTCATCATCTTGTATGTAGGACATGACAATATGATGTGCTCATCCTGATAACTCGTATGTGGGACATAACGAGTGGATGTCTGTCTAATTCCAATAAGGGTTACTGGAATACCATAAGAACTTAATAAGTACTTGAGAAGTACTAGTTCTATGGAAATAAGGAAGGGTTCACTGTAAAGAGTTACACTAATGCGAACTTCCGAAAAGGACAGAAAATTAATCGCAAAATATATATGGGATATATAAAAGTGAATGTTTGTTGATGAATGGAAACGTTCCATTAAAGCTGTTTAAAAGGAAATGTCGAGTATCCGTGTGTTAGAGAACAACAGTGGATACTATATGGATCTGGAAGTTCATGAGATGAACTTATAGATATTCCAGTCATTGATGACAAGTTAGGAGCACTTGTTCATGCAATGTGGCTAAAGGTGAGCAAAGGAATACTAGATTGCACATTACGGCAACTCCATCTCATACGTGTGACGTACAACAAAGAGATGAGAGACATGCATTCAATACCGACTTTGGCAAGGTGTTGCCATAACTCACGATGTTAGCACTACAACACGGTAACATGTGGGACATGTTTGAAGATCACTATGAATATGATTCAAGGGTGATTGGCTCACAGTGCAAGTGGGAGTCTGTTGGTATGTATGCCCCGAGAGCCAATCATGGGATGATTGGTGGGATACATTCAGATTGATTTGATAAGCATCAATGGCAAGCTTCCAATTCTTTCTGGTTCAGTCATATGAGATAGTGATAGAATAGATTGAATGTCTAGAGAATGACAGTACTCAATGACGTATGCTTTCAGGTTGAGGACCTAAATGATGAGATCATACGGATGCTAAGATTTTGTACATTCTTATTATGTCCCTAGTTGGATGCCATTATGGAAGGTAGATAGACAACAATGACACACAAGACTAGATTGTGGTGTTGGTTGATGATAGAATCTCATTAGTCATGGTATGGATATATCAAACCAAACACATAGGTACTTGTTAGAGAACAAGTGTACCAGACATACCCACTGTGAGTTTGACACATGGAACCATGACATGGTAGTCACAGTCAGTTCTCACAGTGATGGTGGTGAATGTGATTCTTTGACCTGAAATCACTACACTCAACACATGTCGTTGGGTACACTTTGACATCATCAAACGCAGTCCTGAAACATGGGTTGTTATAAAGGTGATGATTGGGTGGCTTTGACACATGGGGCTTTTGAGGGGTGAGTGATAGATATGGGATTTGTCCCTCCTGAGGGAGTTTGATATCCATGGCCACTTGATGAGTAGGATTGAGATAGGCGTACATGCATGTGTGAATTAGTATGTGATATTGATGTCATACATATCTCCTCCAATCTACTATGAGATCAAGAAAGTGAATGAACGTTGAAAGGATGGTTGCTGCATGCCTTGAGTTCATTTGGGATATCAGTGAAAAAGGAATTATACATTTGATGTAACACCATTCACGGATTGTAGGATTGAAAGTTGTTCTCCTACTTTCCCTTTCACTTGGGTAGCACTGATGTGCGACTAGGCACCGCTCTTTGCTTGTGAAGTCATAAGTGTCATGGACTTTTACTGCCAATGTGAAATGGACCTGTAGGGTCACACACATAGGATTTAACCTGGAAGAGGAGTTTATCCACAAACAATGTTTAGATTGTTTACTAAAGGAGTTTAGTAGTTTAATTAAACACTCAATCAATTGATAGCTCAATATAATAGTGTTCAAGGTGTTGGACTGATTGGTTAGAGTATCAGATTGATTAAAACTGTGATTGATTTATTTTGCACAGTCTACTGCCCCAACCGATTGGCTCATGAGATGAACCGATCAGCCCAGGTTGGTGAACCGATCGGCTCAACTGGTGAGATGATCAACTCATGTGTCATGAGACGATCAGCTCAATCGTTGAACCGGTCGATTCATGTGACCAACTGAGATCATTTGGAAAGAAGACTATTTTGCAAATACACTTTGTTTCACTTGTACAAATTCAATTTGGACAAGGATTAATATTTGATTAATCGGAAACAAATATGAAAGTCAATTTGAGTTGGATCAGGACCACAAACCGATCAGATCAAAGCTCCAGTCGATTGGCTCAGAGACCCAGACGATCGGCTAAGGTCCCAAACGACCAGCTCAGGGCCTAAAACGATTGTTTCAGGGTGTGAATCGATCGGTTCAGCTGGCGCAAGTTGCTTGTTTTGTGGAAAATCTTGAACCCTTCTACTCTTGTTTATTCCCGCATTGCCCGGGGTAGAGAACCCTGTCCCATGACCCTTCTATATATAGGGGTATTGGGAGCTTCTCTGGTGAACAACTCAGAACACCAGTTGCACTGCAAAGTTGTTGTTCTCTCTGGTTTTGGTGACAGAGAGAGAGCATGAGCAAGTGCTACCCAATAAGGGAGGCACAACAAGGGAAAGACAACTGCAGAAAAGTGATTGGTTGTAAGAGAGTGTGTTGGTGACTAGTACACTGACAGGAGGGTGCAACTCCTTCCGATTCCTTGTGGGACAAGGAGATCGGAGTTCCAGGTGGTCCATGTGGACTACTTCAGAGGTGGGAGACTTCTGTCGCTCGGAGGACAGTTGTCAATCCTGACAGTCTCGGTGAGACCAGGAGCTGCACAGACACCGTCCAAGACCAGAGGTGAAGACTACACAAGCCGCGAGGTAACCTCATAGAGCAAGCCTCGGGACAAGGTATACCTCTACAAACCATCCTTCCTATTGTATAGATGTTGGCGCAATTCCTTATTCTGGGTTTGGGAGGAGAATTTTTTTTTGTTTCCACTGCCTTCTCTGCCTCCCCTAAAACCCAACAAGTATCTCATTTATTCTTCATGAAAGATATTAAGGTTATCTTTTAACCACATATAACCCTAATTATCCATTAAGTCTATTATGCCTCTTTACATTAAAACTATCATTTTTATCCTTTTAATTCATGACAAGATCATTGGGCCTAATTATCATCTTTGGTTCCTTCTAGATTAACAACTCAAAGTTCATTATGATCTAGTTCACATATGAACTCTATTTATCATTAATTCCACATTTATCCATTAGAAAACCCTAATTTCCATATTAAGGGTATTTATCCACAATTAGGAACCTTTATACTCAAAATAGCTTAGAGCCATCATATCTCAACTTTAATCATGAAATTGAACAATTAAAGTCATTAAGAGTTACCATTACTAATATTAGGGTTTCAAGGCCCATTAAAGCATATTTATGTACATGAAACTCTAAATTAAACTAATTACGTGCAAAGTTCATCCTTTTTGTTTTTAATGTACCTTTTTATAATTAACAGGTTAATATCAACTTTGATCATCCATAAAACCCTTTTAAATACATTAATCATCTCAAATTAGGGTTTCTTAATCATCAAAGCATTAAAGTTGATAACTTCCACTACTTTTCGAATTGCAAGAGGAATTAGGTTCTAAATCTATTTTTAATGGATTCCTCACATTTTTTTGAGCAAAATGGATATATTGCACGTATCGATCCGAGCTACCATTAATTAAATATGAATTCGCAAAGTAATTACCTCCTGGTCAATCACTGGTCACCACGTCATCTTTTCATTTCCTTTTCCTTTTATTTCTGGCCAACTCACGATTTGGTGTAAAATGATGTTTTTTCTCTTGATCCTTGTGTTTGCATGAAGGGGCACATTTTTCTTTACAGTGTGTCTCCTTCTTCCTCGAGCACAGGCACTCCGCGATGCTCAGGGCCACCGGCACCGCAACCTGAGCCCGTGATGTGCTGTTCTTATCTTGTCGACGCGGCACCGTCTCCTCCCGTCCCCCCATTTTCCTTTCTTCCTCAGCCCAGACTGGCCTCCTCGAGGGAGAGACATTGGGGTGCAGCCTCTATCCTTACTGTGCGTGAACCCCTATCGCTACTACAGTACCCGATTCACTCATCTTCCACCCACAGATGCACTGATCTCCTTCCACGCACGCACAACCGCCTCTGGAAAGGTTGCCGGACAACCTAAGTTCACCCAACAAACTAGGCCATTCGTTTCCATGTTATCTTCAGGCCTGATGAGTCTGCATGTCTCTTGCTGCCAAAGGAAGCCATCCTTCCATGGCCAGAGGGGAGGGTGATGATGATAACCTGCCCAGACACTGGTCCTGGATGGCCGAGGTGTTCGTGGTGCAGGTAATCCCTTGATCCACTTTTGTTCTTGTCCGACTCTTCATGCACAAGAGGCAGAGTTCGTACGGGAGATGGTGTCAAGGGTTTTCGTTCCCCTTTCCAATGCGGGCTCTCCAGGCCTCATACTTATAGGCTCTACAATGAAAGAACAAGAGGGAAGCAGAGGGATAGCTCCACATCAAAAGAAAACCTGGGTTTTGATATGTATATATATACACAATGTGGAGAAGACCAACTAATACTACTGCCATGATCTCGTAACTCTTACCCAACATCATGAAAGACATGTTTTAGAAAGAGATTGAGTATATTCCCTTATTTCCTTCTTACTTCAAAAACTCTTGGCTTTTATTACAAGGATACACTATCATATACAACGTAATATTTCTATTTGGAAACACCAAAAAGTCATCAACTATATAGCACATTATCCTCATATTAGGACTTTTATATTATTTGTATTTTCTCTTTCTTTTTCTCCATTGGGCTCCTTGGACCCCAAGAAACTCTAATATTTTGAAATCCTTTGTAATGGACACTGATTATCCTTCTAGATGCATCTATGTCCATTATTTCTCATTATCTTGCTTATTTCTTTAATAAAATATCTCTTTTCAAGGATTTCTCTTTATCTTTCTTTTTATTTTCCTCATTGTTATTCCTTTTAACATTAGGAATCCTTTGGTTACAAAAATCCACCAAGGATAACTCAATTATACCTCTTTCCACTTATTTTCCACATTTTATCATTGTTTTCAATTTCTTTCTTA
Organism: Alisma plantago-aquatica; assembly: GCA_963693085.1. NCBI lineage: Eukaryota > Viridiplantae > Streptophyta > Magnoliopsida > Alismatales > Alismataceae > Alisma > Alisma plantago-aquatica. Next base: position 851,774,209 of record OY856414.1, read on the forward strand.
ATAAAGAAATATTTAATTGATCTTTTCTTTCTTTTTGCATTATCTTTGCAACTTTGGACTCCTTGGAACCCAAGGAACCCAAGAGGCACGAAATCCAACCTTAGATTATATTCTTTTGCCTTCTAGAGGTTTCTACATCTTCCTTTTCTCCATTTCTTGTTAATAATGAGTTTCTTTTGTCTTATCCTTGTTATTGGGCCCAATAGCCAATAAAGCCCACAAAACAACCAACAAGGCTATTGTAAACGAAATCCTTTTATTCAAAACAAATTATATCATTATTTTTTCAAATATCTTTAATAGGAGAAATTACATTTCTCACCAAAAGAACCAAAAAAAATTGGGGTTGTAACATCCTTCCCCTCTTATAGGAATTTTGCCCACAAAATTCCATCAAGCAAACCAACAAACAGGATAAGCCTTTCCTTATGTTCATCATGGCTCCCATGTGGCCTCACCCTTTCCATGGCTCTCCCTAAGAACCTTCATCATTTCATATTCTTTCATCTGAGTTCTTTCTTACCTTGGTATACCGTACCCTCATAGATGACTCAAGACTTTTTAGTCTCTAAAAAAAACAGAATAGGTTTAGGGCTCAACACATGACTTGGGTGCCTCACATAGTGCTCTAGATTGGACTCATGGAACACATTATACATCATGTTATCCTGAGGGGTAAGGCTAAACACAACCATCTCCACCAATCCATCTCAAATGGACCAGGAAGCCGTGACTCATCTCTCTCTCTCTCTCTTAGATATAACTTAGAGGGGTCGTATTTTCACATCACATACTCTCCCACAGTGAACTGCATGTCAGTCTACTTTGCATCAACTCATGACTCATGTCACCCCTGGGCACTCTCTTAGCCATTGCACGATCAAAGTGATTTCATCTGCACACATTGTGGTTCTTTTCTGACCTTCGCGAGGCCCCTTCACCGACATCATCTCAATGAAGTGGTGACCGACACAACCTCCCTTGCATAGCTTTCTTGTATCCCGATACTAACTATGGTGGTTATCATCACATCTTACAGAGGACAAGAACTTTCTCTATGTATCACCCTGAATGAGCACACATGCTCTCATCAGACCCTCTAGTCTGGATCATCCTATTATTTAGGAGTGATAAACTGTACTAACATCGAGTTCTTCATGTATCTACTTCCACCACATGGAAGCGAATCTTAGGCTAGTATACTCAAGGACTTTTGAACTTGTATCATGGTGTAGTTGAACCATCTTTCTAAAATGTAGTTCAACCGGATCCGTCCCTTGACAACATTCTTTCTTTCTCATGTCATCTAGGTAAGGTGATCTACCATAACCCGTATTGCATCTTGACCTTCCTTGGTCTAGGGGAGACTTACCACAACATCCATAGTGATGAACTCCCATTCCCTCTCGGGAACTCTATATCCTCTCTATCAAAACACTAGGTTACTAGTGTTCATCCTTCACCTCTTGGCTTGCATGGCAACAAGCCACGTGCATCTTTGTACACTTTTCATCTTAGGCATCAAAAGTACTATTGTAACTTACTATCTTAGTAGTATCACGGTGTATGATGAACTTAAATCATGATCTCTTGTACGTCATGATTCCTTAGAAACCATAAACCACTCTTGTTAGGGTTTTATCACCTTCCTATCCAAAGAAGTACATCTGAGGTTCTACAACCATCCTTTTATCATGATAAGCCCTAGGCTGGCTAGCTAAGTGATGTGATGATTTTGAGTCGCATTTAGAGACATATTTTACTTGTGTTTTATGCATTTATTAGTCATTTTAGTGGTTAATATTGCATAATTCATCTACTTTGGTCTATGATCTTTCTCTATGTCAAATCTCCCTTATTTCAGTATTTTGAGCATAAATTATCACAAGAATATGTTTTGTTTCGGCTTATGTGGTTTCATGTTGAAATTTCAGGAAAAACAAGTATCTGTTGCTGTCGATACCATCGACAGTGGTCGATACCATCGACCGGACCACAGGCAGCCAGCAACAAGGAGCAACAAAATATTGATACTATTGACAGGAGAGTCGATGGTATCGAGATACCATTAGGTTGCTTCATAAAAGAGAGTCGATACTATCGACACAAAAGTCGATACCATCGACGAGTAGAGCTACAACTATGTAAAAGGACAAAACCGACACCTATGAATGTCGATACCATCGACCCGCGTCGATGGTATCAAGGTGGCATCAGTTGCGACAAAGAAAAGAAAAGAAGACCAGCCGATACAGTGTAGGGTCGATACCATCGACTCACGTCGATGGTATCGACACCGTGAGATACATGTTTGCTTCAGATTGATCTAAATCCGACGGCTGTGGTAATTTGGTGACCTAATTTAGAGATTATACCTAATGACGGTGGCTAAGAGCAATCTATCACGTCATTAGCCGCTGCACACGTCCCGAGAAGGTGTGGAGAGAAGAACATAGCCCAGAAGCACGCCCCAGCCATTCCGGACGCCGAAGAAGACGATTTCCACCACCGAAAGGCGGGAGAACGCGTATTATACGCCAAGGAGCGATTGGATCTTCTCCGTTCAGGGGTTTCACCACTCAATCATGTTTTTCTCCATGTTTCCCTTTTTCTCTACCATGTTTTTCTTTGAGATGAACATGCGGGGCTAATCCCCTTTGTCTTTAGGACTGGGAGTAGCCCGGGAAATCATTGTATGACGATTTTATCATAGTAATTCATCATTTATCTCTTAAATTTGTGGTATAATTTCATTTTCTCAATTATATTGTTATGCTTGATCACCATAATAATAATCTAATGCCCTTAATTACTTTGAAAGAAGAATCAATGGTTGAAAAAGAGACGAAATTTACATTAATTGACAAATCCCTTGAACAAGGTGGTGTAAGGTTAATGGTGGATACCGTGAGATCGACTCTAATACACCTAGTTTAGGGTATAGATTGCTACGACGGTGGAACCAACCTAGACATAGGTAGTGAATTGTACCACGACAGTGGGCAATTCTGATATCAGGCCACTACCCGGATAGAGAGATAAATCTGAGTGACTAAATAGAAATTCATACAATGAAAACCCGTGGTGAAACCGCAATCCTAAAGATTCTCACTTGAATTGATTAAACTAAACATTTAATCGATTGCTTTGTTTTGTTTTATTTTATTTTCTTTTAATTTTACAACAACCGCCAACTTTTTAATCGGTCTAGCTGATTGCGAGTAGTTAGTAGTAGTCTCTGATAATTCACGTGTCCCTGAGTTTGACTCGGGCCTCACAAAGACCTATATTACATTGACACGTACACTTGCGTTTCTACGCACGTAAAAAGCGTGTCAAGTTTTTGGCTCCGTTGTCGGGGACACGGCAGTTGTCGGCACTATGAGTGCTACAAATGGCCACTCTAGGCCACTTTTTATTTTTTTTATTATTTTGAAATCATATCCAAAAAAAAATTATATCTTATCTTCGCATCTTGTAGTTGTCTAGCACAGTACTGAACTTAAATTTTTACTTTGCATGTACTGTGCATGGTGCAGACGCGTAGCACTGACTACATGCAACAAGCACCAGAGGTTCCATTGCAGGGACCAGAAGACGAGGAGGATTTCAATCAAGACCATCTGGAAGAAATAGACTCAGAATCCGAATAGGAAGAGATGGCAGAGCCACAGACAATATGGGAGAAGATCAAAGCTTCTTCTTCATCTGCTTCAAAGGGGCCGATCAAGAAGCAGGTGATCAATATTCTGACATACAAGATTGACCCTGTGTTAATTAATTTGGTCAAGTCAAATACATTCCATGGGCTCAAGAACGAAGACCCAGTCACGCATATAAGCCAATTTGTGGAAAATTGTGACATGATAAAAATTGACAGATTTCCACAAGAGACGCTTTACTTGAAGGTGTTCCTGAGTTCTCTGGCAGGAACTGCACATGAGTGGTTGCACAATCTAGATGATGAATATGTGGAATCCTGGAACCACATGGTAGAGGTTTTCTTTGAAAGGTTCTTCCCACCCGAGAAGACCAATGACATGATCAGGAAGATCCACAAATTCACTCAGAAGGCAGGGGAGACCTACTCTGAGACCTGAGAAAGGTTTTAGATCATGCTTAGGTGGTGCCTGCATCACAGGCTTGATAAGGAGACACAGGTTAAGATCTTCTATTTTGCTCTCTCCGAGCATGATAGAAGTAACCTTGATTCAGCAGGCTCAGGATTCTTCTTGAACAACACAGACACGAGGTGTTGGGAAATCCTTAAGAACATGGCCAAGAAGCAATCTTGGGGTGACAGGGACGCTGTTGAGCACATTCGAGTAGCAGGGGAGTCTAAAGCAATCAAGGAGATGAATGAGAAGATGGACCTTCTCGCGAAGAAACTACTTGCAAAGGAGGATACTGAATTCGAGGACAAGGCTCAAGTCAAATTCATGAGGCAGCAAGGTTATAGAAATAATGATTACTTATGGAGGAAGGACAAGAAGTTCTCTTGGAAGGATCCAAACAACTTTTTACAGGACCCAGATGCAAAACCCCAGCCAGTAGTGGAGGAAAAGAGCATGAAGTTGCTCAACCAAGTGATAAAGAAAAATCAAGAATTAATGACTACTTTTGGCCAGCAGATAAAGCAACAGGGAGAATTTATGAACCAGTTCGGGAAGACATTGCAGAGCCATGGGGCTCAGATGAGGACAATAGAGACGTCCATGGCGCAAATGGCAGCAGAGATAGCCAATCTGAAGAAGCCGGCGCATCAAGGTTTTTCGGGTAATATTAATATTCCAGGAGGAAACCAACAGGCGAAGGACATCTTGCTAAGGAGTGGCAAGAAGCTTTTAAACCCCAGAGACGATGAACCAAGCAAACCCCAAGTAGAAATTGAAGGTGAGGCCACTGAGGAGCTGCCCATACCGGTCACAAAACCAGTTGCGGATATAGCAGTGGATGCTACTGAAGATCCTATTGCAGATGAGGAGGAGATGCAGAAAAGGACACCTTATGTGCCACCGCATCAAAGGGCACAGGTTGTCCCGGTCCCATATCCGAACAGTGCAAAGGCAAGGAAAGTGGATGCCCAGTTTAAAAAATTTCTAGATAGTTTCAGAATGCTTTCAGTCAACATCCCATTATTGGAAACAATTGAGCAAATACCTTCTTACGGTAAATTTCTGAAAGACATCATTACCAAGAAGTGGAAAATCCCAGACACGGAGGTTGTAGTGCTTAAGGAGCAGGTGAGTGCCTTCATCATGGGCACATTGCCACCAAAGAGGTAGGATCCGAGCTGCTTCAACATCTCATGTTACATAGGGAAAGTGAAGTTTGGTGAAGCGCTATGTGACTCCGGGGAGAGCATAAACTTGATGCCCCTCTCTACATTCAAGAAGCTGGGATTAAAAGAGTCACGGCCGAACAACATGACAATCCAATTGGCGGACAATTCTGTGGTGAAGCCATATGGTATTTGTGAAGACGTGCTAGTGAAAGTAGACCGATTTGTATTTCCAGGAGATTTTGTCATCATGGAGATGCAAGATGAACAAGGCAATGAGTTACTACTTGGACGACCATTCCAAGCTACAGCTGACATGATACTTGAGATGGGAAGAGGTCATTTGACCTTGGGTATAGCCGATGATCGCTTCGAGATGGTCATGCCTTCCAGCACTACGTCACTTAAAGCCAAGGAGCAGTGCTACATGGTAAAGCATTTTGATCACAATATCTCACTTTGTCTAGGGAAGCTATTTTTAGATATGGCTCATGTGATGACCAAGGTGGAAAAAGGGACATTGGCTGTGGACATCATGGAGCAGACCAAGGTGGTATCCCTTAGCAAGGTTGTAGGTTTTCCGAATGATGAGGAGGAGGACATTCCTCCTTCTACAGAAGATGAGGCAATAGCGAGTTCTACTGTTGACGCATATCCAAAATTACCACTTGAAGCCTGCTTAGTCAATATCACACATGATTGGATGAGAAGCAAGTCACTGCATGAGTGTTCCAAGATGCTTCAGATGTTACCGTGCTTCTATGCAAGGTACTATGAAGACTTAGGCGAACTCCCACCACCGCTTCAATCATCCTTAATTAGCCCGCCAAAATTGGAGTTGAAGTCGTTGCCACCGCACCTGAAGTACGCATTTCTGGCTGAGGAAGAAAAGCTTCATGTGATTATATCAGCTTATCTGAGTGTCGAGGAGGAGGACCAGCTGCTTATTGTGTTGAAGAACCACCGAGGAGCATTCGGGTGGTCGGTTGCAGACATCAAGGGGATCTCCCCTACTTTGTGCCAGCACAAGATTCGGCTCGAGGAGGGGGCCAAGCCGGTGATTCAACCGCAACGTCGACTAAATCCGAGCATGATGGAGGTTGTTAAGAAGGAGGTGATTAAGCTCCTTTTTGTAGGTATCATCTATGCCATTTCTGACTCGATGTGGGTGAGTCCTACACAGGTAGTCCCTAAAAAGGGGGGAATCACTGTTACCCATAATCTTCTAAATGAACTTGTCACCACCCGCTTGGTAACCGGGTGGCGTGTTTGCATAGATTATCATCGCTTGAATTGCCTCTACGCTAAAGGATCACTTTCCTCTTCCGTTTATTGATCAAATTTTAGAGCGCTTAGCCGGCCGATCACATTTTTGTTTTCTGGATGGTTATTCGGGGTACAATCAGATTTCGATTGATCCTAAGGACCAAGAGAAGTCCACCTTCACTTGTCCTTATGGAACGTTTGTGTACCGTCATATGCCTTTTGGGTTATGTAATGCACCAGCGACCTTTCAGCATTGTATGCTCGCCATTTTTTCTGATATGGTAGAACGTTGTCTAGAGGTTTTTATGGATGATTTCTATATTTATGGTGCATCCTTTGACGAGTGTCTTTACAATCTGGATAAGGTGCTGCAACGTTGTGAGGACACACATTTGGTCCTCAATTGGGATAAATGCCACATGATGGTGAGTGAAGGAATAGTGCTAGGACATAAAGTGTCTAGCAAAGTTTTGGAGGTAGACCCGGTAAAAATTGAAGTGATTTCCAAATTGCCCCCACCAAATTCGGTAAAAGGGGTACGGAGTTTCTTAGGTCACGCCGGTTTCTATGGTCGTTTTATAAAAGATTTTTCTAAAATTGCCAAACCTTTATCTGAGCTTTTAGAAAAAGATGTTGTTTTTTACTTTAATGAAAAATGTCTACATGCGTTCAATGTGCTTAAGGAAAAATTGATTTCCGCACCGGTTGTGCAAACACCGGATTGGACCAAGCCGTTTGAACTAATGTGTGATGCATCCGATTTTGCGGTTGGGGATGTGTTGGGACAACGGGTGGATAATAAACCCGCTGTGATTTTTTATTTATCTAAAACTTTGAATGACGCCCAACTCAATTACATGACTACCGAGAAAGAATTGCTTGCCGTTGTTTTCGCTTTTGAAACATTTTCGGCAATATCTAGTTGGATCGAAAGTCGTGGTATGGACGGACCACGCCGCCATTAAGTATTTGATGGAGAAAAAGGATGCCAAACCTAGATTGATTAGGTGGATCTTGCTTTTACAGGAATTTGATATCGAAATAAAAGATAAGGCGGGGATTGAAAATGTGGTCGCAGACCATTTGTCTAGGTTAGAGAGGGTAGATGAAAAGGATTTACAAATACCCATTGCCGAGACATTTCCAGATGAATAGCTTTTGAAAGTGAAATCGAAAGACCCGTGGTTTTCTTATATTGTGAACTATCTTGCCTGCAAAATCATCCCGGATGATTGGACGTATCAAGACAAGAAGAAATTTTTCCATTCTTTATGTTATTATTTCTGGGATGACCCTATTCTCTTGAAGTAATGCAGGGATGGTGTTTTACGTAGATGTGTGCCAGAGGAGGAATACGAAAGTGTTCTTAGTCATTGTCACACACTACCGACGGGCGGCCACCATGCAAGCTCTCGCACGGCAGCCAAAGTACTGGAAAGTGGCCTATACTGGCCTATCTTGTTTAGGGATGCTTATGAGTTTATGCGTCAATGTGATTCTTGCCAAAGGGTGGGCAACATATCAAAAAGACAAGAGATGCCCCTTAATGTATTCCAGGAGGTTGAGGTATTTGACTTATGGGGCATAGATTTTATGGGACCCTTTGTGTCCTCAAATTCTAATTTGTACATTCTTTTGGCTGTTGATTATGTGTCGAAGTGGGTAGAGGCAATACCCACAAGGACTAATGATTCCGTTGTAGTGTGCAGGTTTGTCAAAGAATATATTTTCTGTAGGTTTGGTATACCAAGGATGATCATAAGTGATGGAGGTACACACTTCCGGAATCAAAAGTTCGTGGCACTGTTGAGAAAGTACGGGGTCAAACACAACATTGGTACCTCGTACCACCCGCAAACTCAAGGACAAGTGGAGGTCTCCAATAGGGAGATTAAGAAGATATTAGAGCGTAATGTGGCTTCCACAAGGAAGAATTAGAGTACCCTACTACCAGATGCGTTGTGGGCATACAGGACAGCGTTCAAGACACTTATAGGCACTATGCCTTTTAGGTTGGCTTATGGTCGGGCTTGTCACTTACCGGTGGAACTGGAACATAAAGCGCATTGGGCGCTGAGGAAGCTAAATCTGAGTTATGATGAAGCGGGAAAGAAGAGGTTACTTGAACTCAATGAACTTGACGAGCTGTGAATGAATGCATATGAAAGCTCGCGGATCTACAAGGAGCACACAAAGTTGATTCACGATCGCCATATTCAAATGTGAATTTTCAAGAAAGGAGACTGTGTCCTATTGTTCAACTCCAGACTGAAGATGCATCCCGGGAAGTTGAAATCCCGATGGAGTGGACCATTCACAGTAGAGGAGGTCAAACCACATGGCGCGATCCTGGTGCGTGATGGCGAGACCACATTCCTAGTCAATGGACAAAGGTTGAAATTTTATTTTGGTGAAGATTACACAAGGAAAGTGAATGAGGTCAAACTCATTGCACTTCCATATGCATGAGAAGCTTCATGTCGTCTAGCCTAAGACGTTAAATAAGGGCTCTTTTTAGGAGGCAACCCAGCCATCGGTACTTTAGTTTAGTTTCTTTCACATTCGTAGTTTGATTTGTTTTGACTTTGTTTTTAGTGTAAAAAAAAGATATCGTGATCGTTTGCTCATTGTGCAGGACTGAGGCAGAGTCGATACCATCGACCATCGCATCGATGGTATCGACCGGGGTACAGGTTGGCGACTGTAGAAATCGCACTGCGTCGATACCATCGATGGCCTCGTCGATGGTATCAACATACCAACAGGCTGATCGCAAGCAGAGATCAATAGTATCGACATGGGTGTCGATACTCGCGAAATCTCTGGAGATATTCAGAAGAAATCGTCTCAGTAAATTCGATACCATCGATGGGCCTATCGATGGTATCGACCCAGTTTCAAAAAGAAGGTGGCGGTCGGGCCTCGCGAGGGTGTTGCCCTAAACAGAAGTCGATACTATCGACTTACGTCGATAGTATCGACGCGCCACATCACCGATCCGCGAGAGGAGATCAACATCGATCGCTGCAACCAGAAAATCGATCTGGGGGACGGGTCGATACCATCAACACCTGTCAATAGTATCGACACGTCAGCGATCCGGGCCCCACAAATCCAGCCATCGACGACTGTCGATACCAGTGGCAGTACGAATTGTGCTAACCGTGTCGATACCATCGACCATCATCGATGGTATCGATGGGCATACAGCAGCGCCGGCCACGACTATATATGAGAAGGATTGTCGTCATATGACGTCACAACTCCAGAGCAATTCTTCGCCACCTGTGCCGAGCATATTCCAGAGTGATCCGAGCCTGGCGACGAGCATCCAGGAGCACGTTCTTCATCAAGCGGAGATTTCCTTCTCCGATCTTCACCGAGCTCTTTCTCTACTTCTCCTTCTTCCGCAACCATGGTGCATGTTTCCGGTGCGTCTTCTTCACGCGCCAACCCAATGGACATTCCGGAGTTCGTGCCTCCACCAACTGCATCGATCCCACGCCCGCGGATTGTCCATCTGTCCGCGAAGGTCAAGAAGATCTATAAGGAGATCATGAAGAGGAAAATCGAGCCGACCTACTATGTTGACCGGGAGGTGATCCGCAACTTGGGATTCGAGGCTAATCTAGCCTACGTTCTAAAAGGGCAGGCAAGACACACGAGCAGGACGCCCGACAAGATGGAATACCATGCTGATGGCCAACCATTCTTCGGTGACTGGCCGACATATAAGGTGTTGCTGGTTGAATTCATGGCATCGTTGGACGTCTACGCCATGCCCAATGACATTGTCGCTACGGATCACGAGTGGATCAAGGGCCGCATTTCTTTTCGGCTGTACAATAATGACTACACTCTCACCCTCCGCCAGTTCAACTCCATCTACAACTGGAACCATGGGCGAAATGACTACTAGCGGCCAGACAACCAGACCGACTACGATGCCATCTTCGCCAAGCTTGTGACGGTGCCGTCGGGCAAATTAGTGATCTACCACAATGCAACGGTAGCAGACTTCGAGCATCCGTTCATGCAGATTCTTCATCGGATGCTGTGTTCTACCCTGTTTGCTAGGGGTGATCTGTCTCTTAGCAAATTCTAGGAGACAAACCTGTTTTTCTTACATAAACTACTGAAGCGCCAGGAGTGCAACTGGGGAGCATTCTTTCTACAGCGGGTGTTGGCTGTAAAGAGGAGTACGCGGAAGGCGCCTATTCACTTTGGAGGGCTCATTACACCGCTGGCCTCTTACCTTGGGTTGAATTTCCAGCAACTTACTCCTCTCTCTAGCAGAAGCAAGGTTAATTTGCAGCATCTTCACCGATCAAACTTGATCTTGCTTTGAGATGGTTTACCATATGCTCATTCCCATGTAAACCACGCATATCAAGAATGCTCGCTTCCCGATCCTATCTTCCATATCGAGGGTGCTCAACATTTCTGATGGACAATCATAGCCATTGCTGACTCCGATGAAGACGGCGGCAATGACGACAACAACAATGATGACGATGAGGCTGAAGAGAAAGAGGAGGCCTACACTCCTCTTCGGGCACGAGTAGCACCTAGGAAGCATCCTCGCATGCATCTGGGTGCATCTTCATCTTCGCAGCCTCCGCCACCACCACCGCCCTCGCAGCCAAGCAAGGATGTCTATTCCATGCAAGGAATGTATGCCATGCTGCAGGATATACAGCAAATGCAGCAGCACCATACAGCAGTGTACACCGGTGTTCAGGAGACGACAAACCGGTTACTTGATAATCAGAGGGCTATCTTCGAAAATGAGCGCCTCCTCCTCGACAACCAACAACAGATTCATGACAGGTTGCATAGGATGGAGATGCAGCAGCAGCCCTTTTATGATCATTACTGGAGCCAGAACTACTTTGGGGGGTATCTACAACCTCCACCCATGCCCCAGTATGATCCTAGCTTTCAGGGGCAGTACCCATCCTGGGACCCCACGGCCCCACAGTACCCGCCTCCGCCAGAATAGTGATCGGTATCTCTGCTCCAACCTTTAAGATTGTTTTTTACTATGAGGCCATAGTCGAATTCAAGCTTAGGGGGGGTGTTGGAACAGCTCTATCCTTTAATTTTCTCAATTTTTAGTTTTTATTGTTTTACTTCTTGTCATTTAGTTTTTGCAATCTTAGTTTGTTGGTAGGATCCACATTCTATCTAGTGTAATTGTGGATGTCTTAATTCATGTGTCATCTCATTTACTTGTACATGGGTTAAGGGAAAATTAAAAAAAAAATTGAGTGTTCACAAGCTTGTGTTGCTCAACCTTGAGCACATAACTTAAGAAAATGATTGGTTTTATCAACTCTAAAACAAAAAATCACAATTGTACATTCCTAATGATTTATGAAAATTGGACGGATTTGGTTGTGTGAGCCTAAACTGACCAAATGATAATGAGACTCTAATTTGAAGTAAGAGAGAGAAACCTCATAACTATTACACAGGTCAGTAAGGAGGGACACATAATAATTTTCAAAGGTTCAGCCAATTAGTCTTGTGATCTTTCCACCTCATTGTTTTTCACAATCCACCATAAGAATTGGAAGTACTTTATGGTTTTTCTTCTTTTTGATTGCATCTCATATAGATAGGTTTTGCATTGCAACCACTTTCAAATGTTTTACATGAAAATAAAAAATTAGAATAGTTATACATGCACATTATCCTTAGGTGTGTGTCATTTAGCTGCATTCCTAATTTCTATGCATAGAGCACATCATGTAATTTATTTCTTCTCTAAGGGTGATTAGTTGTTCCATACCTTCATAAATGCTTCAAATATTTGAGCTATGCAGAAAAAGTGAGCCCACAAATAATTCATTGTCAATTATGGATATAAGGGCTTAAGGAAAAAAAAAGAGTGAAAAAAATGGAAAATGAAAAAGAAAAAGAAATTATTGAGAAGCAAGTAGAATAAGAAGGAGAAAGGAACATAGTCTCATTCACATTTTAAGATGAGTAAGTACATGATGTAGCTCAGTTAGATATTCCATCTCATTTTGAGACGGGATGTTAGTGCATGCGTCATTCCACCCAATCTTAGGCATTAGGGCATGTTCATGTGCAAATGCATCATTTAGGGCATTTTTGTTTTATGCATGTTGAAACCGTATACTGCTTCCATTTCTTCCATGAGCCACCCATTTCATCCACCAGTTGCTCGAATTGGTAGTGTAACATCCCGAATTTTTGCCTCCACAATTAACTCCTAATCGTGGAGCTTAAAACCCGAGGGCGTTATGGAAGAAGCATCAAGCAGTAGATAGCAACCACAAAACTTTATTACATATTCAAAGGTTTGTATTACATGACATGGGTTACAATAATGTTTCAAATATTACATTCACTTGATTAGCATTTAAACATTTGAACATCAACTAAGCAAATGATCATTTAGCCTGATGCTGCTCCCGCCGAGATCTACTCAGAATAGCCACACGATGAAACTTGAGATCTTCTTTAACCTACGGTGGGAGGGGAACAAGAACCGTAGCAAGAGGAGTTAGACAAATGTCGAAGTATGGAGAGGCATAAAAATGTAAGTTGATCATACATATAACAGAACATTTGATAACATGAGATAAAAATTTATAAATGAAAGACATAGAAATTGATCATATGATATGAAAGTTGGAGCATGTCATATTAAAGTGAAACACATAATAAGAGAGCAAATAACATATCAATTATTTTATTGTATCATTCCCCACTCAGTCCAGAGGGATTGTTAACCAACCCTAGATCTAGCTCGTGGCCTGCAACCATAGCTAAGGTCACATAGACCATAAGTAACAACAATGTACATATTCTTTTCGCACACTGTCGTTAAACATATCACATAGATACCGACGTTAAACATGTGCTAATTCTACCCTTACAACTTCCTCTGTCCCACCGCTGCACACCGCTGGTGTGGTTTGTAGGCCCCTAATTCGATGCCTACTCAAAGGGTAGTCATGCAGCCCGTGCTCTACCCTCGAGGTGGGGTCGGTTTCTAACCATATCTCTCCATGGTCTGGCGGCCTAGTGCATGTGCCGTCACCTCAGCGGTTGTTATACACAACCTTTGATGGTTTATCTCACAGACCAGCAGTACTTTGGCTGCCCCCAAGGTGGGGTAGGTGTAAGGGATAGGCTATTCCTCGTCCCTTATCCATCCCAAGGATACGATCCGGATCAAACATAACATAACATGTAACATAGCATATCAATCTCGATCTTCCGGTCCTTACCGGCTCTGGGACTGTGAAAACAACTCTTCAGTGGTGGAATCTCAACAATAGTTATCATAATTTTATTAAACAATGAGGAAATTCATTAAGCATCAATTTTCATGATTTCAATCTCATCATTTTAACCATTTCATCAAATATGATTAATCATGTTGAAGCATTGTATAAATAGGGTAAGACTCAATGAAGATAAAAGGAAGAAGTAGAACATGTCTTCAGTCTCACTTTTCACAAGTCATTATTTAATTGAAACAATAGATACTATAAGTAATATTGATTCTCATGAGATCATATTAATCGATAGTCCAATTAGATGAAACCACTTGTTATAATAGATTAATTCTTGTTGAGGTTGACTTATATAGAAAGTGAATTCCAATTGAGCATTTACTTTTAGAGACATGTAATTAATTTTAATATGAACATTAAAGACCTTAATGTTACATTATAAGTACAAGATACTTAATCATATATCATTTTTATAAAAGTAAGGTCCAATATAAGGGAAAAGAGTGAATGTAACTATAAAATCTCTAACATATGAACTAGTCAACAATTTGATTATATTCTCATCTTACGTTTGTGACATTAATAGATTTTACACGATAATCATCTTGAGGAGGGCTCATAAATGAGGAGTGAAGTTGATGACTTATCAAAATGATTATGATTTAGTATAACAATGTATGGGTGATGCTTATGACTCATCAAAAGATAACCATTCAGTGATGTATGTATCAAAATGACTTAGAAGAGGATACTCCATACGACAAATTATGTAGCAAGATGATGACTCATCAAATGGTACTCCATACCTTTCTTTTGAGCTATGTGTTGGTGATCTCTTCCTCTTGAAACATTCATCCAAACTATAAAGTTCCTATTGTCTTATTCTTCTTAAATTTGTTCCGCGATGAATTCAATCCATGCTTAGTGAGGTAATGATATAATGACTTTGTTGGAGGTGTAAGTGGTAGAGGTTAATGTGTGTAGGAGAACATTTTATACATATAATTTGATGATTATGATCGAAAGAGGGATATTATGTAGAAAGGAAGTGAGATCATGTGTAAGATATTATAGTGGATGTACAATTCTGTTCTAGTGGTCAAGAGGAGTACCAAAATCCCCTCAAGTTCGAAATTGGATGGGTTGGGATGGGAGAACCAACATGAAAGAAGGAGATGAAGAAGATGGAGGAGCCAAAGGTAGAGGAGGTGAAGGGGATGTAGGTGAGTTTGGAGGTGAGGTGGATCGTCACTAGCTTGGTTGGTGTTTATATAGGTGAAGGAGGGACGATTTTGGGAAGGTTCCAGGTTATGGGACGGATCAGGATGAGGCTATGGAGGGATGGCAGTCACTTTTCACCACTTTTTCTGATTGAACTTCGGTGGGTTTCAGTACATCAATATAATTTTATTCAGACTCCCATTGGTCCAGCAGAGAGGTTTGGCAGGTTCTCCTTGAGTCCATGAATCATCCCACCCAGTTTCGCAACCAAAGATGTCCTAGGGTGGCTAGGGTGGGCGGCCAAAAATAGCCTCATGTTCATATTGTTCACCTTTACCATGGATGCAAACCGAAGGTCATGTCGAGCAACATCCTGCCTACCTACGAGCTTTCAGGACCTGAAATGTCAGTGGAGACTTGGTCGTCAAATTTGGGAGCCAACCGAGGTCAGACATGGCCACAGTTGCTCGCCGGCGTGGTTTCCGCAATCTCCGATGGTATGGGTTGTAAAGATGGCCGATGCTGAGACGTCAGCATGGGCGGTGGATATAGGTGTAGATGCATCCGTCCTCTTCCTACAATTCCAACACAGCTTTTTCCAAAGGATTTGATCTACTGTGGGCGCCGCAATATTAATAGGACAGCTGCCTGCGTTGCAGCCCGGCGACGGGACTCGTCGGGAAAGATGGGTCGGTGAAGAAGAAAGAGGCATGGAGGCTGTCCTCTGAGAGAAGTTTATACTGTGATTTCACTACTGTTGGTGGGCCAGTAGTTGCTGGTTGGCTGGCTGAATCGAAAACGTGGAGAGAGAAAGGTATGTGCGATGAGAAGAGAGGCCAGAATGGGTGGCCGTGTAGACCTCCTCGTGTGGAAGGTTGTATTATCAAAGCAATTAAATAGAGAATTTATACGGGTGAAAACGTGGGTGATGAGGGAGGAGAGAGTAAATGAGAGGAAGAAATAGAAAGTTGAGGTGGCGGGACCCATCTTGAGTCCAAGAATTGGCCATTGTGTGGGAGTGGTACGAAGAGTCGGGGAGATTAATGGTGAAACAGCCAATCAGATGGAGAGAAAAATCAAGTAGAGAGGGAGTGTGAGATAAGGGAGGTGATAATGAGAGAGTGTGTGTGGGCAGTCACGAGATAAAATTAACAAAAAGGAATGGCAATACGTTAGTAAGGTAAGGAGATGAGGGTGTTCTCGTGGGCTTAATTAAAATGTAATATACAGTTTTATAATTACAAATAAGCCTTGTTAGCTTCAGGAGGAAAGAATCTAACGTTACGAAATTTCAAACAGACATATTTATAACATGTGTGTCTTTTACTATTTAGATATGATTCAATTTAAGCCTCTTCTTCACATTCAACTCACTTTTTTTTAAACTAATCTCAAAATATAATTCCTTTTCGATCATTTTAGCCTTTCCTTTTGGATGTCCCCTTAGTTATCTTTACTTGTTCATGTCATTAGTTAACATTAAAAATATTAGGAGTTTTCCTTTGACCCTAATTTTTTTACGGCTCATACATCATCTCATGTATAACTAGTTAATCAAAGTATTATTGTCTTTTTATTTACATACTCAAATATTCAAACATATTCTTAATCATTTACTTATTTTTCCATTAGTTATTTTATATTCATATTTTCTTTAATTAATTTATATAACTTATTTTCATAACTTCATTTAGAAATAACATATTCGGTGTCCTTGTGTTCGTTTTATCCTATCTAATTATTTTCTACTTCTATATATGCTATTCACATTATTAATTTTTCTCTCAAGGACATTTGTTTCCTTTCTTTCAAAACAAAGTATTTATGTTAATATCTAATTCTTTTATGCTCATACGACCAACTTTTTCTTTTAAACTTATTTTATGTAGTTATTTTTTTTTCAAACAAATATTGCAAATGACATTAATATTTTAATTATAATACAACTTAAATGTTATCATCATATTTATGTCTTTACAAAAATACAGGTTGTTACATTATTAACCCCTAACAAAAAAAATTTTGTCCTCAAAAATTAAGCCACACCTATAGTCAAGGTACCAATATATTAATGGCTTATTTTTTTATGTGTGTCATAACACACATGATGAACTTCAAAAAAAAATATTTTGTGTGTGTAAAACTTGTCTATGGGTTTTTCTTTTCTTCAAAAAAAATTTCATGTTCCAACAAGAATGGATAGTTTTACATTTATTAAATCGATTGGAGGAGAAAATTATCTCCTTAACATAATTTCCTTTAAACTTTAATTTATAGTTTATTCTATACATGTATACCATTGGTGAACATGTTCGGTTCATAAATAAATGTGGAATGAATTTTAATGAACCATTAGGATCTTATGAAATATTTCATTCTCGAGATATATGTACAATTTTTTTTATATCTCTTGTATAATTTTCCATCACTCATGTCATTTATACCTTAGGACATGTTTATACCTTTTTTTTAATCTATCTCTCATATTAAGTGCATGTTACATCTGATTATATCATTTACATATTGTTATCCACTTATAACATGTGAGTCAAGTGTGCAACAACATTCCCTATTCTATTTTTTTCTGTCCTTCTAGTACCATGTCCAAAACATCCTACTAATATAACAACTTACCTGAGTTGTTTTCCTTTAAGTCTCATTCAACTTTTTTTTTAATCGTTTTCTTTCTAAAACTTCTTTAGTTTCTTATGCTCATACTAATAAACTTTGATGTTCCTTTTCAATGTTAGTATAAAACTTAGCTTGAGTCCTTACTCATTCTATTCTATCATTTGAATACTTGGTCAGAGCATCCAAGGTTTAGAGTAGATGAGCACTCTAGCTTGATATCAACTTATTGAGGTGCCCAAACACTTGACCAGGGTATTTGAGAACAACAATAAGTTATATCAAACATGTTTTCAACATATATCTTCCCATTTCCATTATAATTCTCTTTCTATGATTCAACTATTATATTCTTGTAAACTTTGTACTCTATAAGTAGATGACATTTGAGGACTAATCAAATTGACATGTGTGATAGATATATCCCACATGTTATATCCCTCTATAGATATCTACTATAAAACTAATTCCTCATTTATCTTATCTTAATATATTATGTGGGTTTTCAGATATTTTCATAGTGTGGTTTTCTAACCGTGCTCTGATACCACCTGTAACATCTCGGGTTTTAAGCTCCACGATTAGGAGTTAATTGTGGAGGCAAAAATTCAGGATGTTACATGTAGACCACCGTGATTTTCTCCTCATTTGTGAATATCAGGAGAGTTGCTTCCATGTAGATGGTAGTTAGGGCGAGCAACGTAGTATAGGAGATCACAAGATGCATCGAGTCTGAACCGACGAATTTTATTATGTTAACTGCCTTTTGTGATAGTGTTCATCAGTGGTTTCATGTTGAAATTTTAGGAAAAATAAGTATATGCTGCTATCGATACCATCGACAGTGGTCGATACCATCGACCGGACCACAGGCAGCCAGCAGCAAGGAACAGCAAAATCTCGATATTATCGACAGGAGAGTCGATGGTATCGAGATACCATCAGGTTGCTTCAGAAAAGAGAGTCGATACTATCGACACAAAATTCGATACCATCGACGAGTAGAGCTACAGCGACGTAAAAGGACAAAACCGACGCCTATGAATGTCGATACCATCGACCCGTGTCGATGGTATCGAGGTGGCATCAGTTGCGACAAAGAAAAGAAAAGAAGACCAGCCGATACAGTGTAGGGTCGATACCATCGACTCGCGTCGATGGTATCGACACCGCCAGATACATGTTTGCTTCAGATTGATCTAAATCCGACGGCTGTGGTAATTTGGCGACCTAATTCGGAGATTATACCTAATGACGGCGGCTAAGAGCAATCTATCACGTCATTAGCCGTTGCACACGTCCCGAGAAGGTGTGGAGAGAAGAACGGAGCCCAGAAGCACGCCCCAGCCGTTCCGGACGCCGAAGAAGACGATTTCCACCACCGAAAGGTGGGAGAACGCGTATTCTATGCCAAGGAGCGATTGGATCTTCTCCATTTAGGGGTTTCACCACTCAATCACGTTTTTCTCCATGTTTCCCTTTTTCTCTACCATGTTTTGCTTTGAGATGAACATGCGGGGCTAATCTCCTTTGTCTTTAGGACCGGGAGTAGCCCGGGAAATCATTGTATGACGATTTTATCATAGTAATTCATCATTTATCTCTTAAATCCGTGGTATAATTTTGTTTTCTCAATTATATTGTTATGCTTGATCACCATAATAATAATCTAATGCCCTTAATTACTTTGAAAGAAGAATTAATGGTTGAAAAGAGACGAAATTTACATTAATTGACAAATCCCTTGAACAAGGTGGTGTAAGGTTAATGGTGGATACCGTGAGATCGACTCTAATGCACCTAGTTTAGGGTATAGGTTGCTACAACGATGGAACTGACCTAGACATAGGTAGTGAATTGTACCACGACAGTGGGCAATTCTGATATTAGGCCACTACCCGGATAGAGAGATAAATCTGAGTGACTAAATAGAAATTCATACAATGAAAACTCGTGGTGAAACCGCAATCCTAAAGATTCTCACTTGAATTGATTAAAATAAACATTTAATCGATTGCTTTGTTTTGTTTTATTTTATTTTCTTTTAATTTTACAACAACCTCCAACTTTTTAATCGGTCTAGCTGATTGCAAGTAGTTAGTAGTCTCCAATAATTCACGTGTCCCTGAGTTCGACTCGGGCCTCACAAAGGCCTATATTACATTGACGCATACACTTGTATTTCTACGCACGTAAAAAGCATGTCACTAAGCAACCACTAACTCGATCAATGATCTTGTTACATCTGTGTGTTAGCCAAACATATCTCCTTTTTCAAACTTAGGGCTAACCCAACAGCCTCTAGCTAAACTAAGCAGCTGCATCTCAACCAAGGTATCCATTACCACTTCACATCCTTAGGTGATAGGAAATATTGAAGACATACACCTTCACTTATTACCTCAGCTCAACTCTAAGTCTATCTTCATCAAGAACACTCTGAGCTCATCTTCTTGGTTATCAAACTCAACCTTGTATCCACATAGCTCATGTTAAAACATCCTCAAATTCTCTTGAGGTTTATAAACCATTTACACATCATTTACTCCATAAGGGTATGTTATCATCTCTATCCTCATACCTCATAGCAACGTTCCAACTCACATCATCCTTATCCTTGGTGTATGGCATGCATATTGTCCTATCTCTCACTCCCATAATAAGAGGAAATAAGCATTTGGTGGTCGTCCAAACACAAAGTTCTTCCTGTTCCAAGAGTAGAGATGGTACATCCTGCCATTACACCTATAAATTTAAGTTGAAACGTGCAACTTATGTTTCTATATCATGATCATCTCGATATCAAAGTTACTCCCATGTAGAACTGGTCTCGAACCTACTTGGGTCCACACACAATCCTTCATCATTTCCTCTAGGTCTGTAGGGTGCTAGCACTTTTGGGGTCATCCCTCTTCCCTTATGTATCCAGAGAGTGCCCTACTCATCTTCCCTTCGGGTCCCATGAGTTTAGGAAGGTGATCAATCTCCTAACCCATGGCCCTCAGACAATGATAGTTGTTACCTCCCGACCCTATGGTCATGTGCAACTAGGGAATCAGGAAACTCCTACTTCCATCGGTCTTATCCCTTCCTGGCCCTAGGATAGACTTAGGATTCTATTATAGTACATGTCCAACTTAGAACCTTACCCTAGCCTTCATCATCTCCCTTTCTGCATTCATGGGCTGACTTTCATCCTTTCATAGGGGTCATGGCAACCTGCCTACCTTGGTCAAGCCCCATACCAATTACCTCCACAGTAACACATCCATGTGCACATAGAGATGGTTATCTGTGGGTCTACAAGTTCATTCTCATACCATGTACTTTTCACTTAGATTCTCAAGATCCTATGAGAGCTCTTTAGGTTACCTCAAAACCAACAAAATTGGGATACACCCTACCAAAGTGTCCCTCTCCCAGGATGGGAGGAAACTACATCTTGATAATAAAGGTCACAAATGCCCTTATGTCCAGGGTTTACATCCACATGAGCATGCTTAGCCCTAGAAAGCTACTAAGGCACAAGTAGACCACCTACTAAACCCTGCTAGGTCACGCTTGTTCTTACCCTTAACATTGAATCAAGATCAAACCTTCTCATGTCATCAACTTAGTTGTGAAGGGTTCATAAAACATACCTTAAACTTAAGGGGTTTCCCTTTCCTCTAAACATGAGGAGTACCATGCTTGAATCTATAAAAACTCAAACCTTGTCATGAGCATCAGGTACATCACTTCCCCTCTTAGGCCTAGGAATCCTAGGTTCACTTTTCTGATGTCCAACTGTCTGCTCAACCTCTTAACCACGAACCAAACATGTACAAGGCATGACATGCACTTCCTGTCATCCTTCTACTCGAGAAACACTTCAGAGTGGAGTCCTCCTCAAGGACAACAAACAAGGTATAAGGCCTCACAACCTGTTACTAAACCTCTTTAGGGTCTAAGGAACTCTTCTTTCTAACCCTAGAAGATGAACATCTATACCATAGGTTCATAGGTATCAGCAACCTCATCCTCTCTCTTTGGTTCCTCTAAAGACAACCAAGATACCATCAGCCTCCAGGAATCAAGCATGAGGCAACCGCAACCATCCACTTAGGTCGCATCATCCTCAACTCCCCATTGTTCCTCATATCTCGGAGTCTAAGCTTCTAACCTCCTTAACTCATAAGCTATTCCTCATACTCTCCTGGCTAGGGTTTCAACCTATTGCCGCACTACTAACGTACTTTGGGTGCATGTTATGCCCTACTCGCATAAGCCCATAGGGTTTCTATAGGTTCTTCACTAACCTCTTCATTGAAGGAGCTATCCTTCACTCTAACATGCACGACCCCTTTCCAGGGTTGGGTTGCCAAAGGTGCTAGGTCATCCAACCTCTCATGGATCATACGGGCATCCAAAAGCATGTCCACCCACACACCTAGTCTACCATGACATCTAACTCATCATGTGATCTCTCTCTCTAACCGCCACTTAGGGTTAGGGTTAGCATCGTCCTTAGAGGATGTGCCAGGTCTCTACTTATAATGGATATCTCTGCCTCCATGACCAACTTTCTCCAGTCATCCTCCTGACAAGGAGGTCTAGCCTCAGGTCTCGCCTGAGGGCATGAAAACTCATGTCATACGACCTAAGCATGTATTTATTCTTTAGTTTACGATTAAACTATTAAGCTTATGTCCATGACATCTTATTTACATGTTTTTCATTAATTTGGTAGAGGATTCCTTAATCCTTATCAACCTTACCCATACCTCAAGAGGGTGAGGAAAAGAGAGAAAACCCTAATCCTTAAGGTCCTTAACAACATTTGAGTTGAGAAGGGATGGACAATATGAGAGAGTCCTAAAGGTATCTTATTTCGAGTCAAATTATGAGACATTGGCCAGGAAGTCAAAGTAATCCGGGAGACCTCATATTCCGACTAGCGGTGTAGAGGAAAATCTTGCCAGCCCCCGGACGTGATCCTTTTCTGGACACCTCTGTCTTTCGGAAAATCCTCTAATAACTCTCTTGGGTTCTATATAGTTTGTAAAATTTAATAAGTATTAAAGATTACATGAGGAACCTATGCTCTGATACCAAATGTAACGACCCTACCTCCTGGTAACCCCCAATTAAGGGAGACCAAGAGGTCAGAGCCATTATCCCAATTAACAGGATCAAAGGTTCGGCAAATAATCAATAACAATTATCAAATTCTACCAACTAAATTGAAAACTGGTATAAAATAAAACTTTGCATACCCTTTTAAAAACTTTGGTAATCTACTTCTATCCACAGTTTGTATCTATTCTTTCTAATCCTCCTTGCACTTTATTTCTTATTTCCACAATGTGTCATTTTACTGTTTATTCTTTTCAACTTTGTACCTAAAATTTCGACAAACAAAAGGTCGGTCAGCATATCGAAATATCTCAGTATGTGGGGACAACCAAAATTTTGCAAATATGGCTAACAATCTAAATATCACAATCAAGTTAATTAACAAGCCAATTTACGCTTTCAATGTGACATTCTCCACCACTTTTTCCCTAACCGTGGCATACCCACTTTAGGGTTTCTCTTTTGCCATTGACTTAAGGCCACCTTCTCAATCCCGAGCTTGGTGCCTAGGGTCACCCTTCATGGTTCCCTTTAGTCATGCAATATCATAAGCCACCTTCTCAATCCCGAGCTTGGTTCCTGGGGTCACCTCTCATGGTGCCCATTGGTCTTCCCTCTTGGGCATGACCTTTTTGCTTCATCCATCAGGGTGGCATGTAGTTGTGAGAATACACACTTATTGTACAATTGTGATAATCATAGTGACTTTATAATTTGCAAGTATGAACATCCAACTAGTAAGTTGCATTCAATGCGATAATCATCTGAGAAACTCTTCGGGAAACTAATGTGATTAACCATAATTAACCACATACCTGTCAGGCTGATTTGAGACAGAATTAATCCATTCAATGCAAGAAATCCAATAGGCAAGCAAGCATACAAAGAGATCCTGAAATATGCATACAATTTCCTATCATTGATCATGCTATCAAGATATGTTAAACCTAGCTCGCTTCCTAGGGTTTCTAGTCAACTTTTAAAGTTTCCATTGCAATTAGGGTTTCACTTCATGTGTACTATTTTAAACCCTAATATTATACAATTACTCACAAACCCTAATTATCTCATTTATTCTTCACAAAATATATTAAGGTTATCTTTTAACGACATATAACCCTAATTTTGGATTAAAGGCACAATTACATGTCCATTAAGTCTATTATGCCTCTTTACATTAAAACTATCATTTTTATCTTTTTAATTCATGACAAGATCATTAGGCCTAATTATCATCTTTGGTTCCTTCTAGATTAACAGCTCATAATTCATTATGATCTAGTTCACATATGAACTCTTTTATCATTAATACCACCTTTGTCCATTAGAAAACCCTAATTTCCATATTAAGGGTATTTATCCACAATTAGGAACCTTTATACTCAAAATAGCTTAGAGCCATCATATCTCAACTTTAATAATGAAATTGACAATTAAAGTCATTAAGAGTTACCATTACTAATATTAGGGTTTCAAGCCCCATTAAAGCATATTTATGCACATGAAACTCTAAATTAAACTAATTACGTGCAAAATTCATCCTTTTTGTTCTTAATGTACCTTTTTATAATTAATAGGTTAATATCAACTTTGATCATCCATAAAACCCTTTTAAATACATTAATCATCTCAAATTAGGGTTTCTTAATCATTAAAGCATTAAAGTTGATAACTTCAACTACTTTTCTAATTGAAAGAGGAATTAGCTTCTAAATCTATTTTTAATGGATTCCTCGCATTTTTTTGAGCAAAATTGATATATTGCATGTATCAATCTGAGCTACCATTAATTAAATACAAATTCACAAAGAAATTACCTCCTGGCCAATCACTGGCTGCCACGTCAGCTTTTCATTTCCTTTTCCTTTTATTTCTGGCCAACTCACGATTTGGTGTAAAAGGATGCATTTTCCCTTGATTCTTGTGCTTGCATGAAGGGGCATGTTTGTCTTTACAGCATGTCTCCTTCTTCCTCGCACACAGGCGCTCCGCGATGCGCAGGGCCACCATCGCCGCAACCTGAGCCCGTGATGCGCCCTTCTTATCTTCTCAACGTGCCACCATCTCCGCCCGTCCCCCCATTTTCCTTTCTTCCTTGACCCAGACTGGCCTCCTCGAGGGAGAGACATGGGGTTGCGTCCTCTATCCTTGCTGTGTGTGAACCCCTACTGGTACTGCGGTACCCGATTCACTCATCTGCCACCCACCGATGCCCTGATCTCCTTCCACGCACACACAGCCGCCTCTGGAAAGGTTGTAGGACCACCTAAGTTCACCCAACAAACTAGGTCATCCATTTTCGTGTTATCTTCAGGCCTGACGGGTCTACATGTCTCTTTTTGTCAAAGGAATCCATCCTTCCATGGCCAGAGAGGAGGGCGATGATGATAACCTGCCCTGACACCAGGCCCGACTGGCTGAGGTGTTCGTGGTGCAGGTAATCCCTTGCTCCACTTTTGTTCTTGTCTGACTCTTCATGCACAGGAGGCGGAGTTCGTACGGGCGATGGTGTCAAGGGTTTGTGTTCCCCTTTCCAATGTGGGCACACCATGCCTCATACTTGTAGGCTCTACAATGGAAGAACAAGAGGGAAGGAGAGGGATAGCTCCACATCGAAGGAAAACCTGGGTTTTGATATGTATATATATACATGATGTGGAGAAGACCAACTAATACTACTTCCATGATCTCGTAACTCTTTCCCAACATCATGAAAGACATGTTTTAGAAAGAGATTGAGTATATTCCCTTATTTCCTTCTTACTTCAAAAACACTTGGCTTTTATTACGGGGATACACTATCATATACAACGTAATATTTCTATTTGGAAACACCAAAAAGTCATCAACTATATAGCACATTATCCTCATATTAGGACTTTTATATTATTTGTATTTTCTCTTTCTTTTTCTCCATTGGGATCCTTAGACCCCAAGAAACTCTAATATTTCGAAATCCTTTGTAATGGACACTCATTATCCTTCTAGATGTATCTATGTCCATTATTTCTCATTATCGTGTTTATTTCTTTATTAAAATATCTCTTTTCAAGGATTTCTCTTTATCTTTCTTTTATTTTCCTCATTGTTATTCCTTTTAACATTAGGAATCCTTTGGATGCGAAAATCTACCAAGGATAACTCAATTATACCTCTTTCCACTTATTTTCCACATTTTATCATTGTTTTCAATTTCTTTCTTAATAAAGAAATATTTAATTGGTCTTTTCTTTTCTTGTGGAATTATCTTTGCAACTTTGGACTCCTTGGAACCCTAGGAACCCAAGAGGCACAAAATCCAACCTTGGATTATATTCTTTTGCCTTCTAGAGGTTTCTACATCTTCCTTTTCTCCATTTCTTATTAATAATGGAGTTTCTTTTGTCTTATCCTTATTATTGGACCCAATAGCCAATAAAGCCCACAAAACAACCAACAAGGCTATTGTAAACGAAATCCTTTTATTCAAAACAAATTATATAATTATTTGTTCAAATATCTTTAATAGGAGAAATTACATTTCTCACCAAAAGAATCCAAAAAAATGGGGTTGTAACAGTTGGGGTGTGGTGATGTGGCTGAAAAAGAGAGGATATTTTGTAATGAATTTTAGAACCATATATGATAGGGTATGCCAATTATGTGTTTTATGTTGATGAAATTTTGGGTTCTAGGTTTATTAAGTAGGAGGGAATCACCTATAAAATGAATGGAGGAGTCAATATTGGTGTTTGCCAAATTTATTGGATCAATTAGGTTTTAAAATGTATCTAGTTGGATGAATCTACTAAGGTTTGTGTGAATCTAATACATTTGTTGAGATAGAGGGTCTCTTTGATGGAGACCATTTGAGTTTTATAGTACCCTTGTGGGAAAAGTTTAAGAAGTTTAGGGAAAGAACATGCTCTGGCACAACTTTAACCAACTCATCTATGAATCTGGGAATTCATGGAAATGTATAATTTCCCAAAGGAGAGGCTATTTGATTTGTTCAAAAGATTTTTTGAAATAAATTTTGAGGATCAATAAAGTTTATGCATGCTTGTGATTAAGTGGATAACTTCATTTGCGATCAATAGGCATTGAAAATCGTGATGCCTTTGATAAAGGCATCCTCGTATTTGGTGATGATGTTGTTTTAGTTTTATGGCAAGTTTTAGCTGAGGATTTTTTTCAATTATTTTATAAGTACAATTAAGAAGGCTGACATGTCTGGATTTCACATAAGTTTTGGGTTCTTTTTCTCATAATAAGGACTAGTTGTGTTACATTTTGTCTTGAAACCAAGCTACATGGACTATCACTGAAGTGTCTAACATTGAAAATCATGATTATATAGGGCTTTATTGTGTCCCATAAATAGGTGTACAAGACTTTTTATGCCATGATATTATCTTAATCTATTACTTGGGTGATTTCCCTTATATCCTCATGGTTTAAGTGAAAGTGAGGAATAGAGGTGTAGGAACCAAGACATAAAAAATTGTTGTGAACATGAAAAGAAAGAGGATCATCAGAGATAATAAAGTCCATCTTCCAGTAGTCAGGCCGAGGAGACGATCTTGGGCTCCTCATTATAGCCGGATCCAAAACTCTAATCTATGCGCAGAGGGGTGGTCCACGTGAAACATAAGTCACACATAACATTGCAGAAATAGTTATTCATTTTCAAACTATTTATATAATTGGATTAAAAGTATATTACTTCCTTTCCGAAATACATTGTGGTAATTAGGATTCTTCAAATTTTATGAAAATTGACATGGTACCCAATTTTACCATAAGGAAGCCATAAATTCAGTTAGATTCTAGGTCTCACAACCAGAACATCTTTATTTTCCTTTTTAAGATAAACTCATATTAAGGACTCTAGAATTATCTAGAAACAATTAGGATCTCATATTGTAACAAAAGGTAATTATTATTGTAATAAACTCGTACAAATTTTATTGGACCAAGATACGCATGTTGGATGAATCAATTTCAATATGACCCTCATTTGTTACTTATTTATTATTTAAGACTACAATTGTGCAAAAATATATAAATACCCATTTATTATTCAAACTATATGAGAAAAGGGTTATTCATGTAATTTGTTACTTAAAATTTTACTAGAATTTATTATGACCATTTCTTATTTATTTAATACATTTGAAATTGACTTAGGAACAATTAAGTTTTATCATGTTAATCTGAGGTTAAAATTGAGTAACCGGTAGATTAAGTTTGAAAATTCAGAATCAGAGTTTTAAGATGATGAATATTATGGTTTTTTACTATGTCAAGATTTTAGGATGTTGCATTACAACACCAAGCCGCCTCCCAGGGATCCCCCTGGACAATCACCGAGTCAGGATTGGTCTGACAGGCTAGTCTAGGATTCTTCCAAGGGCTGCCTCCACAGCATCCACTACCACTTGGTGATCACGATGAGTGGCGGAATTTACAGTGATTCTCTTCCTCTCCAATGTGGACTTAGAGTTTGCTTGAGGACGAGAAAATTTCTAAGTTTGGGGTGGAGGGTGGGTGGTATGTCTTCATTCCACCTCTTTATCTACAATTGTGCAAAAATATATAAATACCCATTTATTATTCAAACTATATGAGAAAAGGGTTATTCATGTAATTCGTTACTTAAAATTTTACTAGAACTTATTATGACCATTTCTTATTTATTTAATACATTTGAAATTGACTTAGGAACAATTAAGTTTTATCATGTTAATCTGATGTTAAAACTGAGTAACTGGTAGATTAAGTTTGAAATTTTAGAATCAGAGTTTTAAGATGATGAATATTATGGTTTTTTACTATGTCAAGATTTTAGGATGTTGCATTACAACACCAAGCCACCTCCCAGGGATCCCCCTGGACAATCACCGAGTCAGGATTGGTCTGACAGGCTAGTCTAGGATTCTTCCAAAGGGCTGCATCCACATCATCCACTACCACTTGGTGATCACGATGAGTGGCGGAATTTACAGTGATTCTCTTCCTCTCCAATGTGGACTTAAAGTTTGCTTGAGGACGAGAAAATTTCTAAGTTTGGGGTGGAGGGTGGGTAGTATGTCTTCATTCCACCTCTTTATCTATCCTTTTTCTATTATTTACTTTCTAGATTAGCATTGATTCTGTTTCTTTTTTTATTTTGAAAAGATCATATTAGTTTCATGTAATTGGCCATTACCAAGTTGATGTAGAATTATTTTCTATTTTTAAGTTTAGTTTGCAAAATCAGCAATAGCACTAAATTAGGAACAAAACAAATCCTTGTTAAAAAATGAATCTCAAATGTCAATCCTAGAACCTATCTTGTTCCCAATGACCACGAATAGTATTACTCCAAGGAAATGATGGTAAGTCGTATGGAATCGAGAGGAATTGAATTTTAGTATGTCGCTAAAATTGACCAGCATAAGATTCTTGTGGAATTATCACTATTTTGCAATTCATATGATATGATTGAACGGGTTGTCAACAGTTCTTCCAATGCTCTGAATCCCAAATTTGTGATCCACAAGTTCAACCTCTTATACACTTCTTCCACCATCCTCTTACACTATCGTCTACCAAATATAAATAAAAAATCTAAAAAGGATGTGCCAAGGTGTCACCTCCTTCTCTCACCTCTCTGCTTTTCCGTACCCCTTGTATGTAATAGAGGTGCACCACAGTAAAAATATGCAAATGTACAAACCAAAAGAAAAAAAAATGTAACCAATGTAATTGCAGTATAAAAATAAAGCAATCTAGAATCAAATTGATGAGAGATTTGCAAATCTTGTTTTCATCCCTCCATTCACTCTATGTTTCTCCCATGGAGCAGCAATTACTCCAAAATATCTCTATTGCAATTGAATCTTGTATTTGTACAAATCTCATAGGAATATCTGGAATCTTCTAAGACACTAGTTATATCATGATTGTGATGTGCATGTTTTGATTAGGAAACTTTTTGTGAATGTTAAGTCAATGCACAGAATTTCAAACTAAAATTTTGTGATTCTAGGATGTTAGGGTAGATTGGCCATGTTTGGTTGTAGGGAACTAAGTGATAATATGAAAGATAGGACGACATGCTAGTGGTATAGTTTGGCAGGTTACTTTGATTCTTTGTGTCTCAAGGATGATCAATGTTCAAGTTTGGGGTAGTTTTATGAATGCATATTCATCACCTTTTCATTGTGGTTTCTAGGTTGGTTCTACTCATTTTAGTTATGAATCACAACATGTTTTGCTTTGTTCCATTAAAATTGTGCTCACTCTCTAATAAATAGGATTTTGATCAATTTTCTTGATCTTAAGCAGCTTAAAGAACATATCATCCTTAGAGCATTCAACAAGTTCTTCACCAAAGTCATATTTAAGATTAGAGCAAGTTCCCATCAGAGTTTGAGCCATCCAGGACATTCTGACAGTAAGATTAGGCGATCTGACCTCTGGATCCCCTGATCCACTTGCCCTTTCCAAATCTTTCCAAGATGATCCTATGGATCAGGCGATCTTCCTAGCAGATCGGCCAATCAAAAAGTTGCCAAAAATGTCAGTGACTATGATTTTCCAACAACTTTAAATCGGGAGATCTATCTTCTAGATCAAGTGATCTACCTATAGCACACAGTTACTAAGAAATGCCAGATTGAGTGATCTCCAATGAAGATTGTTTGATCCCATCAAATCAAAAATTTCTCTCCCAACAATAATAACTTCAGAGTTTTGGGCCAACATTTGATCGGGTGATCTCTTTAGCAGATTGTTCGATCCTACAAACTCTTCAAAAGGCTTATTATGGAATGATCTTCTAATTTCCCTCACTGATCGGTTGATCTAAAGTCCAACATTCGCGCTTCCAAGTGAAGGATTGGGTGATCTCCTTCGTAGATTGCTCAATAATCAGAACATACTTTGTAGAATGTCACATCTACTAGCCCAGGACTGTTAAGTAACAAAAGAAGCGGTCAGAACTAAGGATTCCATATTCTATTCTCACTCAAGAAAGGGAAGTTCCAAAGCAAGGAGTGAGAGGAAACAATGTAGAAGGAGATTATCCTTGTGGATTTCTTTGGATTTGTCGAGGCTAAAGCAAACTGCAATAGTTAGAGATCATTGTATGATTCTCTCTTCTTCATTGGTGACATGACTTCTCCTCTTCCATCTTGTATTGGTATTCTTAACTCAACCATGAGTGAATAGACCTTCTTGTTGGGGCATGGGGAGTAGCCCCATCACACATACTCTATCTTGTTGTTTTTAAACTTGATTTCCTCTCATATGATAGATTTTTTCTTCATTTATTTTTTGTTGGATATTCAAATTGATTACACTTCTAGCATGTGTGATATAATCATAAGCGTAGACACCATGAAACATAGGATTACATTATCGAATGGATGCATAAGATTCTAGATGTGATCACAGAAGGAATCTTATAGGACGACTGAATTATGAATTCTGGGTAATGAGACCTCAAGCATGTGGGAATTTAGTCCTTGTGAATTCATGTTTTGAAAGGATACAAATTCAACTAGTCCCAATTTTATTGATGAGAAAATTATTGAGTTGTAAAGATCAAGTAGGTATATAGGCAGTGAGGGTGAAACCTAGATGTCCCAGTGTTCTTTAACATTGAATTAAACCTCTAGTTTAATTGGTTTTTTATTTTGCAAACTTTAATTCACTCTTAGTTATAGTCATTCTCAAACAACTAAATTTAAATAGTTTTCTCAACAATTGGTTCAAAGTATTTTCTTAAAACCACTGTCCTTTGGGATTCAACGCTATACTATTATATAATTGATATGTTCTCTTGCCAAAAAGTTGGTTGTGATTGTGTTAAAGGCTTTATAGCCTAGGATAGTTCTTCTAGGGAATTTATGTGTGCAAATAACTCATATCAGGAATCGACTAGTGGAGGAAAGTTGGGAGAATGAAATTCATTTATGTTGTCTTCTTGCTGGCTTCTTCAACTGATTCCAAAATTGGTTTACTCAAGGATGAACAACATTTAAGCTTAGAGGATTTTTATGTACATAACTTTTTCATAACATAACTGACTATTTTATGTGTTTTTCATGATATTTTTCTCAAAATTATGTATATTCACTCAATTTGTGAAAAATTAGCATGTGAAACATGTTTGCATCAGTTTATCTATTTTCATGCATTTTATAAAAAAATATCAATGTATATCTCAAACTATTAAAATCTCTTTCAATATAAGGTTAAAGAGAATATTCAATAAAAGTCGATAATACCGAGATCATCTCAATAGCATCGGCATGCACCAAGATTTAAAAAGGCTTAGCAAAAGTCAAGAGCACCAAGATCAATTTTGATGACACCAAGAAGGCACCCCAAGGATCAGTGTAAATTCTCGGTGCCAGTAACTCCATGTCATTGGTATCTATATTCTTGTAATCGAACTAGGAATTAAGGAATTTGGTGTCATCAACGTAAAAATATGGATAATTGGGAATTTTAATTTAAAATTAATGATCTAGATCTTTCCTTGATGACTAAGGATTCTATAAAACTCAGGGCAAATTGATTATTAATTGGAAAACATATAGAATCACATAGTTGGCCCTAGAGAAGAAACAGGAGAGAAAATAAGGCATAAATGTGATTAAAAAATCATCTTGACACCTTCAAGGAGTGGTGTTTTGATAAAGTGGCTTTTTACATATTTAATTTCTTAATTTACTTATGTACCTCTCCTTGTATTCAGAATTCCTTTTCCTACCCCACTTCATCATTGATGAATAGCAGTTATATAGTGACTCTAAATTTGAAGAAATAATGAATAATGGTGTGACTTGAGGAGTTTTAGTGAAATATTTAAGAAAAAATCCCAGTTATATGACCTTTGATGTCTTGTTAACCGATTCAAATATTTTTAGAGATATAAAATATATTTGGTGATGTTGGAAAGATATAGTGTCAATTATGTTCTTGAGTATTTTTTTGGAAGCATCATGAAATTAATTTTAAGGAAAATACCTTTTTCATGAAAGTTTTGGTAAAGAATTTATTCGAATGGTCAAACTAATTTATTTTAGTTTCTTTTTGTGAAGATGGTGATTGCTTCTATATGAAGGTATGCCTAAAATCCCATTTCATGTAGAGTTATGATTTAGGTGATATGAGTTTTTGATGATAATTGTATAATGTGATGAAGAATATTAATTAAATATGTATTTTGAGACTCAATTTTGGTCAAGATCATTATTACAAATACTAAAGACTTGATTAAGTTTCGTTATTTTGGAGATAAGAATTTATGAGTTTAGTTTTGGAGTAGAGTTTGTCTTTTAGATTACAATATGGAAAACATCAGAAAGTAAATTATCCTATGAAGTAAACAAGTTATGTCTATATAAAAAAACAAAGCTATGGAATAAAGTTTCTATTAGGTAAGTAGGCATATTGTGGAAGATTTAAAATAAATGAAACATGGAATGTGTCACTACTTCTCTTTCCTCCTTGAAATCTGATTTATTCCCTAAAATAATTGTCTTTATAGAGATTAGTAAGATCACCATAATGTAGTTTATCACTTTTTTCTAGATGAGAAAATTACAAATCAATGAAAACATGAATATGAATGGATCTTACCAATTTATAAATATTTGAGACTTGGTAGTATCATGCAATCTCACTATACAATATTATCTAAGGTAAAGATATGTCATTCTCATCCGGATCAAAAATGTCTTTCAAAAAATAAATAGAAAGTTCCTACAAGAGGTACGTTTGAAAGTAACAACATAGAAATTAAATAAGTAAGATGCAATATTCAAATTTCATGTTACTATGATTATTCACATATAAGTAGAATGAGGCTAGGATGATCTAGACATATTGTTTGCCTACCACACATGAGTGTGTGGTGTGTGTGTGTGTCTATGTGTGTGTGTATGTGGGCATGTGAGAAAGAGATAGTGTATGTGTGCGCTCTTTACTTCACTGGGTCATCACATGTGGGTGCCCATGGGTCACTTGTAAGACCCGCTAACCAAATCGGAGGATATGAGTTTTGGTGATTTTAAGTGGGTGGCAAGTTTCATCATCCAAACCCTACTTAAAGAGTCAACTTGTGGGTTCCTACAGACCAAATTTTTGACCCCCTTTGACAAGTCTAATCATTGAGAATCATCATACATGTTCCTCTCAGTACTATAATTTCAAATCTATCTCACATGTAGTCAAATACGACCTCCAGAATATCTAGTGGCTAAAGCTAAGATCTAAAGAAGTCAAGGATGACTTCATAACCACATGATTTTATCAAAATCTCTACTATGAGTGCAACCACTAGATTCCTTCGCATGGAACCACCAACCCAATCATGAGGCTTTTTATGAAGACCAAGTCTCATATACCTCCTCTAGGTTTTGGCACTCTCCCTCACCTAGATTGAAGCTCCCATGAATGAACATATCACAATATTCTCTTCTCTAGGTTAGATCCTCTATGGCATCTAGGGTTACGTCAATATCATGACCCAAAAACAATGTAGTTCAACTACTCTTCTTAGGAGTAGTATAGATTAGGACTTTCTAATATCATTACTCTCACATTTTTGGATTTCTCATATGTCTCATATTAATATCCTCGATGGTTAGGCTCATTAGCCTCATCACTGGCCACAGGCTTGGAATCAATTTCCCTCCCTTAGTTCTTCCCCCCACTAGATCTGACCCAAATCTTGTCCTAATGCTATTTGAACACCCTTATAGAGGGTTTGATTCAGTTCTTGGTCCTCACTTAACATCTCACTTACATCCTACGTATTTCCATGCATGATACTACTAGATATGTACAACACTGGTTACTAAACTTAGTTTGACAAACTGAAATAGTGTCACACAACTATACGATTTACATGTGAAAAACTCATCTAAAATCATCGACTTTTCTTAAATCATAGGAAATTAAACTTGAATATGTTAAATCCACCTTAGATCATCAATTTTATACTTGAATTTCAAAGAAAAACTTATGTCATCAAACTTATATTATCAACGTCTAAATCGATATATGCTAGACACATAGATTTATAATATATCATCTAGGAACTCTCTCTAGACGGATGCCACTCTCTTTATCTTAGGTTTCATGAACACATATTGTCTTTTATTTGTGATAACATTTTCTTACACATAAATATTTGAAATATTTTTCTCCAGTGTTTAAGGAGATGATAAGAAAACCACCATACTCTTAGTCTGTTAAAATCAAAACCAAAATTTTAGTTACCAAAACACATCAAACAGTCTAGTACCTTTACACCTAGAAAAATAGTATGATCAAGGTGTTTCCTTGTGTAGCTACCCTAAGAACATGTTGAAGTCCAACCAAGGGCATACTTCCACAAAAAAGGGATGACTAGATCCATAGGACTTGCTACGTACCCTCATTAAACATTACTAAACATGTGTCCTATACCATAGGACACTAGGAGAAGAAGAGTAAAGATACCAACTTTATACAAGTCTACACCTAATTCTAGGATATCAAGGTTCTAACATAGGTTCTAGGTCTGATCTTGTCTCTAAGAGGTGATCTTTTACTACATGGTCATGTTTAGGGTCATCTTTAGTTTTATTAACATGATGATTGCATGGTGTGCATGTGTTGTATGTGCTCAGCTACAAACTTAACATCCCAATTTTTTTCTTTATAAATGCCGTATAGATTATGCATATTCATTCTAGATTTAGCTACATTTTTAACATAATTTTTCAAATATTTCCATCATTTCACTTGATAACTAGATTACATTTAGGTTTCC
Source organism: Alisma plantago-aquatica (assembly GCA_963693085.1). Classification (NCBI taxonomy): domain Eukaryota; kingdom Viridiplantae; phylum Streptophyta; class Magnoliopsida; order Alismatales; family Alismataceae; genus Alisma; species Alisma plantago-aquatica. Next base: position 851,809,790 of record OY856414.1, read on the forward strand.
TAAAGTTTTATGTCAATGTAAAAGATTTGATTGATTTCCCCCATTTCCATGGCAGGCTTGTACTTCATCTTATAGTAGGTCCAAGAAAACTTTGATAAAATGCACTGATTTTTTGATGATCTGAGCCTTTGTCAAGCTACATCGTCGACTAAAATTTTGTTGGTTAGAAGTCTCATCAGCATAGTCCTAATGAATAGAATTAATAGTCCCCTATCCGAGTGGGCTTACTTCTTCCAGAAAACTTATCGGCCACCAAAATATTGTCAACCACCAAAGTCTCATCAACTGCCAAATAATCATCCTCCGCTAGTCTGAAAAACTTGATGATCGACAACTTTCCTACCCAACAAGTTTTCTACCCGATGGGATACCTACACCTTACCCCGATGACGATACTGAAGGGGTGTGATACCCCTCATGTCCATAGCGGTTGTACAAGCAGATGGGAAGGGTTCTAAACCCTAGACCCTTCCTATAAATAGAAGACTAGATCTGTCCACAAAAGGATCCACGAACACACTTCCAGGATGCCATTTTTGCTCCACAACACCTTCCTCCAGTCTTTTTTGACCCCTCCATCAGCTACCTCTGTCACCCTACCGGACAATGGGACACCTGCCTCGCCAAAACTCCTAAGTTTTGATCTCAAAGGAAGCAAAAATGGATAACTCATCCACCATTGTTCCATCATCGACCTACTTCATTCCATAGCAGTAAAATAATTTCACAGAAAAGGGGAGATCGATAATTCAACATTCCATCTCTGACGAATGTCCATGAGGTCTTCTTACTATTCATTTGATGCATTGTTCTAGAGTCTGAAGAGTCATTCTCGCATACCATGGCTAAGATTTCCCTTCCTTTTATGACGATGCATTCTTCTCTCTTCTTCCTTGTTGCTTTTGTAATTTTTGTCATGAGTGCGTAGTCGTCTCACTAGGGTGTGGGGGTAGCCCCACTGACCAATGTTACTTTCTTATTGCATCTTCTATTGTACGGACCAATATATTCTTTGAATCAATCATTTTATTCTTATATTCTTGCATGATCATGAAGTTTATATGTAAATCAGATATCTGATGTAGATAATTTTGAACCTTGGATATAGGATCATGATTTATTCATGTTAAACTGTTGATGAGAATGTTGAATAGGTGTGTTCTGGGGCATAGATGTATGAATTTTAAGTCATGCAACAGTGAGTTTAGATTGATATCTATCTAGGTCTTAATTTTAACGCTAAAAGAGGGATTTTCCTAGCCTCAACATATATATTTCCATGCTTAACGTGATGCAGTGAGAGAGTGAATGATAGACAGTGGTGGTGAAACCCATTGCACCCTATTATTCCCATCCATTGATATATCCAAACTTCAATCCAACACTTTGCTATCTACAATTAGAGTAATCAACAACCATCAAATTTTGTGTTAAATACTATCTCTAGCATGGCTAACTTTGCTGGAATACTTCTTAAAAATGTTGTCCTTTGGGTTCAATAATGAACTATACTACAATAAAATGTGTCCGCTTGCAAATGGTCATTATTATATTTGTTTAGGTAAAATCTAGAAATTTCACCCCTATTGAATTTTCCAGTGCAATATCATGCACGTCACGTATTACCAGGAGTAAGAAAACATAAAAATTATTCATTAATACCAAAGAACACACATAGTGGAACACTATGCATGCACATGAAAAAATACAAAATTAACCAAAAATAAGGACCCATCATGGTTGTGTAGCCCACCACGCATGTGTTGCCAAGTTGCCAGCAATCCCATACCAAAAGAAATGTCCAACCATTCCACTCCTTTAAAATGGTCATGGTGTCTCACATGCCTGTTCTACCAACACCCCAACATGATCGTGGTGACCACCATGGTCGTTCTACTCAATCACACTACACACCCAAATTTAACTATAAATTACATGCTTCCATCTTGCTCATTCCATCTGAGCATAGTTGTTATACATTCCACCTGCCATGGTCGTGGTGCCCATCACGACTGTGGTGGCCAGAAACGCCTAGCATATTTTTTCACTAAATTCCCTTTTATGCCCCACTTAGACCCCTGATATCTCTATATAAGCCTTGAAGGCAAGTGGAGGTCAAAGCTTAGCATTTTTAAGCATTGATTTCACCTCCTATCTCCCACCTCTTCCACTCCACTTCCATTTCATCACCTTCCACCCCAAAACCCTTCCTTTTAGGGTTTTCGTCACTTTCCATTCCATTTCCATGCTAGTCCACCTTGAAGGAGGGGATTTCTTGAGATTGTAGCTCTTATATGAGAGTATTTCATCCACTACTTCAAGATTCATGGCTTCTTCTACCTCTTTATTCTCCCTTTTGTATTTTCCATTTCTATCAGTAGCTAAGCCCCCTAGGTGGGTTGTTTCGAGTTAAAATGTGACTTTGAAACCATGGTGGGGGGAAATAATGTGTAAAGTTTGTAATTTAATTTGATAATGATTATTTTCTACTTTCTTCTCATTTCCCATGAATTTCTTGTTGTTTTATGATTGAAATCACCAAAGATTTCTAGGGAAATTGCTTATATGTAGCTATTTTGGGAGAAAGCTCCTAGGTCCAACTAGTGGATCCCTAGATAGCTACCATTTTTTTGCATATTAATCCATTCTCCTACACCTAGATGAGAGATATAAGTAGCTAGTTTAGAAGAATTTAGTGCAATTGGTTAGGATTTCATAAAGGTTAGATGGTAGGTGATGTGAGGTGTAAAACCCTCATTTCCACCATCCACGAATACCCTTGGCCCCCAATTTGTCTTAGAGATTCTATCCTAGAAACCTAGACTTTATTAGATCCTATTAGAATTCCACCTAAACCCTAATCCAAATGAGCCTTGCAAGGGTGGATAGGAGGTTATAGGGATTAGTTTCCCTATACACACTCTATCCCATACGTGGCTAATTAGTAGTTTAGGGTCATTCTCTAGCATCTAACTTGTTGTTTGGTTTGATGATCCAAATGAATAAACATTGATTGTATGTTATGACCCCCCAACCTAGGTTCTAGTCACATTACCTCAAACGGTCCACACTTCTATAAATTGCTTAAAATCCTAATTGTTTCCTTACTTACCTAGAGGTTATACATTACCTATATTTTGATAATGACTTAATCATTCCATTCGTATGTATCTAATATGTGCGTTTAAGATAGTTTGCAGGCATTAGGTACATGAAAAGGATCCAAAATCCAAAGCCCTAGAATGGCTCAAGTTCAAGTCAAAATGGCTACAAGTGTGCTTTTTGGGATTTCTATGAAAACGACCTTAGAACATTTATGTAATCACTTGTAATAATGAATTGACTTGTAACTTAGATGAGAAAAATGTTTGGGACAAAAATCACCAAGTGCTAATCACTTTAGATGCAAATTAGAAAATTGATTATAGGTGCTTGGTCGGTTGAGTTTCCCTGGCTTGAAACTCCACCGATCATTCTTGGTCAATTTTCTAAAGATTGCATCGGTCGAGTTGTGTTTTCACAGAACTCGACTGATCATGTAACTGACCATTTTGAGTTCAAATGGTCGGTCAAGTTTTGTCAGGACAAACTCGACCGATCATTTGAATATCAGTTTTGTCGTTTACTTGATCGGTCGAGTTACCTTTATTGAAACTCGACCAATTGCACTGTACGGAATTTGCAGAAAAAAGTGATGTGACTGTTGGTGAGTGTTTTGGGCAAAAATAGAGTCGTTTCCTTGAACAAAAAATGGCTATTTTTGTATCCAAGTGTCCCACAACTTAAAGGGGCACCCTCAATTATAAATAGACCCCCTTGGAGTTCATTCCTAGGTTGTTCATTCATTGCAAACTTGGTGTTAGCATAGTTGAGAGCGTTCTAAGCCTTTGAGCCCCTTTCTTTCTCTACCTTCAAGTGAAATTCATGAGTATGAGTGAGATAGGTTCCTGTGTGAGAGAGCTACTCCATGTATTGATGTAAAGCTCTCCTTATACATCTTCCTACCCCCATTCTCTTTGAAGAAGAAGATTGAAGAAGCTTATCCAAGTGAAGAAGAAGGTGTTGTTGTTCTTCAAGGTTGAAGAAGGCAAGCTGCTCCAGGTCTCCAAGTGAAGGAGATAGGTGCTCCAGCTCTCTAAGTGAAGGAGAGAAGCAAGGCAATTCTCAAGGAACATAGGTAATCCCTTGAAGGCAGAAGACTTGAAGAAAGGAGTGGGTAAGTCCATGGTGATGGCTGAAGACTCCTAGGCTTCAAGTGGGTAAGCTCCTTCTACAGGTTGAAGATCTTTTCTTGAGGTACTAAGCCCTTGGATGTGTGGTTGTTGTATCTTGTTATCTTATTGTGGAATATAAGAGTACCAAGATTGCAAATCCTAGAGACTAACCCACTCTAGGTAGTGGACTGGCATTGCTCCTAAGTTTAGGACATGGAACCACTCTAAACCACATGTCCAAGTGCTTGTTCTTCGTTGTCTCTTATCCTTGCTTTGAATGCTAGATTAAGACATCAAATTGCTGCATTGGTTTGGTTTCTGCGCTTCATATAAATTGGTGGTCTAATTTTCTTTGTGAAGTTTGTGAAGCTCTATTCACCCCCCCCCTCTAGAGCTCATTGAACCAACAAGTGGTATCAGAGCGGGTCTTCTCCAAGCTACTTCAACAAGTAGGAGAAGATGGGTGATTCGGCTCTTGGTTCACTTAACCTAGAAGGAAGCTTCTCCATGAGACCTCCAATCTTCCACGACACCAACTTTCTCTATTGGAAGAGAAGGATGAAATTCTACCTCCAAGGTGTGAGCTATGAAATGTGGAAGATTGTCTACCTCAAATATGAATATCCAAAAGGGGACATCACCACATGGACTGAAGCTGAAATGAAGCATGCTCAACTCAATGCCAAAGTTGTGACCATCATTTATGCCACTCTTACTCCTTCCGAGTTCAACCGAATCTCTTCTTGGGACACCGCACATGAGATATGGCACAAATTGTGTGTCACCTATGAAGGAACCGAGCAAGTGAAGGAGGCCAAAGTCTACATGCTTAGTGGTCTTCTAGAGAACTTCAAGATGGGTAAGAATGAGAGAGTGGTTGATATGTACACTAGGCTCAATGTCATCTTGAATAGTTTGGCAGCCCTTGGGAGTGTGATGGATAGAGGTACTATCAACTCCAAGATCTTGAGATCTCTTCCTAAGAGATGGGAGCCTAAGGTTACTTCAATTGAAGAGGTGTACAAGCTAAGTGAGTTGTCAACCGAGGAGTTGGTTGGTAACCTCCAAGCCAATGAACCTAGGCTTGACAAGCAAGAAGAGGAAGAGAAGAGAGAAGAAAAAGAGTCTAAGAAGATAAAGGACATAGCCTTCAAAGCACAAATTGAAGAAATGGTCTGGAAACAAGAACTCGCCTTGAAGTCTCCCAGCCCTTCCTCAAGTGAAGATGAAGGTTCCAATGAGCATAAGGCAAACTACTCAAAGGGGAAACACTTCAAGAGCAAGCCCTCCTCTTCAACTCCAAGATGTTATGAGTGTGGTTAAAAAGGCCACTACAAGAGTGACTGCCCAAAGGCCAAGAAGATCCATCACAAGAGCAGCCACAAGAAAGACAAGGAGTACAAGAGAGAAGCCAAGTACAAGAGGAAAGACAAGAAGGAGAGAAGATCCAAAGATGCAACTCATGCAGCATGGGAGGAATCATCCTCAAGCTCCTCAAGCTCCGAAGATGGAGAATGATATCTTGCCCTCATGGCCTCCACTAGTGAAGATGTAAGTGAGGTAAGTGAGGTAAGAAATGTTAATTTACATGAGCTATCTAAGGAAACTCTCATTGATATGTTAAATGAATGCAAATCCTCTTTTGCTAAATGCAAGTCTAAAAGGAAAATATTAGGAAAGATAATTGATGATCTTTATGCTAAAATTGACATTCTTGATCAAAATGAAAAATTGCATCTTGAGAGCATAGATTCCTTGAAAGGGCAGTTTCTTGACCTTGAACTTCAATACAATGGAGTAGAGGTTGAAAATGGTGTTTATCTTAAAGATATTGGAAATCTTAAGATAGATAACCAAAAGTTCCTAGATGAGCTTGATATTCTTAATACTAAAAATGTAGAACACAAGCTTATTGATGATGCTAGGAGAGATGAAGTCTATTCTTATCAAAGAGAGATTGTTGTGCTTAAATCTGAAAATGCCAAGTTGCTTGCTCAAGTTAATGATTTATCTTCTAGGTCTGTTTTGCCAAGAAATGAAGTTGCTAGCTTATCTTTAGAAAAGGATTCCCTTATTACTAAATCCCTCTGTCTTGAGGCCGACCTTTTGAATGCTAAAGATGATCTTGCTAGTCTTTCTACTATTGTTATAAATCTTAGTGATGATAATGCTAAGTTAAGATCTACTTTGTAAAAGTTTCTATCCGGAAAGAAATCCCTCAATGATGTCCTAGAACACTCTACCAAACAAATTGGTACTAGTGGTTTGGGATATGATGGGACTGCTCCAAAAGGTAAGAGCAAGAACAAACACAAGGGTAAGAAGAAGAGTGTACAACCTCCTATCTTCCATGGAGAGTCTTCCGGCTCTAAGAACCCTATGGTATGTATCCATTGCAAAGGTGATGATCATTACTCTACCTACTGTCCTTACAAGCCTAAGGGGGCCAACCCAAAGATGAAATGGGTCCCCAAGCTAACCCTGGATCCCAAAGTTTGAGTTGGGTTCTGACATCCTTCTTTCTTATAGGTTAAAAAGAGATGTATTGTTGATAGTGGCTACTCTAAGCATATGACTGGAGAAATCAGCCATTTCAACAAGTTCATGAAAAAGAAAGGAGGATCGGTAACCTTCGGAGACAACAAGAAGGGTAAGGTCATAGGTGAGGGTGGTGTGGGAAATGAGTTGTGTATTAAAAATGTGTTGCTTGTTGATGGCCTACATCACAATTTGATTAGTTTTAGTCAACTTTGTGACAATGGATATCTTGTGTTGTTTACTTCTTTAGAATGCTTGCTTCTAGATTCCCTCTCCTACAATGTCATATATAAGGGAACTAGAAATGGTAATCTTTATGTTATTGTTCTTGATGCTCTTAAGCCCATACTTGATACATGCTTGGTTGTGGATAAAAATGATATTTCTCTTTGGCACCGTCATTTGGGTCATGTGAATTTGCATCAAATGAAGAAATTGAACAAAAAGGATTTGGTTCGAGGACTTCCAAAATTGGATTTTGATAAGGATGAGGAATGCCAACCTTGTACACAAGGGAAAAAAACCAAATCCTCCTTCAAATCCAAAGGAGTCATGAGTACCAAAAGAGTTCTTGAACTTCTTCATATTGATCTATTTGGACCAATGAGAACGCAAACGCTTCGTGGCTCCAAGTATTGTCTTGTTATTGTTGATGATTTCTCTCGATATACTTGGACTTTATTTCTCGTTTCGAGAGGTGATACTCTTGATGTTTTCTCGAGTTTTTGTAAACGGGTTGAAAATGAAGCTTCTTGCCAGATTGTTTCTATCCACAGTGACCATGAGGGAGAATTTGAAAATGATCTTTTTGAACGCTTTTGTGAAAAATCAGGTTACTCGTACAATTTCTCTTCCCCTCGTATGTCTCAACAAAATGGAGTAGTTGAGAGGAAGAACATGTCTCTTCAAGAGATGGCGAGGACAATGCTTCTTGAATATGACGTTCCCAAGAAGTTTTGGGCTGAAGCCGTTAGCACCGTCTGTTTTTTGCAAAACTGGGTTTTTACACATCCTTCTTTGAAGAAAACCCCGTATGAGCTGTGGCGTGATAGAAATCCATCCATTGATTTCTTTCATGTTTTCGAATGTCCTTGTTTTGTTTTAAACACGAAGGATTCTCTTGACAAGTTTGATCCAAAATATTATAAGGCGTTCTTCCTTGGCTATAGCACTACAAGCAGGGCATACAGAGTATTCAACATTGAATTGTCTAAAATTGAAGAATCTATCAATGTTAAGTTTATTGAAACTAACCCTATTGTTGGCAAGCATGTTGTTGATAGTGATGTTGCAGATGATTTGATTCCTATCCTAAAAGATCTCAACATCAAGAATAAAGGTAAGCAGGTGATAGAAGAAGAAGAAGAAAAGAAGGATCCCACTCCCCGCTTTGCAAAGAATCATCCCAAGGAGATGATCATTGGAAACCCTTTCGAGAGAGTGAGGACACGAGTTGCTCACAACAAAGAACAAGTAGATAGTGCCTTCATCTCCCAACTAGAGCCAAAGAACATCAAAGAAGCCCTTGGTGATGATGAGTGGATCCTAGCCATGCAAGAAGAGCTAGAGCAATTCAAGAAGAATTGTGTGTGGATCCTAGTGCCAAGACCAAGTGATAGAAAAATCATTGGCACCAAATGGGTCTACGGCAACAAGCTAGATGAGCAAGAAAAAGTGGTAAGAAACAAAGCAAGGTTAGTAGCACAAGGTTACAACCAACAGGAAGGTATTGACTTTGATGAAACTTATGCTCCTATTGCTAGATTAGAATCTATTCGTATGTTACTTGCCTTTTCTAGTTATAAAAATTTCTTGTTATATCAAATGGATGTTAAAAGTGCATTTTTGAATGGTACAATCGAGGAGGAAGTATTTGTTGCTCAACCTCCGGGCTTTGAAAATGACAAGTTACTCAATCATGTTTATTTGTTGCAAAAAGCTCTCTATGGACTCAAACAAGCACCTCGAGCTTGGTATGAGAAACTAAAGAACTTTTTGTTAGATAACGGGTATGTCATGGTCAAAGTTGATTCTACCTTGTTTCTAAAACACACTTCTAACCATTTTCTTATAATTCAAATATATGTTGATGATATCATTTTTGGCGGGACTGATCTTGATCTTTGCAAGGAGTTTAGTTCTCTTATGCAGAGTGAGTTTGAAATGAGCATGATGGGTGAGTTGACCTTCTTCCTCGGCTTTCAAATCAAGCAAACAAAAAAAGGATTCTTCATCAACCAAGGCAAGTACATAAGTGAACTACTCAAGTACTTTGGGATGGAGATCATGAAGTCGATGGATACACCCATGTCAAACACCACCAAACTTGATAAAGATGAAGAAGGTGAAAAGGTAGATGAGAAGCTCTATAGAGGTATGATTGGAAGTTTACTTTATTTAACTGCCTCTAGACCTGATATAATGTTTAGTGGTGGCTTGTGCGCTCGCTTTTAATCTAGCCCTAAGAAGTCACAGCTTATTGTTGTTAAGAGGATTTTGAGGTACTTAGCCAAAACTCAAAATTTTGGGCTATGGTATCCTAAATCAAGGGATTTTACTCTTAGAGCATATAGTGATGCGGATTACGTAGGGTGTTTGGTTGATAGAAAGTGCACAAGTGGCACTTGCTTCATTCTAGGACCATGCTTAGTGTCTTGGTTCTCCAAGAAATAAAGTACAATGGCATTATCAACTATCGAAACTAAATACATTGTAGCTGGGAGTTGTTGTGCACAGGTCCTATGGATGAAGCAAATGCTCCAAGACTTCAACATATTTTTTGATGCTTCTCCTATCTTTTGTGACAATACTAGTACAATCAATCTATCTTACAATCCTATATTGCATAGTAGAGCCAAGCATATAGAGGTTCGCCATCATTTTCTTCGTGACCACATTGCCAAGAAAGATATCTATATCACATATGTAGACACAGAAAATCAGTTGGTAGATATCTTTACAAGACCTATAGCTAGAGATCAATTTAATTTTATTCAATCTAAACTGCTTATTGTTGATTTGAATGATCTTACCATGTGATCTAGCTAGTTGTCTCTTTCCTATATGCTTGCTCATGTCTATCTTTGCCTTGTTTTGCCTATATATGCTTAATTGTGCCTAAATTGCTTGTCAACATGCTTAGGTTTTGCTTTCTTTTGGGTTTTTATCAAATTTTATGTTTTATCGCTAAATAGTGCCCAATGATGAGCTAAATGTGCCTAAGTATGTTAATTATACATAATAGCATGGAAAAATGAATTTAATTGGTATGTATATGGCTAGAATCTAAGAATGTGACTGTTAGGTCAGGTTGACCTTCGGTCGAGTTTCCATCCTGGAAAACTCGACCGATCAGGAGCCGAGAGCAGTTCTTCAGTGGACTGTTCGGTCGAGTTTACCCCACATAGAACTCGACCGATCCACGGGCTGAGCCAACTTAAAAGTTAGGATCGGCCGACGATTTTCCCTTGCAACTAGAAAATAACTGATTGATTCCTTGCCTCTAAGCCCTAAGCTCTCACACCCATCCCTAAACCTCCCACTCCTAGCCTTAGGGAAACCTAGCAACCCCGTTCTTGACCTCCCTGGGTGCTCGTGGTGGTGTTTCTTTGGCGTTTGAGGTTTGCTTTTGCTCATTTGCACGTTTTTCTTCTTATTTTTGTTTCCGTGGCTTCCCAAAGACAAAAACGTGTTGCTCCCGGCAATGCTCAAGCCTCTTCCTCGACTAATCGCTTGATTACTTTTGATAACACCTCCTTTGTGTCTCTTGAGGCGGTAAATCAGTACAAGGATCTTCTTCCCCGAACTCCTTTTCTGTTTCGCCCCTTGCTTGACCCAAATCATTTTCAAGCCGTTATTAACTCTGTTTCGAGGCTTCTCGCCAACCATCACCTGTTTGCCCTTGTGATCGAAAGTGACTGCTTTAACAATCACATGTGTTATGACCTGTTCCAAAGTTTATTGGTAAGCTTTATAATTTGAGCCTAATTAAAGTTATTTTAGTTAATTTATGTGCTCATGAGGTGGTTAGTGAATCATTAACTTGATTTAGTTGAATCAAGCACATAAGATTGATTAGTGCATAATTAAGGTGATTAATTTGAGTAAAGTGATAATTAGATGCAATTGGAAATTTGAATCAGAAAAACAATGTAATTAGTTTAGTTAGATAGTGGTCTCTTAGTCCCTTCCCCTCGGTCTTTGGGACATGGTGTGGGTGAGAGAGAGTGTGTATGTGTAATGTGTATAAAGATGTAAATTGTCTGTGATGCTTTATTTTATGTTGGATAATTGTAATATGCTATAAACTCTGTTTATCTTGCTAGTCAGTTAATAAAGATGCTTCCGCAGTTTGTCTAGTTTCATTTTACAGTATAAATCAGATTTTCCTATTAATATCTTTAAAAGGTTTTAAAAAGTGAAGAGTGATTGGCTTATGTGTAAATCCCATCCTGTCGCGTCTTAATCTCGTGGTTTGTGGTTAATGTGAGATTGGGGCGTGACAACATGTCTAGCACTAAGGCAGTACACGAGTTCTATGCAAACTTGCATTGGAACTACGATTCGCTTATCCCCCCACCGAATACTGAAATAGTTCTTACTTCGATGATCGCCGGTCGCCGTTTCCAAATCTCTGAGGATACATTAAACGTCTTTTTTGTCAGAGACGAGGAAAACGACACTTGGCGTAAGGACTATGGAGAGTATTTCGATCTTCTTGACCCGAAAGGTTTTTACAAACACCATGAATTGACGCTACCGGACATTCATCGGTTTTTAAAGAAACCCGATGTGGCCTACAAGAAGAAGTCTACCCTGCCTTCATCCTCTCTTGACCTAAGGAGGCGCATACTGGCTTTGGTGATTAACTGTAATGTCCATCCTAAGCGAAATCAAACGGACATTCCAGAAAACACCGCAGTCATTATGTATTGTTTGCTAAACAATATCGGTGTCAAATGGGCCAGATATATCTTACACCACATGACATGTTTTGACACCGGCAAGAACACCAAAGGTACCCACCCTCCCTACCCAGCTTTGATCTGTGGTCTTTTTAAGTTCGCCACTGATAAATCCCTCTTTTTTGACTTCCATTACCCGGTTTCTAGAAAAGGTGTTTGTATTAGTGAGACCACTCTTCATAAGGTTGTCCCTGTGTTTTCTCCTACCTCTGGTGCTTCTGCTTCTGCCTCTGCCTCAGCTGCCCCATCTTCCTCCACCCATGCTCCACTGCTGCATCCACATCCTCGACCCAGCTGTGTGTCCTTCTGTGCATTCAATGAAACCCTCCTGGGATATATGATGCATGAATAGGCGTACAACTGATAGGTTCAGGAACACCTACACCAGGATCTATGTTCAATCATGTCTACCATGAACCTATCATGTGCTTCACCCTATCCCACCTACCAGCCATACCCAGGTAGTGCTTATTCTTCTTATGCATACGAGCATTACTTCTCTGCTCTCGAGCCTTCCGCTACCGCTCTGCCACCGTTTGCTGCTGGTAGTTCTGCTCCCGTGATCATGTCGCTTCCTGCTGGCCCCCTGGCCACCCTGCTAGCCACCTTGGGTGACTCTACTATGTCCTTCCCACAGGCCAATGAGCTTCACGCTCTTGGTATGTCTTGGGCTGAGCAGAATGCACGTTGGCCCGGTCGTTCCTTTGGACCTCCTACTGATGAGGAGATGCCCGACCAGTCTGAGGATGTTGCTGATGATGAGGAAGGTGATGGCGAGGATGCTTCCGATGACGATGGTGGTGATGATGCTAGATCTGATGCTGGCACTACTGCTCCTTCTTACGGGGATGAGGACTATAACCCTGGCGAGGATGATGATACCGTAGATCTAGATAGCTTAGATGTTTAGGTGGTTTCTTAGCTTATAGTCTAGCATGCCAATCATATACATCTTTCTAGACTCTTTTGTATAAGAAACATCCTGGCACATTCTTCTGAGCTGTACTATTTCTTATCTCTATTTTATTTCTTTATGGTTGTAGTTGCTTTCATGAGGACATCTATTTGAGTTGTAATATCCTAGATATGCACTTTGGCTATTTTACTCTATTTTATCTTGTGCGTTGGTGATATCTTGAGCTATATTTTTTTATTATGACTTGGATTGTGTGTTCTCCTCTGTGGTTGTATGCTATATGCTTTAAATTGCAGCTTACTACCTTGCATATATGTTTTGGTTGAGTTTTGGAGAAGACCTGATTGTGCTCTTCTACACCCCCTATCTTTTTGATAATGTCAAAAGGGGGGGAGATATTTCAAGTGATAGATCAGTCTTGAAACTCAATCATATTGCTTTCTCTTTGATAGAATATGGTTTTTTCCTGTGAGATCCTTTTCTTGTTCAAATTCACTGTTCTTTATGTGAACTTGCAAAGGACTACACATTACATGGATATTAGTATTGCTATGTGTAGAGAAACTAACCATGTAGGTTAGAGGAAGCATAGTTTGAGGGGGAGCAATTCACAATTCTTCATATCATGAATCCCCCTAATTCACAAGGCAAAGGTATAACTTTCACATCCTTTTCAATATGTTTGAGGAATGGTTTGTCATTGTCAAAAAGGGGAGAATGTTGACCTAGAGGTTATACATTACCTATATTTTGATAATGACTTAACCATTTCATTCATATGTATCTAATATGTGTGTTTAAGATAGTTTGCAGGTATTAGGTACATGAAAAGGATCCAAAATCCAAAGCCTTAGAATGGCTCAAGTTCAAGTCAAAATGGCTACAAGTGTGCTTTTTGGGATTTCTATGAAAACGACCTTAGAACATCTATGTAATCAATTGTAATGATGAATTGACTTGTAACTTAGATGAGAAAAATGTTTGGGAAAAAAATCACCAAGTGCTAATCACTTTATATGCAAATTAGAAAATTGATTACATGCACTTGGTCGGTGAGTTTCCCTGGCTTGAAACTCGATCGATCATTCTTGGTCAATTTTTTGAAGATTGCATCGGTCGAGTTGTGCTTTCACAGAACTCGGTCGATCATGTAACTGACCATTTCGAGTTCAAATGGTCGGTCGAGTTTTGTCAGGACAAACTCGACCGATCATTTGAATATCGGTTTTGTCGTTTACTTGATCGGTCGAGTTACCTTTATTGAAACTCGACCGATTGCACTGTACGGAATTTGTAGAAAAAAGTGATGTGACCGTTGGTGAGTGTTTTGGGAAAAAATAGAGTCATTTCCTTGAACAAAAAATGGTTATTTTTTGTATCCAAGTGTCCCACAACTTAAAGGGGCACCCTCAACTATAAATAGACCCCCTTGGAGTTCATTCCTAGGTTTCTCATTCATTGCAAAACTTGGTGCTAGCATAGTTGAGAGTGTTCTAAGCCTTTGAGCCCTTTTCTCTCTCTACCTTCAAGTGAAATTCGTGAGTATGAGTGAGATAGGTTCGTGTGTGAGACAGCTACTCCATGTATTGATGTAAATCTCTCCTTCCACATCTTCCTACCTCCATTCTCTTTGAAGAAGAAGATTCAAGAAGTGTCTCTAAGTGAAGGAGAAGGTGTTGTTGTTCTTCAAGTTTGAAGAAGGCAAGCTACTCCAGGTCTCCAAGTGAAGGAGATAGGTGCTCCATCTCTCCAAGTGAAGGAGAGAAGTAAGGCAACGCTCAAGGAAGATAGGTAATCCCTTGAAGGCAGAAGACTTGAAGAAAGGAGTGGGTAAGTCCATGGTGATGGCTGAAGACTCCTAGGCTTCAAGTGGGTAAGCTCCTTCTACATGTTGAAGATCTTTGCTTGAGGTACTAAGCCCTTGGATGTGTGGTTGTTGTATCTTGTAATCTTATTGTGGAATATAAGAGTACCAAGATTACAAATCCTAGAGACTAACCCACTCTAGGTAGTGGACTGGCATTGCTCCTAAGTTTAGGACATGGAACCACTCTAAACCACATGTCCAAGTGCTTGCTCTTCCTTGTCTCTTGTCCTTGCTTTGAATGCTAGATTAAGACATCAAATTGATGCATTGGTTTGGTTTCTGCGCTTCATATAAATTGGTGGTCTATTTTGTTTTGTGAAGTTTGTGAAGCTCTATTCACCCCCCCCCCTCTAGAGCCCATTGAACCAACATTCCTTTCGTAGGTAATGTTTTCTTAGTTGATCTCTTTTCTTGCCTTCTCAAGTAGTAGTGTTTTTTTCTTTCTAGTCTCTTGCTAATTTAGGTCTTTAATTGCCTTTTAGCCTAGTTTGCTAGCCTAGTGTGAATTCTTGCCTAATGTAACTAGTTTCACTCTCTAGGTTGGTAAGTAGAATTGCTTTGACAGTTTAGTGTAGTGATAGCTTCTTGCTCTTGTTTGCTTTGGTCTAAATTTGTTTTTTCTTGCTGAGTCACCTTTCTTTTTTAATTAGACTTAAACTAATAGGGTTAAAGTAGGTTTTGCTTTTTTCTTTCTTTTACTTGCTTTCTCGACCACCCTTAGTGTGATCACCAAATCAAAAAACCCTTCAACCTATACTTTGCAATAGGAAGCTAGCCTAAACTGGCATAGCTCTAGGTTGCCCCCTCTCTCCCTAGGGTCCGACCCTGACTTACCGCTCCTATACTACTCCCGAGCATGTGGGCATGTGGATTTGTTTAGAAGTGTGTCCATTGGGTCCTATAAATTAGAAATACCCTATTGTGTGCCCTAAGGCGCATCCAATCAAAATTCAATTGATTGGATGTTCTGTGGCAGATGCATCACCTACCAATTGAATTCCCCCTTGAGTTAATGAAAAAGATAAGGTATCATGTAAACAACAAATAGGGGGTGAGAAACCCTTATCCCTTCGTGATATGTTTGACAATCATTCCTTGATACACTTCATCTTTGATGTGACACCCCAAGGATATTACAAAAATAAGAGTTGAAAAAGGGTCCTCTTGCCTTAAGCCTATAGATGTCATAAAAAATGCATTCATGTTACTACTAAGAGAGATTGATAGACATGCCCCTCTCACAACATTCATTGTGAAGCCAACTATAGTATGCTAGAATCCCAAGGAAAGTAAAATCTTGTCAAGGTATGCTCATTCACTCATGTTTATACATGCCCACTTTCTAAAATCATATTCTCAACTGCTTATTTGACCTTATTAAGATCATGCGTCAATTTTTTATCCAGTATAATGTTAAATCTAATGCTAGGAGCTTTCACAAATGCTCTTATTCTAATGAAATCATCCTAGGTAGTAGTTTAGATAGCCTAGAAAAAAGGATTGGGAATGTGATTTTGAATGCCACTTCTCCTCTCATTCATTTATGTCTTACAAGAGGCCTCTATTTCTTCCTCCTACCCTCTCAAGAATACTCACATAGTTATTCTCTTCATCCCCTAACTTTTCTTAAAAAAAACTTTCAAATATATGGAATTGTTTTCTACATCACCTCTTCTTCTCTTATTGCCCAATGGTCAACCTTTTCCATAATATCATCCCTCATACCTTGTCTTCTTCTAGATTTCAAATGTGCATGGAAACAATTCATTTTTATCTCCTTCCATCAACTATTCAACCCATGATTTTTGTCTCCATTGACAGTCTTCTGACCTTAACATCTCTTATATTCTCTCTTAACTTCATTCATTTCCACTACTCTCTTAGTTAAGCATGATGTATCCCACTCTTCTTGTAAATTTTTCACTTTTAATGTTTTACCCATGACTTTATCAATTATGTTCCCACTACCTCCTTGTTCCAAAGATTAAGGGGTTTTTCAAATATTTATGTTTCTCAAATATTTTGTATGAAGGATCTCCCCATGATTCTAAGGACACAATTCTACTCAATGATCTTTATCATTCTCTCACACTTAAACCACATCTTCATAAATTTGAAACTAGTAGAGTGTACAGAGTAGATACCATAAGAAAAGATGTAGAGTAGCAGACAATGATCTGACATCCAAGTTCTAACTAGATGTTCTTCAGAAATCGACCATCCATTATGCCCAGATTTATTTACAAAGTCCCTATCCAATCTCCTAGGAAGACTTTCTTGTTTTTCTACCCATGTGAACCTACTACCTTTAAGTGGAATTTCCTCTAGCTCTATCAGGACATTCTAATCATTAAAAATTTTCATGGTCCAACCACATGTACATCACCCCCAACCTTCTCCTCCCTCATCCTATAAGCTTTGAAGTATCCAAATGTCATCCATGTTGTGGCTATGGTGTCCCCCTCATGGCCTAAGACCTCATCCAAAGATTTCTATGTTCTTCCCTGATGCAGGAGGCATAGACAAGTGTGATTCTCATTATGCCCCCTCCTAGGTCTAATTTTATCACAATATATTGTCTAGATGTGGATATGATCACCGATAATAGATGTCCATATGAAAAAGATGTTTGCCTTAGCGCCATACTCTTCACTGTTAGCACACCAGCTCATCCCTAGTTCGTTAATCCATTCTGGTGCTCTATGGGGACCTAAGAAAGGTCATAGAATGACAAGAGAAGAAACAAAAGTAGACATCTCTTTTGCTAATATTTGACACACTTGTTAATTCTCTCATTCACTGCTCCTCTCATGTTTTGAATGATGAGCTTATCCATTTGTGGAAAGACATCGAGTGATTATGTTTTGATTACATCAAGGGCTCCCTAAAGCCTCCACTCGCATCTAATCACCACTGACTCTCTACATCGTCTTGATCTAAAACAAACCACGACATACCTTGGTGGTTCATCTCAACCCTAAATCTATGTCATCGCTAGCCAAACCCTCCTCTCCCCTCTCCTATTGTAAGTGTCGTCTCAATAGGTGTCCAACCCTTTCAGAGACCTCTTCTCACTCCAATTGGCTCTTCCTTTGAATCAATGTTTTGGACCCCTCAATGTGGGATTTTTGGGTTGCTCCATGTGGATCAATGTATCTGATGTTATCACTCTTTACAACAAGCATCGCGTGTAGGAATGAATATAACCCTTTTTTGTGTGGGATGTAATTTCCTCATATTACAAGCGAAGTAGAACATTAGTAGTTGAATGACGACAGACGTGCAAACTAACTTATTCTTGCAACCATTTATAGGATAAACAATAACAATTTTGAGACTCTTGAAGACATTCAACATTGTGTTGGTAAAGGCAAGCTTAACATGCCTTAGATCCAACATGAAGCTGGCACAAGCAAGCATTCCGTGCAAATGAGAAAATCAATTGTGGATATTGCATTGTCGTGGAAGGGGCTCACATGATATTCATTCACCAATCTTGAAAGGAGAATCTCAAGAACAATATAGGCCCTTGCAAAATGGAGAGTCCCTGATTGCATACATTCTTAACTAGGGGAGACATCATGTGGTTTTTATATGGAGATGAACAAGAGTACAAAGAATGGAGCTTTACTGTTACGGTTGAACATACTCCTAGTTCACCGTTCTTGAAAGGAGAATCTCGAGAGCAGTGATAGGACCTTGCATAATGGACAGGAGAGTCCCTAGTCACATATATTGTTCGCTGGGGCGACACCAGATGGTTTTTAGAAACAAGAGTACAAAGAATGTAGCTACAGTGTTCCGATTTTGATTCTCAGGCTTGAGAACTTTTGGCTTGCACGGACCCCCCACCCCTCCAACCCTACCCACACCCACCCACCATAGTAAATTTGAAAAAGAAAGACAATTTAGAGACCCGGTGTAACTAAATTGCAAGTTTCCAAATTATGTCCAACCAAATGGAAGCAAATTTACCGCAAGTATTCATGGACGGATATTAAAAAAGAGAAAAATGAGTTAGTATAACCTATTTATTATTAAAAAAATAAAACGGGTACTCTGGCTAATCTATGTTCTTATAGTATTATTTCCTCCATCCAAGGTTCTAAAGAGTGTTTTCCGATATGCACAAGTAATAATCATTTCACATGTGAGGAACCACATCTGAAATAAACAACAAATTCATTCCAATTCTCGCGGGATATACAACTCTTGCGTGTTTCTCAAAGTTGATGGTTGATTGGTAAAAGAAAACAATGAAAAGACAGACAGCAAATAATCCATAAAGGCAATGACAATTTAGTATCATCAAATTTGGAAGAGTGCCTCATCAAAACCAATCCAGTTAATGTCCGTACATTATAAAAATAGTGGTTTCGATTGCTTATTAATTTCTTCGTGGCTAATCATGCTTTTCAGCTGTAGAGAAAAATGCTTCTTCTATGTTTTGAGAAACGTCAGTTTGTGCTGTCAACAAAAATACTTGAGTGTGCAATCAGTTTATGCGCCTGAGATCTTTCTGTTAAGTTTGTTTAGGTTATTCAGATCCAAACATTTCAAATCACCTTTCACAATTGACTTTGTTTTACATGTGATATTCTTTTACAATACATGCCTGTTTTTCATTAGGAGCGAATGTAGTGCCCACATCAGAGCTACAGGAAGAAAATGCAGAAGAATGTACAGAACGACGTCAAATTGAAAAATAGCCCATAGCGAACTTCATGATCATGACAGCATTTGTTTTTACAGATAGTAGACGAGCAAAACTCGAGCCACTCAGCTCTTTCATGTTGGAATAGGCTTACATCATCTCCTGATCACCCTCTCTGTGGCAGATTGCATTAGATTCTATAATAGGACTGCATCAGGTCGCTCTAGGTATTTCGAATCTCAAGAATTGTTACGGTCAGTTGTTTCTCTGTAGTCAGATTAGTAATACGATCAGCATGCTGCCCTATGCATAAAATGCAGACACGAATTACCAGGCCTGCCCTTCCTCAGAAACATCTCAACAAATGTACCTTTATTAGAACTCTGAAGATTCCAAAATAAATTACTACAGGCTAGGTTGATGGTGGAAGCCATGGAACGATGGGCCAGTGTACAGCTGATGAGCATGGAAGATGATGAGAGTACAGGCACATCTGTTAGTGAAGAAACTATAGCAGGGATGATTGACGAAGAAGTCACAAAGGCAGCGTAAGGGTCCAGTAGAATAATCTTATGATGTCAGGTGTCAAATTTACTAGTTGAAAATTTGGCTGTCAGTACATTGGCTTATCTTCAATGAGTCACAGAACAGATTACTAGCCTTCCCATGCGTGAAGAATCTATGGTTTTGTAGCAGGTGGATTCTGAGGAACCATGTTTGCTAGTTTTGTACCAATCATGCCCTGGGACACCCCAAATCTCACGGGCATTAGTGAGTGTGGAAGCCGAGAAGAGGAAGGGAAACCAAACCGTGCCGCTATAATTTGTGTACGCTCTTGATATAGTTTCTTTCTAGCTTTGTCCAACTGTTCTTTGACTCGCATAAGAATAGCTTCAATATCATTATATAGAGCCATTTTTAGTTCCAGTTTCTGCAGCTGTAGAAAATTGAAACTGCAATCAGCTGCCAACAGCAACTTATCATATGTTTGTATAAACTACTAATATAAATTTGACAGCCCCAGAGAATAAGGTTGGTAACTATTGGAAAGGACTGAGCATCTAGAGTTGGACTGCTTTGATGCAGAACATACCTGTTTTGCTATTACTGTTGAGGCATAATGCCGGATGTATTCTTCCTCATGCATACCTAGAACCTTTGCCTTCACGGCAACAGCAGAAAGTGCAGTCAATGCAGCACGCTTTATCTTCTTCAAATTACTAGCTCGATCAGTGTTGTCTTCTAAACTACTTTTACTAGCTTCACTTGAGTGCATTTTCACGTCCTCAGAAACTGTCAAGGATGAGGTTTGTTCAATACACAGCAAAGTTCAATAAAGGTTACTAAATAAAAGGTCAATTGATGACTTTTCAAGTTTTGGCAAACATGTCACCCAATAGCCCCAACAAACTAACTTTTGATATCTTATTCAACTGATGGGGGCTTCACAAGAAAATGGCTATGTCGCCTTGAAAGAAAATAAAACTACATATAAAGCTGTAGGAGACAAATCAGAAAGCAAAACTCTCTACTTAAGTGAAAAAATATATTTTCAAAAGCAGAGGTAAAAACTAATTTACAGTTAACCTTTATATAACTCGTTATTGTCCTTCAAATACTTCAGAAACCGTGGAGTACTGTAAAACCTCCGATCTTATTACATCATCTGTTTGGCATGAATCTGAAGCTGGATCAAGAGCTGTCTTTTTGCTCCATGTCAGAATGAATGAAACAGATTAGCTGTGATGATTATATGGTTGTAGCTAGACTTAAACCGGATTACCTTGCCCATTACCCCCCATTCAGTCCTCGCATTGGGACCAGCCCAGTCCAGAAGCTCCAGCTTCCCCTTGGATTGGTATTCTAATCAGGATCGGTTTCCTATGTTCATAATTAGATTTCGTCCTAGATTATGTTAGCAGCCTATGCAGGTTCCCAAACAGCATCCCGACCAGAACCTAATTGGC
The DNA here is from genome assembly GCA_963693085.1 of Alisma plantago-aquatica. NCBI lineage: Eukaryota > Viridiplantae > Streptophyta > Magnoliopsida > Alismatales > Alismataceae > Alisma > Alisma plantago-aquatica. The sequence goes on from OY856414.1 coordinate 851,830,910, forward strand.
CTGCTCTCCATTGCGTGGCTATGTGATGGGCAGTTCCCTAAAAACCAAAATCTCAACTATAATCATCTATTTGTCTGCCCAGACACATCCCAACAACCATATTGATAATAATGCTATAGTGCCAAATCATGATGGTCTCACTTGGAGACTTGTAGATGAGGCCATGGGAGCATCTGAAGAGGTGGCTAGGCCTAAAAAGGGAGCAACTACTTGTGTAAGCGCATCTCAGCCTATGGTCAATGACAAGGGAAAAGAAAAAAATGTTTGCATGCGGAAGAGAAAATCTCCAAAATTCTGTAAGACCAAAGCGTCACAAGCAAAGACAACAAAGGATGTTGTAATTAGAGAGAAAAAGATTCCTAATGAAGTTCCACTTGATAAATCTGATGAGTTCGATGATGAAGATGAAGTTGAGGAAAAAAGAAGAGGAAGATTTTGAAACAGAAGGTGATGATAATGAAGCAGATCTCAGTGATGATGAGTGATTGAGTGATTGAATCTAATTTGTCATGACTCATGAGCTTGTGGGCTATGAGCCATTTTGTTTCTCTTCATGATGAATGATGCTCATGCACAATTTTTTTGGCTACAACCACTGTAGATGTTTAGCTTTCTAATTTCTATATGAATTTTGTTTACTTATTACTTCCATGATTCCTTTCATATGTAATGACTTTGTTGCTTTCTTCATATAATACTAGCTCGGTGCTTGCATATTTATGATGTATATTCATATATGTAGGGATGATATTAATTTATAAATTATACATAGACCATAAAAATGATATATATAACAAAACGCCTGGAAACGTTTGGGCCTCCACCTAGGCTGACTGGGCGCACCTAGGCTGACTGGGTGCCTAGCCGACTATACAACCATGATAAAATGACTTGTTGCCGAACAAATAGGTGTAGATATCAATAAATTTGTCATGCAAAGTATTAGGGTCATACTGTCAAGGCTATCCGAGCACAATACGCGTTCCATCACAAGAAACAACATCACACAACACAGTGTGAGTGTAGACTCCATGGTACGAGAAGGCCACCCAACAACGTTGTCACATTTTGTCAAGATGTTAGCCCTCGAAGCGGGTATGCATGCAAGTGGACTGTGGGGCTTTGGTGGTAACCCAAGAAAGTTCACAGTAGTCTCTGATATGAGTTTGGCAGAGCTCCCTTTGTCGATGACAAGGATACACATGTCATGCACACTCAATCTCAAACAAAAAGAATTGTACACATAATGGATCAGCATGCAACAAATCTTGTCGGCGAATGATGCTACAAATAGGGTGTGTTCAGGGGGGTCCTCATCATTCGGCTCTTTATCACTAGGTTCGGCTGTGGAAGATTTTCGCACTAAAAATTCCCTAGGTATGAAATCCCTAGGTTTTACCTTAACCAAAGTACAGAAATCTCACCCGCAAGCAGACGGGTCTTATCGTAGTATAGCTCAAGATTGAACCCAAAGGACGACGTTTTAAAAGATTAATTGGTAAAAATAACCTCAAGAGAAATAGTTTATTAAGCAAAGATTGTGAATAGCAAGATGGTAGATTAAGGTGTAAATTATCAGATGAAGGAAACACTAAGGTGGATGGGTTTCACCGCCGCTACTCATCATTCACTCTCTCACTGCATCATAATAAGTATGAAAACGCATATGTTGAGACAGGCTAAATCCCCTGTTAAAATATAAGATTGATTGAAAAGGAATAGATTGATACAAGACTGGACACCCCTGTCCTATATATAGGAGCAAGGGAGAAACCCTGAGACTTAGGACCCAAGTAATCTAAACTAGACGGGCCGGAATATAAAGACCCACTAAACTAATTAGCCTATTTAACTAATAGACTAATATAGGCACTTTAACACTCCCCCTCAAGCTGGAGCATGGGTGAAACACATGTCCAAGCTTGGAGAGTTACAGGACTCGATAAAAAGAAATGATAAATGAAAGATGAAGATAAATATCACTCCCATACAAAATATGTTACTCCCCCTTAATCAATACTCCCCCTGAATCAAATAGTGATGATGACTTTGCAGGCTGAAGATACTCGAGCTTTGAAGAAGGTCTTCCTTGAAGTGCATCTGAAATGAAGACATCTCAAGATACTCTGCAGCTGAAGAATGTGCCACTGGAATACGTGCTTAACGCGACACGAACGCGGATATAGTGTGGACGAATGGACCTGATACTACAGCAACTCGCCACTGGAATACGTGCTTAACGCGGCACGAACGCGGACGGACAATCTGTTGCTTGATACGATGCAGGAACCATGGGGGCTTGACAGGAACCAAAGGGGCTTGAACCCAGGCGCGGCCCGCTGGCCACTTATCCAACATGGTGGTGAGTAGAAGCGGGAGGACCAATGAGGAGGTGCCACATGGCCTTATGTTAAGGTATAATTGCATAATTTGTTTTAATCATAGAGGGTGCTAGCATTATTAAAACAAGCGATATTGTATATCAAATTAAACGAAAAAATGTGTAGAATCTAAATATGATACTTTCAATGCCCAATTATGCTTCTTATAAAAGTACGTTTATTTTGGAGATATAACCTAATGTTAGCATTATGAAATTCAGATAATCCATGCATGAACCCTAGACTTGATGATTAATGTATCAAACACATTTAAGTAAATTTATTTTGGAGATATAACCTAATGTTGCTAAATACCGTGGTAATCCAAGATGATCATGATAATAATGATGAGTAATTAGGATTTCTATAGTTAATAACCATATATATATATATATATATATATATATATAGTGTTTTGAAACAAAAGATGATGTAGGGTTTCATACACATAATCTGATGTAGGGGTTCATAATGAAAGTATATGATATGATAATTATGGTTTCACCCAATGTTTAATATGCGATTGAATTAGGGTTTGTATGTTTATTCCTTATCCAAACCAGAGACCAAGGAATGAAATATGGTCAGTATACCGGTCGAAATATCGATACCGACGCCATCGGGTATCGGTTTGAGCAAGTCTACCGCTGGTACCGCAAATATCGGTATACCGGTGGACTTACCGCTAAATACCGCCACTTACCGCCTAAAACTGAGGGTTACCACTGCAAAAAGCCCAACTTACAGGCGATACAGGCGGTATGCCGCCCGGCATGCCGATATTTGCGAACATGTTGCTTGTTGTTGTTGTTTGAGTGGAGTTTCTTGGAGATTAGAGGCGATTTCTTTCCTTGGAGCTCGAATCAGCCCCGATCAAGGTATGTTTTCTTAATTTATTTCATTTCTCATCTTCTCTAACCCCTCCCCTCTCTATTTTCTTCTATTTTCACCATAGAACTTCTCTAAATTCTCTAAATACACCCAAAATCTAGATCTACTCCTAAAAACTTAGGATTAATGCTATTTAACAATAGATCTATGATTAATTTATGTAGATATACTAATGTATCACTAGATCTACTACTATTAATTAATATTATCACATAATTTCACTAATTAATATCAAATTCGTAATAATACAATAAGTACTATTAATAATAGGTATCTAACTTAGGTTTAGTAGAAAAAGTTGTACCAAATACTAATATTAACAAATACAAACAAAAATATACTACAAATAAATATATTTTTCGTTTTTTCATTTATTAAAAATGCTTAAAATTAAAAAAATGCATTTTTTTTATTTTATTTTTTTTCTACATATTTATGTGTGTTAGTGTAATATAAGATGGAATGAGTAATTTGTAACACATCACTTGCCTTAATACTAGATAAATGACATATTTTCTATATTTTAAAATAATTTCAGACTTTTTTTATTTATTTAACCCTTTTTTCTTGTTAATAAAAATCTTAAAAATCTTAAGAGTCTGTTTATTAGTTATTTATATTGTCCTTGTAATATGGGCCTCACTGTGTCTTGGCCCATTAGGGTTTAGTTAAGTCTGTATGCTTCCCTGTTCTCCTATTTATAGGAGCAGGGTTTCTCCTATCTAATACCACGATTTGCCTTCTTTTATTATCTGACATGGTATCAGAGCAGCCGTCCTAGGGACCAAAACCCTACGTGAGAGAGAGCAAGAACCAAAGGAGCACCCCCTCTTGCGGGCGGCCGCCGCCCTTGGCGGTGCTTAGCTGCCCGCAGGGAATTCCTTCCTAGTTCCCTGCCTTCTTCCTTGTTCCTTTACGCTCTTACTACCGGCTGCCGAATCTGCTGCCTATTGCCTAGCCGCAACCCCTCTGTTTTTTTTCCCACTGCTACAGTACGACGCTACAGTACATCTGCTACAGGCATCTACTACAGTACATATGCTACAATCTCTGGACAGCCCCGGCATTTTTCCAGTTCTGGCACGTTGACGGCGTAAAAGGCTTCTCCTTCTCTGTCTGCCTGTGCCTCATGGTGGAGTGACCGATCCTCCATGTTGGCATAGGTTTTTCTCTTCATCGGCTGCCCCTACGTTGGTTTTTCTAAGATCCATGCGTGTTGTCGGTTGCCTCCTCCACCTATTTGCCTATAGCAATTTTTTGCCTCTACCATTGTTTTTTTTACTGTCCACGTCAACCACTCCTTTACTCTTTCCGTGCTTGGCGTGAGGGGGAGAATAGAGGAGAAAGAGTAGAGGGAAGAGATGAGATGGAGGAGAGTTATGTTATGCTACTTCATGCCACATTAACTGCTGATATCTGGATTTATGACGTCTGCTGCTGTGATGGATGCTTTATGAAGAGGGAAGATGATGAAGACATTTGTTACTGACTTTACATGAAGCTTCGTCTATTGGAGTTATGTATTTGCTTGCTACTCTGCGATACTGGTCTTCTATCTGCCTACGTCGTCGACTCTCTACTGCTGTGCGCCAGCACTCTCTGGCATGTCCGTGCCTTGTTTGCACGTCGACTCTCTACTACTGTGTACCAGCACTCTCTGGCTTGTCCGTGCTCTGTTTCGCACGTTGACCCGTCCGTACTTTATTTGTACGTTGACCTCTACTGTCTGTGATCCAGTACTCTCTGGACTTTGCTGCCTGTGACCCAACACTCTCTAGCTACTACGACGACGACGTTGATGAAGACCTTGGTGCCTATCAACTATTATATCTTTTGCTCCAGATGATTGTGTTGTTGCTTATTTCTGCTCCAGATGATCGAGAAGCTTCTGTGACCTGCTTGTCTGTTTGCTTGGAGTATCTACTTGAGGGGGAGTGTATGAGTATTTGTGTGCTTTATTGTAATATTGAGGGGGAGCAATTTCTTGTATGGGCTTGGTTTATCCTTTTATTTCTGTCTATTTGTTTTCTAGTTTGACTCTATCTGCAAGCTGATTTGGGATTCTCCCAACTTCAGCTTGAGGGGGAGTGTTAGAGAGTTCGTTTATTAGTTATTTATATTGTCCTTGTAATATGGGCCTCACTGTGTCTTGGCCCATTAGGGTTTAGTTAAGTCTATATGCTTCCCTGTTCTCCTATTTATAGGAGCAGGGTTTCTCCTATCTAATACAACGATTTGCCTTCTTTTATTATCTGACAATATTGTGTTTGCTTCTATAGATACATGTAACATTTATACAGTTAAAGTATTGTTTTTTGTTCTATAATACATAAAATAGAATAATTTCTTCATTTCTTGCAACTTAATGGGCTATTAATTTCATACACCTAATTTTTGTTTGTCTTTGTCTTTTTGCAGTGTTGACTTTTGATTTGAGAAGATGTCTTCAAGCGATGGTGAGGGTGTTGGGGCCGGTAATGTTGGAGCTAAGGATGTGGATTTTGCATGGAATCACTGCACGCCTGCTGAGGGGAGAAAGATAATTTGCAATTACTGCAAGAAGACACTTGGTGGAGGGGGGATTACTAGATTTAAACGTCACATTACTGGTGGTGACAAAAATGTGGCAATGTGTCAAAGGTGTCCCCAAAGTGTTAGAGATGATTTCAAAAAACTGATGGGCGCAAAGAAACAAAAACAACATAAGATGAAGGAGGTTGAAAGGGCTTATACAGATACATTATTTGATGTTAGGCCCACAGGTTCTTCTGCTGAATCTGATGATGATATTGGATATCCTCCTGAATGTGATACAGCTTATTCACGCCGTATGTATAGACGTGCTATTAGAGATTCTCGTAGAAGTGAGTGGGAAAGGGAGGAGGCAGCTCGAATTACAAGGAGGTATGGGCCATCTGGTGCAGGTGGAGGCAGTGGGACTGCATCAAGGCCCCCAGTTCATATGAATTAATGAACAAGTATCTTCCACTAGAGAAGAAGGATCTACAAGCATGGATTTCAGACCAAAAACACATGTGGGCTGAATATGGCGTCATGCTTATGTGTGATGGGTGGACTAGTGAAAATAAAAGACAAATTATAAACTTTCTTGCATATTGTCGTGGATCCACAGTTTTTCTAGATTCTTTTTATGCTTCAGGTGAGGTCAGGAACCACAGATACCTAAAGAAATTAATGACGACATACATGAAGCAAATTGGTGTAGAGAATGTGGTGCAGATTGTTACTGATAATGCTACTGCCTTTAAGAAGGTCGGCGAGAGTTTAATGAAGAAATATCCGGTCTACTGGACACCATGTGTTGTCCACTGCATAGATCTCATTCTGAAGGACATGGGATCAATTAATTTCATCAAACCTGTTGTCATTGATGGTAGGTTGATAACGGGATTCATCTACAACCATTCTTTTCTGCTAATGCCATGAGGCGACCTGAGTATTGTGGTGGTGATCTTATTAGAACAGGGGCAACTAGATTTGCAACATATTTTCTTGCCTTACAATCGTTAAAGTCCAAAAAGGATGGACTTAGGAGGCTCTTCAATGGAGTGGAGTGGACCTCCATGAAGGAGCACAACACCCCTGTAGGCAGAAGAATTGAGGAGTTGATTGCCAGCCGACCTTTTTGGGATAAGGTTACTAGAGTGCTGAAAATAATGGAACCCATTGTCAAAGTATTGAGGCTTGTAGATGGTGACAAAACTGCAACAATGTCTTTCCTTTATGATGCAATGACCTCAATGGTGGACAATATCAAAGAAGCAGCTCCTAGGTCCAATGAGCAATACATAAAAATTTATGAGAATCGTTGGACAAATATGCTTTTGCATCCATTGCATAAAGTAGGTATATGATTCTCTCGGTGACTCAATTATATTCTAACTTCTAAGTTATTGGTCTAATTCATACTTGTCTACAATAAAATGTCATTCTAATTTCCTTATTTATATTTGTGACAGCTTACTATGTGAATCTGAGGTTTCAATACACACGAACACTAGGCTTGAATGCGACTCTAATGAATGCAGTGAGAGAAGTCACTAACAGGTTCATTACCTCTCCAGAAGAGCGATTGCTAGTACTGGAAGAGGTATATAACTATATGACTTAGTTACATTTTTTATTTCTCATTATTCTTTCCTTTGATTTCATCATCTTAATATCGTATATATTATTTTTGCAGTTGCGCCAGTTTCGTGAAAGCACTGGATGCTTTGGCCATCCAAATGCGGTTGCTGACCGCGATGCAGGTGATCCTTGTGAGTGGTGGGTTTGGAATGGAACAGGTGCCACTCATTTAAGAAAAGTGGCTATTCGCATCCTTTCTCAAACAACATCTGCAGGGGGTTGTGAAAGAAACTGGAGCACTTTCAATCTGATACACTCCGAGAGAAGGAACAGACTTGGTGCAAACAGGTTAAGGGATCTTGTATACGTTCATTACAACATGCGGTTGAGGGCTAGAGCAATACGTGATGCCAACTACAAGGAAGTGGATTTTGCTGTTGTCCATGATCCCATTGACACCGCATATACTTTTAATACTGAAAGACGTAGAGGACTGGAGGATGATTCAGAAAATCCTTTAGAGGAATGGATGAATGAGATAGGTCGTCCTGTTCTTGATAGTTTAGATGGACGTCCAGATCCATATATAGAAGAGCAATTTGATGCAAATAATGGTGATGATATTATTATTGATGCCCCGCCTGAAAGACTTGATCCTGAAGCTGCACATGTTGATACTGATATGGAAATCAATAGAGAAGTGGAAGAACAATTAGGTAGCTCAGATTCTTCTTCTACATCTGGTTCTAAATCTAAGTCTGATGATGGCGGCAATGATGGTGATAATCGCAGTCAACGCTCTCTAGAATATCCTCCAGCTGTTGATCCTCAAAATGATGACCGGCCTTATGTTAGTCATGATGTTACTAGGGCTGCACCTCCACAAGAACAGGGAAATCCCATGGCTGAAAAAAGATTTCAAAGAAGAAAAACTCGAACTGGGAAAGATTACAGCGGTGCATATCATAGTCAAAGTGATCATCATTCTGATCTTGCTGATTCAATGGATAACATGAGCATATCTGACTCTCGATCTCAACAATCATTCGGAGATATGTTATTTGGGCAGACACTTCCATACCCATCTCAGCCCCAACATGGGTATCCTGGATATCATGTTGAACCACCACCAAGATTACAATTAGAACTTGGACCTGGTATGGAATATCACGAAGCATACTTTGTCTGTAGCCCTTATGGATGCTTTCGGGTGAACACCGAAGCATACTCTGGTGATGGAGGTCAAACATGGAGTGGTGGGCATACTACAATTTATCCTATTGCCGGTTATCCATTACAGCCTCAAGCTCCTCAAACATGGGCTCATCCTGCTTCTACAGCTACTCAACCTCAAGCTCCTCGAGTAAGGGCACCTCCACCTACTTCTACTCAGCCTCCCTCCATTTCAGCAACAAAGGAAAAATATCTAAAAGATTTGGAAGAACATTTTCCGAAGTTTGGGATGATGCAGTTTGCCAATCCTGAAGTGTATGAGGAACATGTTGTTTCATACAACAAGTCTTACAGAAGTTACATGACATGGGAGCAATATGTGGAGCATATGAACAACATATTGTATAGAGAACCAGTGCGCCACTCAACATACAACTAATGTGAGTTAGTAATTTACTATGTTGTTATATGTTTGTTGTAAATTGAATATTATTGCATAAGTGTGTTAACATGAGTTTATAGATTGTGCTAGTAAAATTTTAGATCTTAATTCTTGCATTTTGTCATCGATATCTTTCATCGAAATCTCCAAAAAACAGGACATATTCCTTAACTCACTCATGATTGACCCCCCCCCATATACCCAATATAGAATTTTATTGCATAAAACGTTGCATCTAGGTGTTGAGACCACGCCTGTAAAATTTCTTGATTTAATTCGTTCATTTTGGCGTCGGTATGGCCAGGATTGCATCTGTCGATATTTCCGTCAGTATACCTGTAAATATCTATACCCAAGCTGTCGAAACGACGTCGGTATCGGTCATTTAATTCCTTGCCAGAGACAACCCTAAGCCCTAGATTAGGACCCGAGTAGGATTTAATCTAAATAATGTGATAGTGACACTTTAGGATATACATACATGCAGATTAAATGTTGATTGCTTGGATCTGTTGATTTGATTGCTTGAACATACTTGAAGTATATACTAGATTCGCATGGTTCTTTATAAGGTACATGGTTACGATTATGAATACCTGAATTATCGACTGTTGGTGTTTGCGAGGATTTCTCGAGAATTGTTGAAATAAATTGTAGATGTTTATTTACATTCTCCTCAATTATAATGCCACTATGAGTATCACATAAAGTTACGTATCAAATTCAGAACCCTAGGCTGACATGTATCGAGGGGTGATGCACACGAGCCCTGAAGGGATAGTGATCACGCCCAAGATAGAATATCAGGCAAGGGTTAGAATATGTACTGAAAGTGTAAGTTCTTATTTGTAAGTAATTGATTGATTATTTGTTGCTATATTACTTGCACACTCTTGCATGCACCCCACGTACACACTATAGCAATATATTGGTCTATGTTTTGTTTCCCGCCATTTTAGGTAAATGCAATATATGAAGATATCAAGACATGAACTAGATAAAATCCACTAAAGATATTAAAGCTAAGTATATGATATTAAAGCTAAGTAAAAGAAGACTAGTTAGACACTACTCATATGTAATAGTTCTCATGTTAGAAATTCATGTAACTCCTTAGAGGAGCATTATTATAGTTCTTGTAAACAATATTTGTGAATTAATGGAAACTATTTGCTATTATTTGTTATTTACTAAAATCTGGATCTTGAGAATTTTAGGTAATGGCTCTCAACTTTAAGGTCCTTTCTTAATTGGGGGACGCTGATAAGTGAGGTCGTTACATTTGGTATCAGAGCCCAAGATTTTTCAAATAATATTTAATAGTTTATAATTTCAACCAAGGAATTAAATGCCGATACTGACGCCTTATCGACGGCGTGGAAATAGATATTTATAGGTATACCGACGGAAATATTGACAGATGCAATCCTGGACTTATCGACGCCTAAATGAACGAATTAAATCATGAAATTTTACAGGCGTGGTCTCAACACCTAGATGCAACGTTTTATGCAATAAAATTCTATATTGGGTATGTTTGGGGGGGTCAATCATGTGGGAGGTAAGGAATCAATCATGTTTTTTTGAAATTTCGATGAAGGATTTCGATGACAAAATATAAGAATTAAGATCTGAAATTTTAGTAGCACAATCCATAAACGCATGTTTACACACTTATGCAATAATATTCAACTTACAACAAACATATAACAACATAGTAAATTACTAAGTACTAACTCACATCAGTTGTATGTTGAGTGGCGCGCCGGCTGCTGATAAGGATATTGTTGTTCTACATATTGCTCCCATGTCATCAAAGCTCTATACGATTTGTTGTATGTGACAACATGCTCCTCATACACTTCAGGATTCACATACTGCATCATCCCAATCTTTGGAAAATGTTCTTGTAAATCTTTGAGATATTGAGCCTTGTTTGTTGAATTCCTGGGAGGCTAAGAAGAAGCGGGAGGAGGTGCGGGTGCCCTTGCTTGAGGAGCTGGAGGTTGAGGAAAAGGAGGTTGTAATGGAACTCCGGCAATAGGATAAATTGTAGCATACCCACCACTCCATGTTTGCCCGAAATCACCAGAGTATGCTTCGGTGTTCACCCGAAAGCATCCATAAGGGCTACGGACAGAGTATGCTTCATGATATCCCATACCAGGTCCAAGTTCTAATTGTAACCTTGGTTGTGGGCCTTGTGGCTCAACTTGATATCCAGAATACCCATGTTGAGAAGTCTGAGATGAGTATGGAAGTGTCTGCCCAAATAACATATCTCCAAATGAATGTTCTTGAGATTGAGATTGAGAGTCAGATATACTCAATGCATCCATTAATTCAGCAACATCAGAATGATAATCACTTGGACTCTAGTATTGTGGTTGTGGTTGTGGATTAGATGGGTAGGAGTAGGGCTAGGGGCTTGGAGTTGTGAGCATTGCGGCATTTGGTGGAGGTGCACCGTTGTAATCTTTCCCAATTTGAGTTTTTCTTTGAAAAAAAAATTCAGGAATGGGATATTCTTGTTGTTGTGGAGGTGCACCCCTAGTAACATAAGGTCGATCATCATGTTGAGGATCCACAGCTTGAGGATATTCTGGAGAGCGTTGACTTTGATTACCACCATCATTATCATTGTCACTGTCATCAGACTTAGATTTAGAACCAGCTGAAGAAGAAGAAGAATTTGAGCTACCTAACTGCTCTTGTACTCTTCTATCTATTTCCATATCAACATTTACATGTGCAGCTTCAGGCTCAAGTCTTTCAGGCGGATTATCAAGAATAATATCATCACTGTTGTTTGGCTCAAATTGATCTTCTATGTATGGATATGGACGCTCATCTAAATTATCAAGAACAGGACGACCTATCTCATTCATCCATTCCTCTAAAGGATTTTCTGAATCTTCCTCCAGCCCTCTACGACCTATCTCATTCATCATTCATCCATTCCTCTTTGACTTTAATGATTGTAAGGCAAGAAAGTTTGTTGCAAATCTAGTTGCACCTGTTCTAATCAGATCACCTCCACAATACTCACGTCGCCTCATTGCATTCAATAGAAAAGAATGGTTGTAGATGAATCTTGTGATCAACCTACCATCAATGATAACAGATTTAATGAATTCAATTGAGCCAATGTCCTTGAGAATGAGATCTATGCAATGGGCAGCACATGGTGTCCAGTATATGGGATATTTCTTCATTAAACTGTCCCCGGCCTTCTTGAAGGCAGAACCATTATCAGTAACTATATGCACCACATTTTCCACACCAACCTGCTTCATGTATGTCTTCATTAGTTTCTTTATGAACCTGTGGTTCCTGACCTCACCTGAAGCATCAACAGAGTCCAGAAAAATTGTGGATCCACGACAATGTGCAAGAAAGTTGATAATTTGTCTTCTGTTGCCACTAGTCCACCCATCACACATAAGTGTGACACCATATTCAGCCCACATATTTTTTTGGCCTGAAATCCAGACTTGTAGATCCTTCTTCTCTAGGGGAAGATACTTGTTCATTAATTCATATGAAGTGGGGGCCTTGACGCCCCTCCCAGAATCCCTATCACATCTACCATATGTTGCAGATACGGTTCAGTTGCAACATGTGCAGGTATACAATGAGCAAAGAAGAACTTACCCACTGCCTTGCCGACCTTATCTTTTGCACCAGTGAACATTGCTTTAATGCCTTTTTGCCTAGCTTCAGGCCTCCTAACCCCTGGCTCATCAACATGCCTCATTCTCGTACTAGCAGAACGGAAAAGTGTATCAATGCCGCCTTTCTTCCTTTTTCCATGACCAGCTCTGTCTTCATCATCATCTACGTCAACAACAGGAATACGTGTCCACCTGCACCAGATGGCCCATACCTCCTTATAATTCGAGCTGCCTCCTCTGTTTCCCACTCATCTCTGCGGGAATCTCTAAGGGCACGCCTATACGCACGATGTGAATAAGTTGTGTCACAATCAGGAGGATATGCAATGTCATCATCTGATTCTGCAGAAGAACTTGTGCCCCTAACATTGAATAATGTATCTGTGTAACCCCTGTCACCCTCCATCTTTTGTTGTTTGTGTTTCTTTGCACCCATAATATTTCTAAAATCATCCCTAACACTTTGGGGACACCTTGTGCACATTGCCACATTTTTGTCACCGCCAGTAATGTGACGTTTGAATCTAGTAATCCCCCCTCCACCAATTGTCTTGTTGCAGTAATTGCAAACTATCTTTGCCCTATTGCCTTCAAGAGGCGTGCAATGATTCAATGCAAAATCCATCACATTCTTAGCTCCACCAACATTACCAGCCCCAGAACCCTCACCATCGCTTGAAGACATCTTCTCAAAAGTCAAAAGTGGACATTGTCACACTGCAAAAAGACAAAGACAAATAAAAATTAGGTGTATGAAATCTATAACCCATTAAGTTGCAAGAAATTAATCTATTTTATGTATTATAGAATCAAACACAACACTTTTAGGTGTATAAATGTTAAATGTATTTATAGAAGCAAACACAATATTTTTAAAAAAATTTATTAACAAGAAAAAAGGCTTAAATAAAAAATTAAGTCTGAAATTAATTTAAAAATTATAAAATCTGATAATTATCTAGTATTAAGTCAAGTGATGTATTACAACTTTACTCATTCCATCTTACATAACACTAACGGATACATTTCTGTAGAAAAAACAAAAAAAATGATTTTTTTATTTTCAGCATTTTAAATAAATAAAAAAACGAAAAATATAAATATTTTTACTATATTTTTGTTTGTATTTGTTCACATTGCTATTTGGTACAACTTCTTCTACTAAACCTAAGTTAGATACCTACTATTTCTAGTACTTATTGTATTGTTACGATTTTAATATTAATTAGTGAAATTATATGATAATACTAATTAAAAGTAGCAGATCTAGTTATACATTAGTAGATCTACATATAATATTCATAGATCTAATGTTAAATAGCATTAATCCTAAGTTTTTTGAAGTAGATCTAAGATTTGGGTGTATTTAGAGATTTTTGGAGAGATTTTATGGTGAAAATAGATGGAAATAGATAGGAGATGGGTTGGAAATGATGAAGAATGCAAGAAATCAAGAAAACATACCTTGATTACAGCTGATTTGAGCTCCAACGAAGAAAATCACCCCAAATGTGTTTGTTCTTTCACTCCAACAGCAGCAGCAACACGCTCGCAAATGCCGACATACCGGGGCGGTATACCGTCCATATCGCCCATAAGTGGGGCATTTTACACTGAACCCCCCCTACCGCCGAAAACCGGTCAGTTTACCGAAATTTGCGGGAGCAGCGATACAAATGCTTAAACCGATGCCAGGTTGGCTCGATATCGGTATACCGAGCGGTATACCGACAATATCGTCGGTATCTTCTTCCTTGATTTCAAGTAATATGTAGAAATATCAAGAAAATTATTAAGGCATGACCTGATGGTAATGGCGTCTAGAAAGGATCATAGTTTTGGGGGTTGGCAATATTTCCCTCCGCACCATTAAGTTGGTATACGAGGACTCCCTTACCAATGTGACACCGGCCTGGCCAGATTCTAGGGTTTGCGTGAAGTAATATTTCCTGTAAGTCTTCTCATCTCAAATTTCATCCATTTCTCATCCCCTTTCTTAATAAATCCTACAAGATACTTCTCTCCTCATCTCAAGTTAAGGTTTTTGAGAAGAAGTGGGATTAAGACATCCTCTGCCAATTAATGTACACTTAATGTGGAAATAATGATAAAGTAAAGAAAATAGTTTTGTGGGTTATTCCTTGCAAGGGTAAACCCTAGATGAAGCTAGGGTTGGTTTAGGAAAACTTAGTGGGTTAAGGGAATTATAAAACCCTAAGGTGCAAGGGTAGTCCCTGACCCGAACCCTAGATCCTAATCCTGGGGAATGGGAGTAGTTGTGATCAGCATATAAAATGAAAGGAACCTTGGGATGACATGAAACTTGAACCCCACCTTCATTGCGGACCCTAAGTCAATATAAGATCATCAAACATGTAATTAAGAAACTTTGAACCTAATTTGACCAAAACCCTAAAATGAAGCTAATTAGGGTTAATGATGAGAATCTAATGCATGTATGTAATCTTATTCTTAACTAGGTGGTTGCTTGTGATATAGATGGTCAACGATAGGATATGAAATCTCTAAATCAGATACGGGCTTTAAAAATTATATGACTATGGCTTTCTTGCTTGAAATGTGATACATATGTATGCTTGTTTACCTGCTCAAATATTGTCATGTAGTATTCTAGAATTTTACTTGATGCTTGTGTCGTGTCGTTGGGTGAGATAGAAACCGTACCCATATGAACCCTGATTAGGAAAAAAAGGAATAAGGAAAATTCAAATGAGTTTAGGTGACCTAGTCTCTCATGCATGCATGCTTGTGGAAGCTAGGCATTCATGTTTCAGGTAAAGGGTTTTTAAGAAACCTAAACAACCTACGAGTAACACATAATATAAATACAACTTGCTCATCGCCCTAATGTTATCTCTGGAGGAATGGATGAATAAAGAATACCCCCAGTGAGTGGGTATACTACCCCCAACGAGTGGATATGCTATTGAAACTACCCCAACGAGTGGGAATGTTATTGAAGTTACCCCCAGCGAGTGGGTATGCTATTGAAACTACCCCCAGCAGGTGGGTATGCTATTGAAATTACCCCAACGAGTGAGTATCCTATTGAAACTACCCCCAGCGAGTAGGTATGTTATTGAAGTTACCCCTAGGGAGTGGGTACTGTTATTGGAACTATTGAGATATATTATTGTATTTAATGTTTATTATATTTCTGTTTAAGTGTTTCCTTTATTATGTAACATGGGCCTTTGTATAAAGAGGCCCATTAGGGCTTTTCAATTCGCTTCCTTGTACAGCCTCCTATTTATAGGAGTGAGTTTTCCACCTTTGTGAATATAGAGAAACACGACACACTTTCATATGGTATCACAGTGGGACACCTAGGCCTGATCTCCACACATTGTCGCCTTCTCCCTCTCTCTCTTTCCCTCCATCAGTCGTCGCCGACGTGTACATCCGACTTGACTTCCGCTGCTGATCACTCCTAAGGAGATTTAAGCTTCTTTCTAAGCCCTATCCTCTTCTCCAACAAGAGGATCTAGGGATATGGTCGACGGTCCCTCCAATGTTCTTATGCCTTGAAGAACTGTTATTTAGAAGTAACCGTTCGGCAGATTTGTGGTCATTCATGATCACCTATTCTAGGGCTCTGCTCACTTTATGAGTGGTATGATTGGGTATATCCAACATATCACCTTTCTTCTTGGTGAATCATAGTATTTCCCACTTATTTGGGTCATCCCTGACCTTATTCTGTCGAGTTCTCTGTTTCTGCTCCTGATTTGTTGCTGCCCCAACATTTGACACGTCGTGTCTTTGTACGACACGTCGTGTCTCAATCCGGAGAATTCTTTGATCTGTTGTTGTCCTGCCCTCTGACACGTCGTGTCTTTATCTGACACGTCGTGTCTTTGTTCGACACGTCGTGTCTCAATCCGGCTAATTCTTTGATCTGTTGTTGTCCTGCTCTCTGACACGTCGTGTCTTTATCTGACACGTTGTGTCTCAATTTGGCTAATCACCTAACACGCCATGTCTTATTTTTGACATGTCATGTGCCATTCCAAGTGACTTTCTACTGCACTTTGACACGTCGTGTGCCATTCCAGGCAACTACCTGTTGTTCCTTGACACGTGTCTTAATTTTGACATGACGTGTGCCATTCCAGGCGACTTTCTATTGTGTGTTGCTGCTTCTGGAGATTCTTTGGATATCACTCTTGCTTTATGACTTCACCTTCCTCTGAGGTCATGGACACACATCCTAGATGTGTCACGTCTATCAAGTTCAATGGATCCAACTACATTTTGTGGGCATGATCTTTTAATATTTATGCTCACTCATCGGGCAAGCTTGAGCATCTCACCGAGAAGCCTCCTCCTACAGATGACATGTTTGACAAAAAGAAAGCCGACTATAAGAAATGGGCAGAATGTGATTCTCAAGTTCTGTCATGGATTCTAAATAGCTGTGAATCCCATGTCTTGCTTCTCCTCAGATGGTTACACTAAGTTCGTCTGACCTTGACAAGCTTATCCAAGTCGCTTCTACAGCTACGACCACACCTCAGGCGAACAATGCTCAACACTCTGGTGTTCCCTCTTGCCTTCAAGCTTCCTCCTCTTCTACAAAAGAAGATTGGATTGTTGATTCAGGTGCCACCGCCCATATGACTGGTAATAAAAATCTCCACTCATCTAAAGAAATCTACATATCATCCTCCTGTGCGTCTGGCAGATGGATCTACTTCTCCGGTCACCGAAATTTGGGATGTTAACAATCATCTTCTTAAATTTGTTCTGTTTGAGCCTAGATTTCCATTGAACTTGATGTTTGTTAGTAAAATTACCAAATCCTTAAATTGCAGTGTAACATTCTTTCCTTACTCTTGTCTCCATGCAAGATCTCAGGACGAAGAAGATAATTGGTGGGGGATATGAAGGTGGAGACGGTTTGTACTATCTACAGACCTCGTCAAATTTGCATGTTACTGCTTTTATGGCTCACTCTACTCTTTATCAATGGCACCAGAGACTTGGTCATCCTTCTGCTGAAAAATTAAAGTCCTTATTTCATAGTTTGTTTTTGAAAAGTTTGCTTGTCAATCTTGTCAACTTGGAAAACATTACCGCTCTGTCTATCCTCCTTGTTCTGATAACAGGAGTCCCAGTCTGTTTTATTTAATTCATTCTGACATCTGGGGACCATGTCGTATTGGTAATCGTATTGGTGTGTGATATTTTGTAACTTTTATTGATGATTGGTCTCGTGCTACTTGGCTTTATCTTTTGAAAGATCGCTGTAAAATTTTAGATATTTTTTCTAACTTCTTAAATGAAATAAAGACTCATTTTTCTGTTGCTCCTAAATTTGTCGGCACTGATAATGCTTCTGAGTACGTGCAACATGGCTTTCAAAAGATTTGTATCTCCAACGGAAATGTTCATCAAACCTCTTGTGCCTATAGTCCACAGCAAAATGGTGTTGCTGAAAGGAAAAACAGACACCTACTTGATGTCGCTCGTACTCTCCTAATTGAAATGAATGTCCCAAGTCCTATTTGTCTGATGTCATCTTGTTAGCCAACTACCTCATCAACTGTATGCCTTCGTCCATCCTCCAAAATCAGATTCCATACCAACTCCTCTACCCACATGAATCTATTTTTGTCCTACCATCAAAAGTTTTTGGTTGTCTTTGTTTTATCCACATTCACCAACCTGGACTTGATAAATTGTCTCCACGAGCTATTCGTTGTTGTTTTCTTGGGTATTCTCGCACACAAAAAGGGTACAAATGTTTTGATCTTGTTGCACATCATTTGTATGTTAGTGCGGATGTCACCTTCTTTGAAGATACATCTTTCTTTTCTGAGCCACGTTCACAGATGCCTCCTCTTAATGTACCACTTCCAAATGTACTAATTTCTACCGTCTCATCCTTAAATGAATATTCCACCCCTATTCTGAAAGTCTATGAGCGTCAGCGCAAAAGACCTCTACCTGAAGTATCCCCTACTATGACCTCTTCGGTAACTGATGATCCACCACCAGTTAACGGTAATTCTACTAACTCTATTCAAATTTCTGAGTTGGACATGCCTATTGCCTTACGAAAAGGACAGTGCACTGGTACTAAATATTGTATTTCTAAGCATGTGTCTACTGATCATCTCAATGTTTCCATGGCTAAATTTACTGCATCAATATTTGTTATCTCTATTCCAAAGAATGTTCGGGAAGCACTTGTACATCCTGGATGGAAAAAGGCTATGGATGAGGAGATGGATGCTCTTTGCTCCCGTAGGACATGGGCTCTTGTTGATCTTCCCCCAGGCAGCAATCCTGTTGGATGTTGCTGGGTATATATTGTTAAATATTTGTCAGATGGAACGATTGAACGCTTAAAAGCTAGATTGGTTGCCAAAGGGTACACATAAGAGTCTGGAGTTGATTATTTTGAAACATTTTCTCTCGTAGCTCGTCTTAATTTTGTGTGGATTCTTATTTATGTTGTTGTCAATCAAGGCTGGCGTTTGCATCAACTAGACGTCAATAATGCATTTCTATATGGTGACCTGCAGGAGACTGTCTATATGTCCCAACCTCCAGGTTATATTGCTGAGGGGGAGTATTTTAGAAAAGTTTGTCTTCTTAAGAAGGCTATTTATGGTCTTAAGTAGAGTCCTAGAGCATGGTTTGACAAATTTTCTCTTATACATCAGCAATTTGATTTCACAAGGTCTCAATGTGATCATTATGTTTTTATCAAGACCACAACTTCTGACATTATTATTCTTACTGTATATGTGGATGATATCATTATATCTGGTAGTGATATCACAGGGAATTGTTGATACAAAGAAATACCTTATGAAGCATTTTGTAACCAAAGACCTTGGACGTCTTCGATATTTTCTTGGTATTGAGGTGGCATATAACAAAAATGGAGTATCTCTCTCACAGAGGAATTATACCATAGACTTATTATCTGAAATAGGAATGTTGGGTTGTCGTCCTGCTGTCTCACCTATGGGTCAGGCACATGATCTATGGGCTAAGTCTACTCATCTCTTAGACGATAAATATTGTTACAAGCGACTAGTTGGCAAACTTTTGTATCTCACCGTTACCAGACCAGATATATATTTTACTGTGGGAGTTCTTAGTCAATTTATGGATTGCCCTCAACAGTGTCACTGTGAGGCTGCATGTCGTGTCCTGAAATACTTGACGAACGCACCTGGACAGGGGTTATTTTATAAAAGAAATGGTCACCTTGATGTTATTGGATATTCTGATGCTGATTATGCAGGATGCAAGTCCGACAAAAGATCCACTTCTGGTTATTGTACCTTCATAGGAGGTAATCTGGTTACTTGGAGAAGTAAGAAACAAAATGTAGTTGCCAGATCTAGAGCTGAATCTGAGTATCGTGCAATGGCACATACTACTTGTGAACTATTATGGATTAAATCTATTCTTGCAGACTTTGGGTTTCCTATCACCTCCGCTATTCCGATGTATTGAGATAATCGTGCTGCTACTTTCATTGCTAGCAATCCTGTTTTCCATGAGAGGACCAAGCATATTGAAGTCGACTATTATTTTTTTCGAGATGTTGTACTGGATAAGAAGATTGCTACTCCCTTCCTGCCATCAAATGAGCAAACTACTGATATATTCACCAAGCCTCTCTCTGGCAAGCGAGTTGAGGAACTGTGATGCAAGTTGGGCATGATTGACATCTATGCTCCAACTTGAGGGGGGGTATTGAGATATATTATTGTATTTACTGTTTATTGTATTTTTGTTTAAGTCTTTCCTTTATTTTGTAACATGGGCCTTTGTATAAAGAGGCCCATCAGGGTTTTTCAGTTCGCTTCCTTGTTCAGCCTCCTATATATAGGAGTGACTTTCCTCCTTTGTGAATATAGAGAAACACGGCACACTTTCATAGGAACTACCCCCAGCGACAGCGTACGTTATTGAAAGTTACCCCAGCGAGTGGGAACGTCATGCTGATTACCCCCAGCGAGTGGGTACACCACAGAGATTGAGCAAATATGGGTTGAGAAGTTATGACTGAAAATGCATGTTCTACATATTATGGTTGCATAAAAATGAAAATTCACCTTTTAAGGTTGATGTCCCAACTGGGGTGGGTCAACCTAAGAATGGGAAAAGGACCTATGAGGAAGGCAAAATCCTAAACCCATAGGGTCAGGTTGTAGCTAGAGAGTCTAACCTCCTCTTGTGAGTCAAGAAGACACATTAGGATAGGACCTTCCCTAAAAGGGTGAGTTGAGTAATCAAATTTAAGAATTGAGGTAACCTTGAATGTCACCTAAAGCTTAAAAGATTAAATATACAAAACATAAAGGTACATAAATTCTTAGAACCCAAGTATGACATCTCTAAGGGACACAAAGAAAAGTCACTACGGAAGTGGCTGACAGTTTGGGGTCAAACCCGGAAGGGAAGGTCGCCATGAGCCTAATGAAGGACATAAAGTGATTAATGTGTGCCATAAGAGATGAAGGAAATTCGGGTTAACATAATTACATAAGAAAATAATGTGCTCAAAATTGTTAAAGTGGTGATATCTCAATAAACCCTAGGCAGGGTAGAGCCTTAAGTTAATCCTAAGGTCAAGTAGGGAGGATTAAAGGTACATAAGACCCATGGTTCAAGAGATAGCCATCCCATGTTTTCCTGAGGCACATGGGTCAGGAGATTGGCCACCTTCATGAGTTCATGAGGCCCAAAGGCAAATGTGAGAAGCACTCTATAAGTGCATAAGGCCCATGAGGCCAGGGGAAAAGATCACTCCAAAGGTACATGTACCCCTAGAGACCTTAAGGAAATGACAAAGGCTAATGAGACATGAAGTGTAAAAATAAAAAATATAGAAGTCATGTAATAATGAAATCTTAAAGGGAATTATGCATAAAACTCAAGAGTGAGAAAGACACTTGACTTCATGAAATATAAGAATATTGTGGGATTAAAAGTAATCATGGTTTGGAGTCATTGTCTAAGTGACTCAACCTAAAATCCAAAATTCTAAGATAATGTGTGAGTACATTTCTCTTTCTTTGAATGGATGAACTGTGTGTTTGAGCTGCAGGCAAATGCTTATTTCATCTTGTTATGAGTGAGAGAGATTGGGATGGACACATATTATGCTTAAATTGAAATATGAGAATGAATACCCTAAGTTGAGTTTAAGAACATGATCTAAGGCTAGAGGTGTTCTCTCATCCATATGAGAGAATAAATGAATAATAAGTTGGAAACCTAGGTGAAAAGGTAGTCACCAAGTGAAACCAAAATCACAAATGAAAATGTAATCACCAAGAGATGATATCATGTAAATACTAAGTATAGATGGGAAAAGAGTTATTTATTCAGTGAGTAAAAAGGTGTACATGGTACTCTCTTATATAGCTATAGAATGTTAAGACATACATACAAGCAGGCAATATGGAACTAATACAAAAGAACATAACACGGTAGAAATAGAAAAATAACACAGTATTTCTATACTCCCCCTCAAGTTGGAGCGTAGATGTCGAATAAGCCCAGCTTGTCAATCAGAGTCTGGAAGCGAGCTTTAGGTAGAACTTTAGTGAAGATGTCTGCAAGCTGCTTCTCAGTACTGAGATATGGAGTGCAGATGTGTCCAGATAGAACTTTCTCCCGAACAAAATGGCAGTCAATCTCAATATGCTTGGTTCTTTCATGGAAGGTGGGGTTGCTTGCAATGAAAATGGACACCTTATTGTCGCAGAACATAGGAATAGGGCTAGAAGATGTGATATCAAATTCGTTCAGAAGGCCACGGACCCACAGGAGCTCACATGCAGTATGAGCCATAGCTTTATATTCTGCCTCTGCACTTGACTGGGCAACAACTGTCTGCTTTTTGTTGCGCCAAGTAACCAGATTACCTCCCACAAAAGTGCAATATCCAGATGTAGATTTTTTGTCAGATCGACTTCCTGTATAGTCAGAATCAGAAAAACTAGATAAATTGCAGTGGCCATGTTTTTTGTACAGAAGACCTTTCCCTGGAGAGCTTTTGAGATATCGTAAGATGTGACAGATAGCATCCCAGTGGCATTGTCGGGGTTTATCAAGATACCGGCTTATGAAACCTACAGCAGCTGCCAGATCAGCTCTAGTGACAGTCAAATAGATAAGTTTGCCAACCAGTCTCCTGAACTGGTGGCGATCAGCATAAGGAGGGGAAGTATCATCATCCCACTTCATATTGGGATCCAGAGGAGTGTTGGCTGGCTTGCAGCCAAGCATACCAGTCTCTTGCAAGAGATCAAGAACATATTTTCTCTGTGACAAGCATAGTCCTGCAGAAGATCTAGCAACCTCAATACCTAGAAAATATCGTAGTTTCCCTAGGTCTTTGGTGATGAAGTGTTGTGTTAAATGTTGTTTGGTTGCCTGTATCCCTGCACTGTCACTGCCAGATAAGACAATATCATCAACATATACAATAAGTATGACAAGTCCTGCTGCAGTTTTACGAATAAACACAGAATGATCAGATTGTGAAAGTCGAAAGCCAAAGGTAATCAAAATCTGACTGAGCTTGTCAAACCATGCTCGTGGACTTTGTTTCAGACCATATATCGCCTTTCTGAGTTTGCAGATTTTTGAAGCAGACTCCCCCTGAGCAACAAACCCCGGAGGTTGCTCCATGTAGACCTCCTCCTGTAGATCTCCATAGAGAAAGGCGTTTTTTACATCAAGTTGATACAAAGGCCAGTCTTTATTCACAGCAACAGATATCAGAATACGAACAGAATTTAAGCGGGCGACGGGAGAAAAAGTTTCAAAATAATCAACCCCATATGTTTGAGTATATCCTTTTGCAACTAATCTGGCCTTCAGGCGTTCAATGGTACCGTCCGGTTGATATTTAATAGTAAAAATCCAGCGGCATCCAACAGTTTGGCACGAAGAAGGACGATCAACCAGATCCCAAGTTTGTTGTTCACAAAGTGCATGCATTTCTTGCTCCATAGCATGTTTCCAGGCAGGATGGCAAAGTGCCTCTTTAGCTGATTTAGGAATTGACACAACAGACAAAGCAGAAGTAAAACAAGCAAAGCTACCACAGAGATTGTCAGACGAACAGAAATTACTGATAGGATGTTGAGTACAGGAGCGAACGCCTTTCCGTAAACTGATAGGAAGATCCAGGTCAGAAAATACCTCAGTGGACGGTGGATCATCCGCAGACGCAGGATTTGGTTCGGCCGGGGCTTCAGAAGCATGAATGTTCTTTGACCTGCGTCGATAGACTTGCAATGGGCGTTCTTGAGGCACATCAAGAGCAAGAGGTTCTTCAACAACTAAAGGTAAAGGAGTGGGAGCCATAATGTCATCCGACAATTTCGCACCAGAAGTAGAAAAATAAGGCATATGCTCAAAAAAGGTTACATCCGCACTAACCAACCATTGTTTTTTGATAGGATCAAAACAGCGGTAACCTTTCTGAGTACGGGAGTATCCCAAAAACACACATTTGACCGATCGAGCATCAAGTTTAGTGAGGCCAGGACGAAGAATTTTCACAAAGCAAGTACTCCCAAAAATGCGAGGCAGAGAAAATAAGGGTTTATCAGGAAACAAAATAGTATATGGGACCTGATTTTTCAGAACAGAGGAAGGCATGCGATTGATAAGATAGCATGTTGTAGAGACAGCTTCAGGCCAGAAGTGTTGGGGTACTTTATAGTGTAGAAGAAGGGTGCGAGCAACCTCAAGAAGATGGCGGTTCTTTCGTTCAGCAACGCCATATTGTTGAGGGGTGTAAGGGCAAGAAGTCTGATGAATGGTTCCACGGTCAGCACAAAAAGATGTGACAGATTGTTGCATGAATTCCAGAGCATTATCAGTACGAAAAATTTTAATGGGTCGATCAAATTGTGTATGAATTTCAGCAAAGAAGGTGCGAATAGTATCTAACACAGTATCCCGACCTTTAAGCAAAAACAACCATGTGGTGCGAGAATAATCATCAATAAAGGTCATAAAATACTTCACACCAGAGTGACTGGATACAGAGCATGGTCCCCAAATATCAGCATGAACTAAGTCAAAGACTTCTTTAGAGGCAATAATTTTCTTAGCTGGAAAAACAGAGCGAGTTTGTTTGCCCAAAACACAAGTTTCACATGAAAAACTATTCTCAGATAAAGTAGGAAATAAATGTTTTAATTTTGCAGCAGATGGATGACCCAGGCGAAAGTGCCACTGTAATCCTGTCACTGAAGTAGAAAGCATAGCCGCAGCAGTAGGAGGTCCATCCAAGTAATACAGCCCATCTGGTCCTTCACGGCCTGAACCAATCCTCGTCTTCGTGCGGAGATCCTTCAAAACACAGCAGAAGGATCAAATTTAATAGAGCACTTGAGTTGTTTAATCATCTTACTGACTGACAATAAATTAACAGGAAACTTTGGAATATATAAAACAGAATTCAAGTGCAATTTTGGTGATAGCGAAACCGTGCCAGTGCCATGAACAGCAGTTTTGGATCCATTTGCAACAGTAACAGAAGTAATAGGAGCAGTTTTATTGAGACTCGAAAAAAGGTGAAGATCACCAGCCATATGAGTGGATACACCGGAGTCAATGCACCACTGTTTGTTACCAGATGATGGAGAAGCAAGCATGGCAGAAGATCCAGAAGTAGACGAGGATGGCATCTGCACAATACGTTCCTGGAACATCTTTTCGAACTCTGAACGTAACTAGTCGGTGTTTGCTGGAGCAGTAGGAGTGTCAGTAGTAGAGTCGACAGCAGATTTTGTAGCAGCCTGGTTAGCCCAAGCTGGCTTGCCGTGCTTTATCCAACAACGATCTTCAGTGTGATTGTCCCGGCCACACCAGTTGCAGTAGCGAGGGCCGGGAGGAGCACCACGTCCAGAAGAGCCTCGGCCTCCTGAGGGAGGAGGACGACCACCACGGCCACGACCGCGACCACGGCCACGGCCAGAATCAGCAGAGCGAGCAATAAGCGCAGGATGCTCAACAACAGGAGTGGGATTCATAGATGGCAGACGTTGGACTCTTTTGAGAACATCCCGAAGAGTCAGTAGCGGGTCACTTGATAGTATCTGGTCAACCACACCAGAAAAAGAGGCAGGAAGTGCAGCCAAGAACTGCACCAGTTGCAGTTCGTTGCGTTGTTTTTGAGCAATTTTGATGTCCGTCGTCAAAGGGTGGTAGAGTTCAAATTCATTCCACAGTGTCGAGCATTGGTTGTAGAAGTCATCAATAGAAGTGTCAGTGGAGAACTCCTTTTTCACCAAGGTTTTGAAGATCTCAAACACGCGCTTTGGATTCTCCAGATGGGAATAAACATGGGACAATTGATCCCACATAGCCTTCGCATCATGAAGGCAGAGAAGAGATTGGCTAATACGAGGCTCGATACTGTTGAGGATCCAAGACATGACGCCGGAATCATCCTTGGACCACTGCGCATAACTCTGTCTGATTTTGTCATCCGAATCAGCAGTAGGAGCAGCAGGAGGTTCAGCCGTAAGATGGTGATACCGGCCTTGTGCTTTGACATATAGCACAAAGGACGCCGACCAGAGATGGTAGTTGGAGCCACCGTCGAGCTTCATTGTGGTAACGCAAAGAGACCGAGGAGGCTCAGGTAACGCCATGGCAGAAGAAGGCGGCGCAGAAGCAGATCAGAGTAGAAACCCACAAAGGGCAGATAACAGCAGCAGAGATCTGACGTGTCAGATCAGAAGACCTGTATCGGGCAGAACATGCATAGAGAAACCTACGCCGTCTTGAAGAAAACTCAACGTTCCAACATGAGGCGCAGGCAGAGAAACCGGAGAGGCGGAGAGACTCTCAACTTAACCAGCCAGTGGGTGTCCGAATGTAGATCCGACGAGCACCCGAACGTAGAGCGAAAGGAGAGGTAAAAAACCAGTGACAGTCGGTCCGGAAGCGTAGGGACTGAAGAAGGAAGAAGGTTGTAGGGTGGTGGTTTGTGGAGGAGAGGAGGCGGCTACGGGAGGTAGTGATGGGAAGAGAGGGTGGGCGGAGGAGGGTGGTGGCGTGAAAGGAGAGGAGGGGAAGAGCCGACGGCGGGAGGTGGGGGGGAGCGGCGGCGCTGGGGGGAGGGGGGGCGGCGGCACTGGGGGGGCAGCGGCGGGTGGAGGGAAGGAGGAGGGGAGGGCGGCGCCTGGGGAAGGTGGCGGTGGGCTGCGGTGGAAGGGAGGGGGGGCGGGCTTACGTCATGGGTGGGTTGATGGGTGGGAAAAAGGGTAACCTGCTCTTGATACCATATAGATGGGAAAAGAGTTATTTATTCAGTGAGTAAAAAGGTGTACATGGTACTCTCTTATATAGCTATAGAGAGTTAAGACATACATACAAGCAGGCAATATGGGACTAATACAAAAGAACATAACACAGTAGAAATAGAAAATAACACAGTATTTCTATACTAAGGATGTGGATATACCTTGAATTGAATTCAGTTACCAATCTTAGCGATAATGTAAAGAATTTGCATGTCAATAAAAGTTCATTGCTAACCCTAAGGTTGAAGCTAAGATGTGATATCACCTTACTAGGTTGAATTTTAGGGACAAAATTCCTTTTAAGAAGGGGTGAAAGTAACATCCTCAAATTTTGTAAATTTGAATCATATAAATAAAGGCTTGATTTGATAAGTAAATTTTCCTAATTTTATTATTGATAGAATAATGAAGCCATCCATTTTGTGGCTGGTGCAACTCAGGCCCACGAGACTATTTGCATTCAAATAGGTCCTTGTGGCACAAGTTTAAGAAATAAAAGAAATTTGTGCATAAATGAAGGATAATAGTTTTATGGATGTTAAATAATTGACATATGGAATAAAAAGCAAGTTTCCAAAGTATTCAAAGACAACTGGTGGTTTAGATAATTAATGGAGTAACTATCTGGCCCTGACTTGCAAGTCAAGTCTTGGGCATCAAATAAGGATATTTTTGGATCTGAATTTTGATATACTTAAAGATAATAAGGAAACTAAGAGAATTCTAGAATTTGAGAGAAAAAGACTTTCCAAATGGTGTGGGTAATTAATTTAAGGATATGCTTAAAGAGTAAATAGTATATGAAAGATAAGCCAATAAATCCCACAAATTAGATGCAAGTTGTGGTTTCCTTTGTGTGACCTTTGGGTCTATAGAATAAAAGATGTGAGCTTTTTATATTAAGGAAAGGAGTATAAGTACTTCCTTGCCTTGTGTGTCCCCGTGCCAATCACATACGAATATGTAAGGAAACCAGACCTATCAAACCACAACCCTAGTGCTATATAAGCAGCGGTATCCCCTCCTCCTCGATATATCTTACAGTATGTATGATCCAAGGCTTTTGTTCACAGCAGAATGATGACAAATTGTGGGTGCATAATCACCACTATAGCCTTATGTTGCCCAAAAGGAATTAAGGAGAGAGGGCAGGCTTTGGCTTTCGAACCATCATGATCTGTGCCAAAAGCCTGACTCAGACTTGAACTCTCATCTATCCTCACGTTGGATGATGTTTCCCGCAAGTTGCTAGAAGCGAAGAGGTGCTTTGGTATGAACTCGTCTAAAGCTTAGAGTCCTACCTTTCTTTCGTTGTGTACACTTAGGACGGCAGGCTTGATTGTCGTAAGGATATGGAGTTGTAGAACTCTACAAGAGCCACTGAGGATATAAAGGGAGGAACATCGAAGTGGGTTGGTGGTCATCTGACAAAGAACTAGTATCTTCCCCACTGGAAACTCACCGAAGATCCCTAACGTTGAGCGGCGTGCGCAGACAAGAGTAGAGGACAAAACGTCGATCTGTAGGTGAGGGAGTGGGGTT
Organism: Alisma plantago-aquatica; assembly: GCA_963693085.1. Classification (NCBI taxonomy): domain Eukaryota; kingdom Viridiplantae; phylum Streptophyta; class Magnoliopsida; order Alismatales; family Alismataceae; genus Alisma; species Alisma plantago-aquatica. The sequence goes on from OY856414.1 coordinate 851,859,429, forward strand.
GCTAGGTCATGGCACCACTGGTGAAGTCTAGAGGAGGAAGGAGAATTGAAGCATGGATCTAGGCAGCTTCCGGGGCAGTTCCGATCAAGGATGGAATCGGGAGGTAAGCTGTGCTCGAAGCTGGTCATGGCTCAGCCATGGCGCTAGCGTCCGGACGGCACAACCTGTTCGCATGGAGAAACATCGCGAACATGCGATGGGACGAGGGTAAAAGTATTGCTAATACATGAAATTCGGATAATCCATGCATGAACCCTAGAATTGATGATTAATGTATCAAACACATTAAGTATGTTTATTTTGCTATTCAGAAAGGATTGGCGGCCCAGCTTATTGCCCGTCATCCTTCCATCTTGATGTATTTCTTTCTATATTATTTTGTCCCTTACATTTTTATTGTGCCGCCAAATAATAATAATTTTGGAGATATAACCTAATGTTGTTGAATATGATGGTAATCCAAGATGATCATGATAATAATGATGAGTAATTAGGGTTTCCAAAGTCAAGAACCATATATATGATGAATTAGGGTTTTGAAACCAAAGATCATAACTTGTCATGTTATTAATACACATAATTTGATGTAGGGGTCCATAATGCAAGTATATAATAGATATGATAATTATAGTTTCACCTAATGTTTAATATGTAATGGAATTACAATTTGTACCCTTATTCCTTATTCAAACCCGAGACAACCCTAAACCATAGTGTTAAAGTGTCTATATTAGTCTAATAGTTAAATAGGCTAATTAGTTTAGTGGGCCTTTATATTCCGGCCCGTCTAGTTTAGATTACTTGGGTCCTAAGTAATAGGGCGTCTCTCATTTATCTATATAAAGGAGAGGTCGTCAGTCTTTGTATCCAATCTATTCCTATTCAAGCAATATCTTATATTTTAACATGGTATCAGAGCGGGTTTTGCTCTTAAGGAAACCCTAGCAGCCGTCCTCCCTCTCCCTTCTCCTAGCCTCCACAACAACCCTAGCAGCTAGCAGCCGCCCCTCTCAGAGAGAGCGACCAAGGGGGAGCGCCCGCCTGCGGGCGGCCGTCGCCGTCGCCATGGCTTTGCCGGCTGCCCGCTAGGCATATCCCTGCCTCTGTGGCTTATCCCCTTTCATATTCATTCATTTTTTTTCAACGATCACTGCTCCTATCTCTTTCCCGGCGCCATCAGTCTCGCTGCCCCATCACCCAGCCGCCGCCGCTGGCAACTGGCAGCCAACAACCACCGCTGCCAGCAGCAGCACCAGCCGCCGCCTCCATCAGCAGCAGCCGGCGCCGCCGCCAACAGTCGCCCGCACAGCAGCCACTCCGCACAGCAGCCACCTGTTGGCCATCTTCCACCGCCGCTGCTATCATCAGCAGCCGCCGCCAGGCCAAAGGCAGGCACAACAACCATCTCTGTCGGCGTCATCGTCCGCAACAACAGGGCCATCACTAATCGCCAAAGCAACAATCAGCCACCATATCCGTCTCCACTGCCGCCAAGAACAGCAGTCGCACCACCGCTGCTGCAATAACCATCGTCATCACGCCAACAATTAGCAGTACCATCGTCATCCTCCATCATCGCCGTTGTATCTGTGCTCGTAGGCTGCAGTGTTGCTTTATTCAAGCAACCGTATCCCCAGCCTTGATCACACTTTTTCAACCGGCACTCCATCTCATGACGTCTTCAGATCAGCCTTCATCGCCGCTTTGGAGAGGCTCCGCCTTGGCTCCGCATGCATCCTCTTGGCATGCAATATCTCCGGAGTCACGCAGGAGACCCTTTGTCATCTCCTATGTTGCGACAAAGTGTTTCATCAGCCGAGCGTCATATCCAGCCATCATCCGCAAGCTGTTGTTCCTCCACTTCATCATCATCCCAACGATCTTCATCCGCAAGTTGCTGCTGCGTTGTGCGTCATCATGCTACTGCTGCCATCTACAGTAGGCGATCACCCATCACTCTCCACCGCTACCAAACAACCATGTTTACTACCCCCATATGCATTATCCCTGTCTCTATTCGGATCCTTAATCGGTTCTATTTTTTGCTAATCGGATCCTATTTTGACCCTAATCGGATCCTATTTGACCCTAACGGGCCAACAAACCCCCTTTTCGGGTCGGGACTAGATTCATTTATTTTTCTACCCAGATCTCATGTTGACCCATTTAGTATACTCTCTTTGGCTATCGGTTTCATTCTCCACATATTACCCATCTCCATTTCACATATTTTTCCCTTTTCAGCCTTTTTCTTTCCCACCCACCCATATTATGTGAGCATCTCTTTTCCACATTACGGGGGGGTCATATATCCAGTTCTCCACACCAAACACTCACTCTTGTGCGGGGGGATAGAGAGGACAGAAAGAGATGAAAAGAGAGAGCGAGCATGAGAGAATATGAGAGAATGTATGAGAGAGAGTATGAGATGATGATATATGTATTCAGATTATATATATTCCAGGCTATCTTCATGAAGCTTCACATTGTTCAGCACACCGGTTCTCTACTTCAGCCAGCATTGAAGATCCAGCGTCGACACCGTATCCGCGTTATGTACGTCAGGTGTTGATGGTGTATTCCTTCAGCTGCATTCACATGAGACAGATGGGTGCTTCTTCAGAAGCTCAGAGTTTTATCTTCACCGAGCTGCTTCATCACGTCTTCTCCGAGCCGTATCTGCAGTATCGACATCGCCTGTAGCTGATCCTCTTGGGACTTTCCTTGATGGATGATCTCCTTTCCCGTCAAGCCCCCAAGTTTCATGGTTCCTGCATCGTATCAAGCAGCAGATCGTCCGTCCGCGTTCGTGCCGCGTTAAGCACGTATTCCAGTGGCGACTTGTTGTAGTATCAGGACCATTCTTCAGCCTACAGAGTATCTTCAGATGTCTTCATTTTAGATGCACTTCAAGGAAGACCTTCAAAGCTCGAGTATCTTCAGCCTGCAGAGTCATCATCACCATATGTTTCGGGGGGAGTATTATTTCAGGGGGAGTAACATATTTTGTATGGGAGTGATATTTATCTTTTATCTTTCATTTATCATTTCTTTTTATCGAGTCCTGTAACTCTCCAAGCTTGGACATGTGTTTCACCCATGCTCCAGCTTGAGGGGGAGTGTTAAAGTGTCTATATTAGTCTATTAGTTAAATAGGCTAATTAGTTTAGTGGACCTTTATATTCCGGCCCGTCTAGTTTAGATTACTTGGGTCCTAAGTAATAGGGTGTCTCTCATTTATCTATATAAAGGAGAGGTCGTCAGTCTTTGTATCCAATCTATTCCTATTCAAGCAATATCTTATATTATATTTTAACACATAGATTAGGACCCGAGTAGGGTTTAATCTAAATAATGTGATGGTGACACTTTAAGATATACATCAAGAAAGCACGGACGTGTTTCTAGACACGAACACTGACACAGACACAGACACAAGACACGGCAAATTTCAAAAATGTAGGACACAGACACGACATTGGATGTATATATACAGATATGTGGGTGTATGATGTATGAACTAGAATTAATTTTAAAATATATCCAGATTAATGTATCTATGTATGTATAATACTTATGCATAAAGAGGTTTCTTCATGTGTAGTAGAAACAATCTGAAGTAGAAAACTAAATATGTGATTTTTGTAAATATAGTAAATTACAGAATACACACGAGTTCGTATTACTCATCTAACTTATTAGACTATAATTTGATTCATAGTATCTGATTCAGCATTAGACTTTACATATTGGTTTTTTTCAACAGATTTGTTTGTAATTGTAATTAGACCTCAGCTTTATGAAACATTTTGTCAGTAGTAAGACATAAACAGTAGTTGTATGCTCAACATTTAAGGCTAGATTGCAGCAGCAACAACTGCAGCGATGTGTCCAAGAAGTGTCTGGGCAGTGTCCAGCTATGTCCGGGGTGCAGAAAAAGACCTAAATGAACTGGACACATTTCATCCGTGTCCAAAACGTTTTGGGCCGTGTCCGAGAAGTGTCCACGTCCAAAACGCATCTGACACGGATACGGGGGTTGTCTAGAAGTGTATGTGCTTCCTAGATATACATACATGCAAATTAAATGTTGATTGCTTGGATCTGTTCATTGGATTGCTTGAACATACTTGAAGTATATACTAGATTTGCATGTAGCCGGTACGTGATATTACGATTATGAATGCCCGCATTATCGACTGCCGGTATTTGCCAAGGATTTCTTGAGAATTGTTGGAATAAATTGTTGGATGTTTATTTACATTCTACTCAATTAGAATGTCACTATGAGTATCACATAAAGTTAAGTATCATATTTTGAATCCTAGGCTGACATGTATCGAGGGGTGATGCACATGAGCCCTGAAAGGGACAGTGATCACGCCCAAGATAGCATATCAAGCATGGGTTAGAATATGTAATGAAAGTGTCAGTTCTTATTTACAAGTAATTGATTGATTATGTGTTGTTATATTACTTGCACACTTTTGCATGCACCCACATACACAATATGCAATTTACTGATCCACGCTTTGTTTCATGCCGTTTTAGGTAAACGCAATATATGAAGATATCAAGACATGATGAATCATATGAAATCCACTCAAGATATTAAAGCTAAGTAAAGGAGAATTAGTTAGACACTACTTCTCATATGTAATAGTTCTCGTGTTAGAAATTCATGTAACTCCTTAGAGGAGCATCATTATAGTTCTTGTAAACAATGTTTGTGAATTAATCGAAATCATTTGTTGTTATTTGTTATTTGTTATTTGTTTAAATCTACATCTTGGGAATTTTAGGTAATAGCTCTCAACTTTAATGTCCTTTCTTAATTGGAGAAAGCTGAAAAATGAGGTCGTTACATATTGTAAGTTCTTTATCATATATATTGACTCACATGAGCATGGACATACATTTCATAGTCCCGCTTATCAAGTGGCCAGGATATCACTCCTAATGGAGGGGAAAATCCCATCTACATCACTCTCAGTCATCCTCAAGTGTCAAAGTGCACCCAATCATTACCTTTTTGGCAACTCGTATTTCAGAGCGCGTTAAGCTAGTGATCAAAGCACACAAAACGACTTATGATTGTTGTAGTGACTTCAAGTCTAAATATGACAGTCGCCATTGTCACATTGAGATATGACTCTGACATGTCACTACATGACTTCCATATGTCAATCTCAAGGTGGGTCTGTCCAGTACAACTTGTTCTCTAATAAGTATCCGTGCATCTGAGTTAATATCCAATATCATGACTAAAGAGACATAGGCATCACTTACCATACATGCTATTGTTGAGTATTGTTGTTCTCCCATGGTATTCAGAATAATAACCAACTAGGAACATAACAAGAATCAGTACTCTTATTATACATATGATCTCATTTTCAGGCCCTCACCCCAAGTCATATCTCATCAAGTCATATCATTCTTAGGACATTATTAGGTTTATTCACTATCTCAATATTGAAACTTACATAATAAGCAAAATTGCCTTTTATTAATAAATAAATGAAGTACAATGTATCCCTATTACAATCATAACATGATGGCCCTATGGCATACAACCAACCGTCCTCGAGTGGAATTTGAGCCTTCATCGGGTAGAATTTAAAATTGCAAGAAACAAAAATGAAGTCTCTTTGACTTAGCACAAGTATACTCTATATCTACTCAATGAGGCATGCATGCTTGGGTCTAGACGTACAACACAAATTTGAATCCAAACACCCCCCCAATGATGACTAGTTTCCACCCTTCTCATAATCTTCTAGATACAAGCACTTGGTGGGCAAGTCAATTTATGTAACTGTTAATGGATTTGATATTGGTAGATTGACTGGGTACCTAGATTAGCCAAAAGTATGTCATTTAAAGGTCGTTGATCATACCTTATGGCAACTACAAAACTCTAAGGGAAGGCTTGCTACATGGATATCTTAATGTTTGATGTTTCTCACATTTCAATCATGTCAATCAGAATTCTACATCTACCTATTGTACATTCTGTGGGAACGATGTAACTTGGAGAAGCAAAAGATGGTCGCCAAATCTAGAGCAGAGGTTACGTTTAATTATGTCTCATGCTATATGTGAGTGTCTTTATGAGATGGGAATCCTAGAGGAGTTGAGACTCAAGAAGTTTCTAAAATTTATCCCACAGTAACAATAATAAGATGGTGATGTCCATTGCAAACAAACATGTAGTCCATGAAAGGACCAAACATGTATATGTTTACTTGTGAAGCTATACTCAAGGGAAGGATCTTCACTCGTCATCTTTCGATTGAGGATCGAGAAGTAGATATCCTTACAAAGCCCTTGGTAAAGAAGTCGATTTATTATCTACTTGGCAAGCTGAGAATCTCAAACTTTATGCCTCAGTTTTTTTTTGTGTGTGTGTGTGTGTGTGTGTGTGGGGGGGGGGGGGGGGGGGGGGGGATGGGGGGAGGATTATGTATTTTCTCCTCTCCTCGTGAAACTCTTAAGTAACATACTCCCTTCAGATGTTTTGTCCCACATCGTGTAAACTCGGTTTCTCATGCTTTCAAGTCAGTTACCTCTTAACATGTAGTAACCTTGTCTTCCACCATTCCAGTTTGGTCTTTGATGGGTCATTTAGAGGCGAGCAAAGTTGCTTTGCAAGGGTTCCATGAACAATGAAAGCCCGAGATATTTAACAGCGAACCTAATGAGTGCACTGTCATGTTGATCTTCAATGACCGTCGATAAGTAGATGCCAACAAAACAGCTGGCATTTAGCACAATTGAGCCACATACCAGAAACGTCATTATTTATGTAAAAAACTGCTTTATAGCCTAGTTTTATCCACATTCCCTTTGGTAGATAGCATAAGGCCATCACCAAAGAATAAATGAGAGAGACCAAAGTGATTTGGAGCTTTTAAAGGTGTTAGCAAGCCCTCTTCTTTGACTAAATAAAGCATTGGTGCTAGTCCTACATGTTAATGATATATACATTTTTGCATTATGTTATGTAAAGATATAGTCACCACCGATCTATTCATGAGTTCATTATAAAATCCATATACAAATTGTGTGACATACATGTCACATTTCTAAAAAATGTACACATTACTATCCTTGTCTAACTTTCTGAAAAAAATGATCTAGTTCTTATGGTAGCAACTTAAAACAAACCGCACAGTGGTTTAGTCAAATCCCATCTTCAGACCAGTAATGGTTTGATTCAGTTTCGAAAGTTTCTAAACCGAGAGAATCTGGTTCAATTTATGGTTTTACAAGTATTGCATGCCAATCCCCATTTTACATGCTTGAGAGATCGATTACATATGTTATGTTTCTATTTAGGAGGTTTATGGAAAAGAGCAGAGAAAATAAAAGTGATCTTCATATGAAATTTATTGAATTGGAGAATGCTAAGGGTAAGTATGGTTGGGTGGAGTCAAGCTGCAAATGGTAATTTTACAATGTAAATCTACATTGCAAATACATAGTCATCGAATTACACCCTACCAAAAATAACCTAATAATGGAGTATCGCAGAAAAATTCTGGGGGAGGATATGATAAAAACGGTACCCTGATCCAAAATTTTGACTGGTTTTATGAAAATATTTATAATAGCTCGTCTGCTCATAGCAAAACTACAGTAGGGAGACACCACAGTTGCTTATAACAATTCCAGCCCATCCAGTATTATGTTTGAGTCGGTGTTTTTCTTTTACCATGGATTAGCTAGCAATACATGTCTATGATGGTTCTTTGTTGTATAATGCATTGCGTCAAATTGATGTAACAAAATATAGAGATGTAAAGAAACAGTTTTGAATCAAAATATTTAAATTAGTAGAAACAAAACAAAGGATAAGCATTTGACCAATATCAAAGTTTAGGAGGTGGAGCGAATTGGAGGAAATGAATCTTAGACAATGCAATAGAATATTTTACTTTGGTTTATTGTTTATATGGAAGATAAGAAGTAAAAGATGGTGTTATTAATAGGATCACCACAATGATGATGACATGGAGTACAACAATGATTTAAACTTCCAGGAAATGCATCATGTTGAAAGGTAAATTTTATTGAACAGCTACACATCCATCCACGTTTTAAGATAGTGAATGCTAAGTTGTGATGAAATAAGGTGTTCACAAGATGAGTGTAGAAGAAACAATAATGTGAAAATATATGTGCAAGGAAAATAGCAATACAAATGGCAATTGTTAAAGAATTCTAGAGACAAATAGTTGTCGAGCTAGCATCACTCATATGTCATTTAAGGAGGGGAAAAAAAGCAATCCCGTAAGAGAGACATGCGATCACTTGCAAGTGAATTTGTCACTTTGATGTAGTTGCCATAGTTACAAAGTATAGGATAATAAAATAGGTGGGGCAACCAAATTTCATGTTGAGACCCTACATACACCAATCTAGATGAGAGTGTGCTAAACAGAGCACAAGTTATTGCATTAGTAATTGAAAAAGAAGAGGAAGAAGAAGAAGAAGAAGAAACAAATCCATCAATTACAACTGAAAGAATGTACGCCAAAGGCACTATGTCTCATCAAACGCAGAAGAAGAGAAACGGTGCTCAATCAAGAGGAAAATAACCCTAGAAACCACCAATGTGAGGCATTTTTATATATTTATTTGGTGGGGTTTCTCCTATGTTTAGGATGAGATGCACGCCTTCATGTGGCATCAAATTCCTAAACCTAACTTCAACTTCGATCTTAGATGTACATAGCACACTGTTTTAGTCAATACAATTCGGTTGTATTCGCCCTTGGGTGCAAATGATGATAGATTTCCTTAACATGTAGCTACTTGATCAAACATGGGCAGATCGTTTAGAAGTTCCTACTCGAGAAGAAAATTTGAGATGCTCAAATGCTGTCTTTTGAAAATGTCATTGATTTTAGATAGGCTAAAGATTTACATATTTCCTAAACAGCATCAGCACGTAGTGGACTATGCAAGTTCTTACCCCATCTGAAATCAATGATTTTTCAGAAAGGCATGCACTTATGTGCAACTCTATAACAAATTTCTTTTATTGCTTCTTTGGCCCTATCCAACCCTTCCTCCCAAGTATGGGTTCCCTACATGAATGGTCCACCTGTTAAGACTCCCAAAAACTGTTATCTTGAATGATTCCACAAAATTTGAACACCATTGTCGCTCTTAGATTTGAGGAATATTTTTTTAAGCAGAAGATGCAACCATAAATCTCAAACCCTGCTCTTATGCAAGCATGAATTTCAAACACAAAAAATGAGTAGCAAATTTAGTAGCACTGGGTTTTTTCAGTTCCCTACCCTCTCTAAGCTTTCTCATCAAGTCTACCACATATTGATACTTGCAGAGAAATTTGGCAATCTATTTTATCATTTGCAGTGGCAGGAGAAAAGTGCGAAGACCGCCAAGGTTCCTCAACATCAGGTTTAAGTCATGTTTTGAACAATTAGTAACAAATATTGTGGTCCTACACTACCATTGTTAGATGCATAATCATATATGAATTGTACACCATTATTAGCACTAATATTTTCAATAGCATAAGATATATTCTCCTTTGGTGTGTCCAACCGCGCAAAATGATTTATAAAACATGACACCTTTAAGGCTTTGAACTAATAACTTAATGTGAAGTATGCTCCTCATATCTTTCCAGCTATCAGACATGATCGTGCAACCAGATAATTGTCAGCGCTCTTTCATAGAGCTAATATATGTATCCACCTCCTCCACTTCATCCTAGGAGGTGTGTCCTATCCATTTCACTACTAGGTGGATCATACTCAAGACCAACACGTCCAATAGCAGCATATAGCTCCTTAAATTCATGATACCTTAAAATATTGATAGGCAATGTTAACCATCTTTGTCCCTCCTTTCTTCACAACTAAATGAAGAGTCTGTTGACTAGCTATTTTTTTCTCACACCTATCAACTTCAACGGTATCTACATGTGTGATCCAGCTGTTGAGCAATAACCAAGACAACTGGTTGCTTCCAAATGTGTACCTTCTGCCTCTTTGATTAGGCATTCAAATCTTCAGTTGAATTGTACACCCATGCTTCTCACAGTCAATTGTCATAGACATACAAGCCCTACTGTCTTTTCTGGGAATCATGCTAAAGTGGTAGCATATGTGTGTGACCCATGCACTAACAACCTCAGGGCAAAGCTCGCATTTATTATTGCCATCAGCTTGTTCTTCGACGTGCTCCCAAAAGGAACCCTACTTTTGGCAGTTTGATCCTAATCAATTAATCAAATAAAATAAAAATCAAAATGGTCTTCATCGTTATAATCCAAAAACACACTATAGTAATTCTTAAAGATTAAACCAATATTAATCATTTGAATCCAATAACATTAATTGGTCAAAGTATACAAAAATATAAAATCCGTATATCAGTTTAACATAAACAGGTTGTATAACACATGACAAAATGTTCTATACAAGTCTGAATTTCAAACACAAATCAATATAACTATAAATAGAAGTCTGAATTGTTAATTGATCAAACAGAAGCATACTTAGCGTATGAAGAAAATTAATACAAGTGTCAGTTTCTAATGTGAATCAATGAGTTTAAATCACAAAATATAATTAAAGTGTGGTTGCTGATTGGTTAGATCAGAGCATACCTACTGTGTGAAGTCTGAAATGATTAAATGCATATTTGAAGTTCTAATATAGATTTATACGAGTATGAGTAACACAATATCACTGAAGTTTGAATTGCCAACTGATCAGATTAGAGCATACTTAGTGTTCTGACAATAGACTGAAGCTGTTGCAAGCAAAGCAACTCAATCTGGTCTAGCTACTACTGGATTTCTTACTGCAATAAAGGGAGTAGCATAGCGTGAGTGAATGGGAGACTGCATACATGTGAATCAAATACAGGATATACACGAAGAATGAAGAAAATACAGAGCAAGAAGAACAGAATGTGAATGAGGAGGTGCTGGAGGAGGAAGGGGTAGAAAAGAGGAGTGCATGTTCTGAAATCAGGATTTAAGGGGGGAAATAGAAATGTTATTATGGTTGTATGGCAAAAAGAGGAGGTGGAGGAGGAAGCGGTAAAAGTCAGTGTTTAGTAATTTGTGTAGACTAAGAAAAACAGAAATCACAGTAAGGTGGAACAGAAGGATGAAGGGGAAGAAGAGGAAGGCCAAAAGGAAGAGCAAGGAGAATAAGAGGATTGACGTTTTGGGTTAAAAAGAGAAAAAAAATAATCACATAATAAGAGAAAAGGGAAGAAGGTGTGGAGGAAGGGCAAGGGATAGAGAAGAAACGGGAAGAAGAGTGTGTTGTTCTGGAAGAACAAACAGAACTCGCAGTAAGAAAAGGAGGAAGGGGAACAGGAGAAACGAGAATAAGATGACAACATGTTCAAGGTTAAAGAAAAAGAAGGATAGTGCGGGAAAAGGGGAAGAAGACAACGAGGAGGGAGGAGGAGAAGACAGTGAGAAGGGGAAGATAGGTGTGCAGCTGGTCATCGAAGTAGCCTTGGTGACATCCTTTCAACTTTCACCTTGGCCATTGCAACGAGCGCAGTAGCCGGATCTTGACAGTGACTCGTCCAGGAGCTTTGTGACAACCCTGATCATCGTCCTTCCTCAGAGACCAAGAGTTGAGAGATGGGTTGCTAGGATTTTTCTCCCATTGTGAGTGAATCAACTTAGATGGGAATGAATAGCACATTGTCACAGTGGGGAGGGTTTTATTGAAACCCACACGGCATGTACAATAGCCGAACAGAAACAAATCAGAAGAAAAATGGAGTGTTGGAATTATTCTCCCACCATGAGCGACTCATATCACAGTCACAGTGGGGAGGGTCTTGTTCAACCCCACATAGCATATACGGCAGCTGAACATAAACGAAATAAATGGGAAAAAATCAATAGACATTCAACATGCAATAAAAACGAGATATGTATTTAAAATGTGACTGATTTGTAATAAACTGGAAGACCAACATAAACCGGCGTAATATATGTTAGGGAAAAAATACGTGATTATATGAAAAAAGCTTCTTTTTGTGACATTGTCAGCTACAGCCTTTTTTACACGCTTGGAAGCAAAAGCCGCGAATAAAGTAGCAACGAAATAGGATAAGAGGAAAGAAAATCCTTCTGAAGTAGAAAAAATGTGCAATAGGGTGAGAGTTACAAGGCCGGGAAGGCTTCCTAAGAGCAATAGAGAGGTCCAAGTCAAATATAGGGGAAAGTGCTTGCACCGGTGTCAGACATACAAGCACGACATCTAATACCAGGAGTGCATGGAGTCACGCCACTGCATAGTTGTCTCTGACAGCGCTGATAAACCTGAAGAGGCTTCTCAAGAGAAAAATTGGAGGGGAGAGTAGAAACAGGAAGAAGATCTCTGGCACATGAACCAAAGATAGTTTATACAGGGTCAGCAAAAACTCTGACAAAAAGATGCAAACTCAGAGAAGGAGAATCCTCAAATACCACAATATTGGCACTAACAATCCACGGCTTTCAACGGATCGAAACAGGAATAACCTTTCTGGGTCTTGGATTATTTAAGGAAAACACACTTTACCAGACGAGGAGACAGATTATCTCACGGGTCAGTCCTTGACAAAGCGCATACACCCAAAAATATGTGGTGGTTAAGTATATAAGGTTGCATAATGATACAATAGTGTGTGTGGTATAGAACTGTGAATACAAGACATTCGATCAATCAAAAAGCATGATGCCAAGATAGAGGAAGGGCTCCATGACAAAATGTTCTTGAACATGGAAGTGCAGCAAGATGGTTCTGAAAATACCAAGCAAGTGATGGTTCTTGCGCTCTGCGCTCCATTTTGTTGTAGAGTGTAGGCATAAGAGGTCTAGTCGAGAACAAAATTAGTGTGGCAATAAGTCAAGATCCTGTTGAACATACTCTAATGCATCGTTAGTCTGTAATACACATATAGGTAAAGAAAACTGAGTTCTTATTTCAACCTAAGTCGTCAGGCGGCTAGGCGGTGGGTTTCACCTAATGGGCGCCTAGACTTTTCTGGGAGTTTTTGTTTTTATATTGATTTTCTGTTACATATTTGCTTATTTATATGTATGGTACTACATGCAATTTTAACTATTTGTCCATTAAATGTTTTCATATGCCTAACTTGTATTGATAAGTGTTGGGTGGATCATAGGAAGGAGAATTAAGAGGAACAAAAAACAAACAACGGAAGGAGGAAGATAAGGAGGAATTGAAGGAGATAGAAAACAGGAAAAAAGAAAAGAAAAAATGCAAGTGACGTGCAGGAAGAAGTCAGAAAAAGAAACGCACAACAGCAGTAGAGGAGACGTGAAGGAGGAAGAAGAAGTTGAGAAACAAAAAAAATAGTAAAGGAGGCGTTGGAAGAAACCTAGGGGGAGGAAGAAGAGATCAGGAAACTCTAACGCATACATGCAAACAGCAATAGCTATTGAAGATGTAGAAACAAGAACAAGTCATGAAAAGAAGAAGAAAATATGCAAACAGAAGTAGTACAAGTAGATGTTGGGCCAGGAGAAGTAGGACAAGGCTGAATTTCTGAAATAAGAAACATGGAGATGGCACGTAAGACGGTAAATAGGAAAGAGTACAAAAATTAAAATGCAGCAATAGCAAGAACAGGAAATGCAGGAGAAATTGTCAGAAAAAGAAAAGAAGCAAGAATAGAAGACACAAGAGGAAGTACAAAAAAATAAAGAAACATCAGTATAAGGACTAACCTGTTTGCAGCAGTTGCATTAGAAGCGCCTAGGTTGTACGTCTTGACCGCCTAGGCAGCTGCCTAGCTCGCCCAGCTCGCCTAGTTTGCCCAACTAACCTATCCCCTAGGCGCCTAGGTTTGAGGAACATGTGGAGCGCCTAGGACGCCTAGGCGCCTGCCTTGATAACTATGATTTCAACCAAGAAAATTTTGAAAATATCCAACATGTGTGATTTATCCCTCAAGAGGTAAGCCGGGTTGCTCTAGAAAAATCAGCTGCAAAAGTACTAAAACTATTAGTATATATGCTTTATGCTTTATGTTTTATTGTGTGCTTTAGACTTGTCTTGTCTTTAGCTTTTCTTTTATCCCATATTGTCTGATTCTATTTCTCACTTACTCTCGTATCCTATAAAAGAGAGTGCCTTATATTTGTTTTAATCACATCAAATACAGGTTTTCTTATTCTATATGGTTTCAGGCGGCTACCATCCTCCTTAATCCCTTCCACCAACCCTAATGCTTTCCATCCCTCTCTCATCCTAGCCGCTCCCCCATCCCTCTCCTTTACCGGTTATTGCTTCCCCACCCCTCCATCCTTCACGCGTCGTCGTTGTTGCCCCCCCCCCTTCCCCGCCACTGTTGTCCCCTCCTTCACCCACCGCTATTGTTGCACCCTCCTCTCCCGCCGTTGCTCTCCCTTCCTCTCTCATCTCCCGCCGCCACCCATAGTTGTCAAGGTGCTCGCCTAGGCGGCGCCTAGGCGCTAGGCAAGGCTGCCCAAACTAGGCGCCCAGCCCAGTATGTGCATTATATGGGTGTCTAAGGCCTTTTAAGCCTAAATTAAGTCATTTAAAGGATAAATTAGCATGAATCAAGTCTGGATTTGGTCGAATTAGATTAGCTTGAGTCAATTTATGGCTGAAATAGGTCTGATTTAGGCAAAATCAGGCCAAATTTTGGAAAATTAGGGAAAACATGTTTGATTTGGGCCAAATTGGTAAGTCATAAATCACTTCCTCATATGTTTGTTGTTCTTGCTTCTTTTTCTTTTCTTTTTTTATCCTTTCTCCTGCATTTTAGTCCTTAATCCTACTGCTACTGCGTTTTTTTTTAGTTATTCCTCCTATATCCCCTCCTACTCCGAAATCCTACTACTGCTGTGTTTTTTTTTATTCTGTTTTCTTCAAATCCTCTTTTACATCACCTATGCTTCGTAATGTTGATGATGTTGTACTTTCTACTTTCCTCTTTTACATCACCCTTTTTCCCTGCTTTCTTTTCTAAGTCTCCTGCTCCAATTGTTGTTGCAGGCTTGTTGATATTACTTCCCCTTTTTCTTCCTATTCCCATCTCCTGCTACTGCTGTCATAACCTCATTCTGCCCTCTTTTTATGTTTCCTATATGGTATTATATGTAGTATATATGTATAATAAGAATCAAATTAACATACTGAAAAATATACAAAATATAAAAAACGCCCAGAACAGCCTAGGCGCCTAGGGCGCCCCTTGGGAAATGTTGACCGCCTAGCCGCCTTGACAACCATGCCGCCACCCTCCCACCAGCCTCCACACCCTGCCGCCGCCGCCCTGACCAAGGCCCCAGCCGTTGTTGCTCCCCCCCCCCCTTCTTCTCCCGTCGTCACCCCCACCCATCCGCTAATCCCTATCGCCGCCGCCACCAACCCACCACCTTCCTCTCCACCAACCAGCCTTCCTACCTTCCCTCTTCCTCCTTTTTTCATCTCCCAGCACTTTCTAAAATAGCGATGATTACTATTCCTTGATTTTAAATTCAAATTGAAAAGATGATATTAGATGAGATTTTATTTGCAATCAATTTCATCATGGAGGGAAAATCATAGAAAATCATGAAAGAAATATGTTGAAGTAATTGGTTATATAGTGTTATTAGGCTTGGCCCTGAGTTGTACGGGCGCTCGCCCAAGCGGCCCAAGCGTTCACCTAGGGTCCCAATCCCAGGCGCCCAGCCTAGTTAGGCCTCTGGGCGGCCTGGGCGGACGCTTGGGCGGCGCCTAGGCTGTTGCTGGGCTTTTTTTTTTACATTTTTAATTAAGTTATATACTGATTTGTGTTTATTTATGTACTGATTTTATTATTATTTAATCATCTACTTATTTAACTTTATTTATCAACTGATTTAACTTTATTTATCAACTGATCTGTATTTATTCATCTACTATTTGTATTTATTTATGTACTGATTCAGGAATTAATTAATCATCTACTGATTTATATTAGACTATTAGTTTATCAGCTGATTTGTATTTATTCATCTACTTATTTGTATTTTTTTATCTACTGCTTTTTATTTAGTTTTCTACTCATTTGAATTTATTGATGTACTGCTTTTGAAATTACATAATTATCTACTGATGTATCTTTATTTATCAACAGATTTGTATTTACTTATCCGCTTAACATTATGTATTCATCTACTTATTTGTATTTATTTATCTACTATTTTTTATTTAGTTATCTACTGATTTGTGTTTATTTATGTACTGATTCTGATATTATTTAATCATCTACTCATTTAACTTTATTTATCAACTGATTTAATTATATTTATCAACTGATTTGTATTTATTCATCTACTATTTGTATTTATATATGTACTGATTTAGGAATGAATTAATCATCTACTGATTTATATTAGTTTATCAACTGATTTGTATTTATTCATCTACTTATTTGTATTTATTCATCTACTAAATTTATCCATATACTGTTTTTTATTTAGCTATCTACTCATTTGAATATATTTGTGTACTGCTTTTGAAATTATATAATCATCTAGTGATGTAACTTTATTTATCAACCGATTTGTATTTATTTATCCGCTTGATTGTATTTATTCATCTAGTTATTTGTATTTATTTATCTATAGTTTTTATTTAGTTATCTACTGATTTGTGTTTATTTATGTACTGATTCTGATATTATTTAATCATCTACTCATTTAACTTTATTTATCATAAATTTTACATGTATCCATTAAATTAATGTATATATCAGAAAACGCCTGGAAACGCATGGGCCTCCGCCTGGGAGCCTAGGCGGCCTGGGCGGCCCCAGGCAACGCCTGGTCGCCTAGCCGCCTATACAACCATGGCTTGGCCCATTTATGTTTGGTGTTTGCCTACTTGAATGATTTGTATAACACTTAAGTAGAATCAAGGAAGCACGGAGACGTTGTTAGACATGGACAGCGGCACATACAAAGATACATGAGACGATATTTTTTGATAATATAGGACACGACCACGGGACCAAATAAGGTGAAATTATATAATTGAAATGTATGTATCAGGATAGTTTATTAACTATCCATAATAGTGTATATTGTCGGCAATGATTGATCCAAGCGGTCAAGCACGGTGTCCCCTAACAAAGGACTCGGGTTCGATTTCCAGAAGCCGCCTTGAATTTACCACCCCCTGGCGTCCGGCCTCCATCACGAGTTTGAGGGAGGGGGAGACTAATGTCTCTCCTAACTCACAATAGTGTATATATGTATGTATAATTTATATATGAATATGAATATGATTGTGTTCGTATGTCGTAGGTACAATATGAAGTAGACAACTATATATGTTGCATTTTTCAATAAAAACACAGAGATGTTGATGTTAAATAAATGAATTGCAATTACTGAATTCATCAATTTATTAGACCACAATGTGATTCATGAAGCGGAGGATCCATGTAGCCGACCCCAACATGGTTGGGAATCTTGGGATTGAGGCTTAGATGATGATGATGATGATGACAATGTGATTCATGAAATCCCATTCATCTTGCATTTGACATATTGACTATGTATAAGAGGTAGTGTTTGCAACTTTGATTAGATAATAGACCTCATCCTCGCATCACATTTTTCCAATGACGAGACATACTTATATAATGGTAGAATATTCAGAATTTACACTCTAAAAGTAGTAGCAACAGCTGCTTCTAGGCTTGGTGTATCCAAAAAGTGTCCATGACGTGTCTTAGCGGCAAAAATAGAAAAACAAAATGGACAAGACATGTCCATGTTGTGCCCAAAAAGTTTTGGCCGTGTCTGGAGAGTGGCGGTGTCCAAATATGTGTCTGACACGGACACGGGGGATGTATGGAAGTGTATGCTTCCTAGAGTAGATTCCATAAAATCTACTCTAGTATATATAATAGAGCTTTCCCAGTAATCTAAGATAAGGTGCATTAGCAAATCCACATTGTATGAGAGCAACTTGCTCTCAGAACCTTAACCTACACCCCCCCCCCTCTTCCTTTTCTTCCTCTCCTTTCCTCCCTTTCAACGATGCCAGGCAGTAAGGCAGCAACCACCAGGCTATGGCAGCTAACATGTAGCAGCAGCTAACGCACCACCATCGCCAGGCAGGACTCTGTCACGAGGCAGCAGCAATTGGCGAACAGCTCACAGAGGAAAAGAATATGATAGGGGCGAGACAAAGAGGAGAAAGCAGGCCTTAGACCGTGGCAGGAATGCAGGCCAAGTGGCCACAGCAGATAGCGTCATCGCCACGTCGTACATCTCCGCCACTGCCATCGCCAACCTCATCTTCCACGGCCTAAGGCCTGCTTCCTCCTCTCATCTCTTTTATCATCTTCTTTTCCTTTGTGTATAAATGCAAAAAAAAAGAAAAAAAAGCAAAAAAAGACCTCCCGGGTGCTAATCTTATAAAGCATCCATAAAAGAGAGGCGAGGCTTAATTGTTTCTTCCTCTCCATGCAGTTTCCCTAATGCTCATGGTTGAGTGCCATATTTATTTAATTAAGAGTTGCATTTTTTAAAAATCACAGGGTGATATACTTGTGATTCCGTCCTATGTTGCCTCATATTCCGGTAGTAATTTCTTTATTTCCACTGTTGGTTCCTGCCGTGACCCTATATCAGTGCGCTCTCTTAATTTGTATATTTTACTAGTCTTTATCATGGTACTGTTAATATGATACTAAGCTGATAACAAAGCTCGTCGCCCAACTGTTATCCATGATGATATGCTAACAATTAGTTCTGTGAGAAATAATAAAATTGTTGTATATTGAGTTGATATAAAAGACTGTACACCCTTGTCCTATATATAGGAGCAAGGGAGAAATCCTGAGACTTGGGACACAAGTAAACTAAACGGGCTGAGACACAAAAGCCCACTAACTAATTAACCTATTAACTAAATTAGGCAAATATACTTTCTAACACTCCCCTCAAGCTGGAGCATGGGTGAAATACATGTCCAAACTTGGAGTTACATGACTCGATAAACGATAAAAGAAAACATAAATGATAAAATATAATTATCACTCCCCATACAAAATTTGTCACTCCCCCTTAAACAATACTCCCCCTAAATCATATGATGACGACGTCTCTTTTCAGTTGTATTCTGCAGGCTGGAAATTCTTGAGCTTTAAAGAAAGTCTTTTAAAGTGCATCTGGAATGAAGAACATCTGATGCATGGAACCTAAATGCTACAGCACAAATTCGCCACTTTGGACCAAATGATCATCAATACCATGACTACGCCATCTTCATTGGAATACGTACTTAACATGGCACGAACGCGGATACACTATTTTCCTCCTTCATTCTTTGATATCATGGTACATCTTGTTGTTTATTTGTCTAGGAAAGTAAAAATGTTGGGTCCGGTTTTCTTGCATTGGATATATCCTTTTGAACGGTACATGTGTATTTTTAAAGGTGATGTTCAAAACCCTTATCATCCTGAAGGTAGCATTAGTGAGACCAAAAGAGTCTAGCTTTATCCATCAATATGGAACTAGAAATGAATTCCCATGATAATGCTAATTATTTGTTTGAGTTATCAATAACTTTTAGGTATCATTTTATCTTATGCATACCAAGTACCACAAGATAAATGAGGCATTGCCACAAAGATCATATCTTTAAAATTGAAACGTCAAATTTATTGATAGCCATCCTTGTCACAACAAGATGCAAAAATAAAGTGTTTCTATTTTATTGGAAAATATGAAATAGCAGTTCATAACTCTATTACATGCCTTCAAGGCTGAAAATAAACTAAAGTACTCCTATCTATGGCGGCAACACTTGCCCCATTTATTGAGTGCTTATCACTTCACATCTTGGTATCATATACCTTACAAATGTTACAGGTTTATTTCATTATACCTTCAGGTGTGGAGAATAGATGTGTTGAACAATGCGAAGCTCCATGAAGATAACCTGGAATATAAAACTGCATGAACACTCTTCATCTCTCCTCATACTCTCTTTCTTCTCTCTCTTCTCATACTCATGCTCTCTCTCTTCTCATATTCTCTCTCATGCTCTCTCTTCTCATACTCTTCCTCTCCTCTCTATCCCCCCTGCACACCAAATACAACAGAGTGAGTATATGGTGTGGAGAAAGGGACATATGACCCCCCCGGCACGTGGAAAGAGGATACAAACATGAATGGTGGGAGGGTAGGAAAGGAATTTGTGAAAAAGAGAGGAATCTGTAAAACTGAGATGTATAGTATGTAGAGAATGAAGACTGATAACTTGAGAGAAGATGCGAAATGGGTCAATATAAGATCCGAGTAGAAAAATTAAATGGATCTAATCCCGACCTGAAAAGGACATTTGTCCGGCCCTTAGGTCGACACATGTGAGGGTGCGGGGGTGGAACCCTGCAAAAAAAATTCTTGGATCCGACAAAATATTATTATTTTTTTGCACGGGGAGCTTCTCATCTGAACTTTGAAGATGCCTAGATGTAAACTTCGTCGATGATGATGATGATGATCGATATCTGCTCGTAGATATTTTTTCCTTGATGGTGTACACGAAGATAAAGAAAAGGGTTCTACGATCAACGTGCCTAAGTGGTGAAATTGGAGTCTGCAATAAAAAAAGGTAACTTTCTTGGTTTCTATAGTTGATCTGCAGGATAGATAGGGGGCCACGATCCCATTGTGTAATACCCTCTCATCATATCCATCCGGATTAATAGTGTCGGATGTAAAGGAGGGGACCCGACGAGTGGGCTCGGGAGAGATTGGAAACGCCATGAGTGGACAGTGATTTGTTGAGACAGGACCGTGCATACCGTATCGTTCGCCCTGTGAAGAGATTGGAAACGGGATGCGGATGGAAATACCTGTTGTTGATTGCTGATGTGGAGAGAGCAGCTGCGGTAAGAACAAAGAGAGCACATATATGCATGTTAATCATGCATGAGATGCCAACAGCGGGATGTTAGATGCCAAGTTGGGAACGAATAGCATGAATCAAGTTGTCAATAAGAACAGACTATCTTTGACATACTGAGCGAGGAAGCCCCAAACCGGAATGAACGAATCCATCAGAGGAGATTGGTTGGTGATACGGGGAAGAGATTGGTTGGTGATTTCCGGCAAGATGACACTCGGAAGCATGGAACTAAACTTCGGCGAAGTTTCGCCGAAACTTCAAACTTCGAGCCTAGGTGAAGTCGAATCCTCAATACTTCGGCTTCGTCCAAACTTCGGGGCGAAGTTTCCCTGTTCCGTCAAAGTTGGTTTTTTTGTATGTATTTTCGTCTCAACTTCTCCGAAGTTGTCGAAGTTTCCTCAAAGTTGGCAAAGTTGGGGCGAAATTGAGACGACCCAGAACATTAATTCTAACTAGTACACTAACGGCCATATAATACATAAGTGTTGCCTCCAACCCTCTTCACAACTTCTAATATCAACTCCTATGTTTGTTGCTGCCACTCTTTCCTAGAGAGGGTCTTGTAACTACTATTTGGTTGTATATTTGTATATAATACATATGTTCCAACACTTGAACTGTATTAGTATGTGTATTGCATGTTTGACTATTGCAGGCGCACATCATATTATCAACCTACTTAGGGATAAAAACTCATGAATCGTGTATTTTTGTTAAATTAGCAATTATAAGAGAGAGGTATAACATAATTAGAAGTTTTCAATCGAAGTTTCCTTCAAACTCACATCATTTTCTTCAAAAATCGGCATCGAAGTTTGTCGAAGTTTGCATCTAAACTTCCTCGAAGTTTCCACAAACTTCCACTTCCAAACTTCCACTTCCACACCTAGCGAAGTCGACACGAAGTCGAAGTCCTGCACCATGCTCGGAAGCATATGGATTAGATGATGGGTTGGGGGTGATGACACTGGGAAGCATAAAAAGATTTATTTTTTATGAAAGAAGAAGGTAGGAGACAACAATGGAGGTCAGGATGATGTCTAGAGGGCAGCCAAGCCAAGATGGTGGCCGCCCGCAGGTGAAGGCTCTTTCCTTTGCTCTCTAGGGTTAGGATCTAACGCTCTGATAGCATGTGAGAAATATAAATTTTTGTATATTGAGTTAATATAAAAAATTGTACACCCTTGTCCTATATTTAGGAGCAAGGGAGAAACCCTGAGACTTGGGACACAAGTAAACTAAACGGGCTGAGACACAAAAGCCCACTAACTAATTAACCTATTAACTAAATAGACAAATATACTTTCGAACAAGTGTTATTAAATATAATAGCAACAACTTTTTGCTCTACATGAATACAATCCAGAAATTCTTTGAATCTTGCATCAAACAGAGGTGAAAGACACAGCACCAGCAAAACCTTATGCCACATGTCACTGAGAATAGACAAGTCTTGTCATGGCTTTGGGGGTGCATGGAGCCACACATCACTGTCAAATACATGTGTTATCGCAAGACAAGACAATGTGGGATGAGATGAGAACTACCTCTGTCTCTACAATGCTACAGATAGAATCTTCTCAGAGAAGCAAGGTGACAGTCCTCTAGAGAAGTACTACGACGTGATAAAGGCACTCGCTAACCAACTCAATTTCTTCTCGCCTACTACTTTTGTTGAGGTCACCAAGGAAAGGGACTCTCTCATTACAGGTCGCTTCCTTAACAGCCTTAAACCATGGCATACCACCATTTTCCAACTCTTGCTCGCCGGCACATCACATTCCTCATGGACTAGGCATACGCTCGCATATCCCAAGTTTGATATGACAGTGGCTCACCTCTCGCAGTCTATATGGACCAACCTCTTAGGCATATGCTCAGAAGGAGTAACTCTAGGAAAGTATATCTTCTGAAGAAGGCTATCTATGGCCCTAAAACAAAGTTCCCTAGCACGGTTTGATAAATTATCTCTTATATTGGAAAGTTTGGTGTTTCTCATTTTCAGTGTGATCAGTCTGTATTTATCAAAACTACTACTATTGGCATTTTCATTCTTATTATATATGTGGACGGTATTATTTTGTCTGGCAGCGATGATATATGTATAGCTGTAACTAAAATAGCATCTCATATAGCACTTTGTTATCAAAGACCTAGGTCGTACATGGTTTTGGGTATTGAGGTCACACATTGTGTAAGTAGAGACCCTTATCCAATGGAAAAATATCTCAGAATTGTTAACTAAGACAAGGATGATTGGGTCAAGTTGTAACTTCTCTTATGGAGCAAGCATATGACTTGTGGTCAAATATACTCAACTCTAGAGGATAAATTCAGCTACAACACTTGTTGGGAAGCTCATGCATCCCACGGTTGACAGTCCAAATATCTATTGTGTTGCGGGAGTTCTTAGCCAACTTATAGATTGTCCTGCATAGTCATTGGGATGCAGCTTGCCTAGTCTTGAGATATTTGAAGAATGCTCATAGCCATGGATTGTTCTATAAAAGGAATGGGAATTTAAATGTTATTGGTTATTCTGATGCAAACTAAACATGCATCAAATCTTACAGATGATCTACCTCTAGGTATTGCACCTTTGTGGGTGGTAATATAGTTACTCGGCGTGCCAGCAAGAGACGAAAAGTTGTTGCCAGATCCAGTGTTGAATTTGAGAACGTGTTATGGCACATACAACCTCAAGTTCATTCTGTCTGATTTTGGGTTTCCAATTGCATATGCTATCCTGATGTACTGTGATGATAAGGCAAGCTACCTCTATTGCTAGCAAATCTGTCTTTCATGAAAGGACCAAACACATTGAAGTGGACTATCATTTTCTTTGTGATGTTGTTCTGACAAAGAAGATCACAACTTCCCTCTACCAACTAAAGAATAGATTGTTAGCATCTTCACCAAGCCTCTTTCCAGAAAGAGAATTCAAGAAATATGTTGCATGCTTAGGATCATAAGCATTTATGCTCCAGCTTGAGGGGGGTATTGAGATATATGTTTCCTTTATTCTTTATGTCTTCTTGTTACTTATTTAGTCTCTTGTAATATGGGCCTAAATGTAGTAGGCTCAATAGTGTTTTGTTCACTTCCCTATTTCTCCTCCTATATATAGGAGAGGGATCTGCCTGTTTATCTATAGTAACAATTACGACTATGGCTCTTCAGTCTTCACAACATTTTCAATTATTGGGAATAGTATACGGGGAATATACAATCAAAAGAAGGCTCTTTAACTCCATTGTCATACTAAGATCTAAGAATCTACCGCATTTCCTTGGCATCAAATTTCTCCGATCTATAGAAGGGATCAATCTCTCTCAAAGGTGATATATCCTTGACCTATTAAAAGAGATAGGCAAAATTACCACAAAAGTCGTCTCTACTCCAATGGACTATCATGTGAAGACTTTGCATGAGGGGGAAGCCCTTCCTTGTTGCGAAAATGTATCAGTGGATACTTGGGAAAGTATTATATTTAACCATCAATATTTCTTATGCAGTTCAGGTTGCTAGTCAGCAAATGAAATGAGCACACCTCTTCGGACTCATTGGACCAGTATACAACATATATTGCAATATATAAAAAGTTCACCAGGAAAAGATTTGTTCTATGACCAATCCCGACACGAGTCACTGACTATTACAAGATATGCAGACGTAAACTAGGCTAGGATCCCCAAGATAGAAGATCTACATCCAGACATTGTATGCTAATGGGTAATCACCCAGTCACCTAGAGGAGCAAGAAACAAACAGTTGTTGCCGTTCAAGCACTAAAGTTGAGCATAGCACCACGACACATGCATGATGTTGACTTGAAGTGGGTTCAATACATCCTTTCTAAGCTCAAGATTTCATCCAACAACCAGCCATTATACTAGGATAAATAAGCTGTCATTCATACTGCCACAACCCGGTCTTCCACAAGCATACCAAATATAAAAGTTGATTGTCACTTTGTATGTGATCTAGTCATAGCAAAAAAGGTAGTTACGTGATACGTGAAGATTGGAAATTAAGTAGCAGTTTTTCTCACAAAACCCCATCTAATTTATTTCAGTAATGAATAACAAGCTAAGACTATACGATGTATACTCTCCAGCTTGAGGGGGAGTATTAAGATAATTGATTATTTAGCATTACAAAGTTTGGCCCATTTATGTTTACCTAATTAAGTGATCCATGTAACACTTAAGTAGAATCCACGTAATCTACTTTTCTCCGACATATCAACGGTTCAATTTGAATATCTTCCGTAAAACATCATCATCACGTGTTGAACCAGTATAATTATATATGTCGTTACTAGATGAACTTAGTTCAAGGTGTATGCTTAAAAAATCCTAGTTGATAAAGGAAAATAATAAAAGAACATATTTCCTTCTCTATAGATAAAATAAATTCCAGACAACGCTTACGTGAAGATAAAATAGATTCCAGACAACTCTTATGTGAGCATAAAGTCGAGCATATTACCTGCCAGTTCTTTCATTTCAGCCAAACCTGTTGAATCAGCAGGTTGGGGCTCTAAAGCAGCGCAAGAATCAGAGGGGGTTATAGCTATTGCATCATCATCTTTTACTACGTCAATATCCATCGCAGAATTTTGTTTACCCTCCTCTAGAAGCAAATTATTGGGTTCACTTCTTGTGGTTAGAGTGACATCTTCTACAGCCTCCAGAGAAGAATTTTTCAACACCTCTGTAGGCTCAGCTGCCTCATTGTCTTTTGATTCCAAATCAACAGAACCTTTTGTATCAGTTCCTGAAACTTGATCTTCAGGCATAGATGACTCAGCAGACTCTTTTGTGTTTGCATCATTGCCTGTATCGTTCTTTGGCAATGTGGTTTCATTAGGTTTATCCTCCTCATCAGCATTGAGCTTCTGAGGACAATCTTCAGAAGAAATGGGCAAATCACTTTCTTCTTTAACAGCATTCTCATCCTTTGTATCTTTGACTTCTCCAAGTTCTTTCGATCCATTGGGAATTTCTATTTCCTTCTCCTTTTCATCACTCTCTCTGTACAAAATAGATGGTCTTTATGTAAATTCTTGTTTGAAAGCTCCAGGCATAAAGTTCTTGTAACAGACAAGCACACGCAACACAAGTGTGTGCATACTCAGTGTGATTAAGAAACCAGAAGAACCAAAAATTACTTCTCAGTTAAAAGGCTATCTGACAGGAATTTTGATGACTAGAAATTATAATAAACGCATGATACAGCTTACTTCAATATATCCAAATGAAAAGAAAATAAACAAGAAACGAGTGTATATGTAGGGCATGGATCATGGTCGGCCGTATTCTTTCCCAAGTAGAGCTGTCCTCACACCTTTCAAACTGGATACAGCGGAAAAGGACAACTGCTATTTTTTACCTATAAATGATGGCCACAAAAGGATTCATTTCTAGAGAACGTCAGTTGCCACAATTATAACTCCTTTATATATATAATAATTGATTTTCAATAATAGTTTAATTATTTGAAGTTGATCCTAGGTCAAATATAGAGAGTTTATATGCTAAGAACAATACTTTTGATCTATATCAAAGTCAAACAAGAATAATCGGATTTGAACATTTCCTATTTGAGATACCGCTTTCTGTCAGTGATCGACACCTATACCTTATCATTTAAAATGGCTGTCACGTCAAAATTGAGCATATATACTTATATAGACACAGATTTAAGGCAGGTGTGAATCCCCATATTTGGGAAATGTGGATTCGAATAGGCTCTTGTGCATTATTCTAGAACAGAAACAAACTTTGAATACACAAGCAATCATGGCAAAATCTTCTAAAACAACTCCCCAAAAGTGTGTTTTCTAGATTTACACCCCATGTTTTTTTATAATCCATCTCAAGTTTTGACAAATGTTATACAATGCATCCATGTTATTACCATCCGCCAAAGTTAGATGTTGCGCGAAAAAAGATTTAAAGATTCAATATTAATGCTAGTATTTTTATCTAGGACTTGGTTAATCAATCCAAGAAAAGTTCTAAATCTGCACATGTATGGAAAAAAAAGTAATATGCACCAAATGAGCTGGGTAGGAGACTACTGAACAGAATATTTTTAACTATTGTTAGTCTAATAGAATCAATGACTAAAACGTGGTAGACAACCAAATATTTTTGTTAAGCGGATTCTATGGTTGCCGGCTAACCTAGAAGCAAACGAAAAAAATTGATCTTTCAGTGGCTACAACCATACTCAACTAAATGGACACTTTTTCTGCAGTATCGCTTCTATAATCTTAGAAGCACTGGCCGAAAAGGAGAGTCTCGACGGATCTCATGATTGAAATTGCTATTTAGGAGGAACATATCATTGAATACAAAGCTTAAACCCTCATTGAATACAGACAACATATGAAAGAATAAAAGGGTGCCGAGATAAAATATGTATAGCTTATATTGACAAAATAGGCAAATGGTTTCCATACATTTCGTTGGAAATAATGGATAAACAATATATTCACAATGCTGTTTTTGTTCAAGAGAGACCCCTTTCCTTTATATAGGAGAAGGTGGGCGTGACTCTAGAGACTTCCATACCTGACTAGACTCTATATGGGCCTATAGACTCCGGCCCATATATGATATGATTATATTTCTAACACACTCCCACAAGCTGGAACATGGGAGAATCACATGCCCAACTTGGATGACAGGTAGAAATCGGACATAGAGAAGAAAAAAAATATGACTAAAATATGATAGCCCCAGACTTAGCACGACATGTGCACTCCCCCGCACTTTAATATATTTTCCATCTTTAACTTTGAAGCTTCCCCTGAGATTGATAAACACCAGATTTTTGAGAGAGATTGATAAACACTGGATCTTTGAAACATATGGAGCTTTGACTAGGTTGGAGGTTGTATCTTAAGGTATGTTACAGGAATATGCAAAGATCATCTGAGTCACAAACTCAATTACTATTGTCGTTGAAGTAGTTTCATGATATGTGCCACAAGAAAACCAGGTTGTAGCAGACAGTCAACATGCTTGACAGGACAAACATCAACTTGTTTGACAAGGAACAGATGAACATCAACATGCTAAACATGGCATGGACAAACATCAACGTGTTTGACAGGATACGAACAAACATCAACGTGTTTGACAGGGCACGGATGAACATCGACATGCTTGACATGGCATGGACGAACATCAACGTGCTTGAGAGGGAACAGACGAACAAGAAGGAAACATTGCTAACATAGTCGGCTGAATGATCTTCTACCAAAGACAGGTGTGTCAAACCGACACACAATCAAATGTTCAAATAATCGAAGATGTTCCAATACTAGAAGATTGAAGTGTTGCCAGAACAAAATGACCAAGACATGGCCGATGAAGAAACATATTCGTCTGATGTAGAGCACCAATGACATCCAATTGATCTAAGGAATCATCTTCTTCAGTTGACAATGATGCGAGAAGATGAATATGAATGACAGAGCAACGCTTGGCAACTCAGAATCTGAATGGTGAGGATGAAACAGTGAGATCTGGACAACACGTTTAGTACACAACACTCCACATGTAGACAATGCTCGTCTTCCTCTTTCCTCTTATGAGCTTTGAACTCTTATCCTCATCCTCCTCTTTCATCTTTCTCTATTCTTCCACCCCGCACACCAACCACAAAGACACGGCGAAAGTGGTTGGGGTGGACAAAGATAGAGAAACTTTGTTATGACATTAGGGACATAATGGGATAGAGAGGGAAGAAATGACTGGAGAAGGATTTGTTTGACATGGTTGGGGAAGTTGTGTGTTGGACTGCTCAATAGGTTTGAGAACTTGACCTCGCGCTTAAGAAAGCTTGACGTTATGCTTGAAATGGATGAATCCTCGCACATGAGAGAGGTTGATCTTGTGCCTCAGAGCCAACTACATCACATGTGAGAATAGGATTTCATGATGCTTTAGAGAGGTTGACTTGGTGTGGAAGTTGTTGTACTTGAACCGATAATCGGATTTAATGTAGAATGTGACCCGATTACAAGATCCAGAGAAGAAAATAAATCGATCTTTTTCTGACCCAAAAAGAAGATTGTCCGGCCCTTAGGCGGACAAATCTGGGGTTGTGGGGGTGGAGCCCCGCAAAAAATTTGGAGGACTAGGTCAAAAACAGATCCGATAAAGATTGATCTTTACTGGAGAGATTCTGATCTACGCTTTGAAGATACCTGGAGAACTGGGACACGCCCTTTGAAGATATCACCGTCGCCGATTGAATTGCAAATGCTAATGGTGACACACTGTGTTGTGGACAACACACCGTGTTTGATTTTCAAAGATGTTTGAACAGACTATCGTTGACACGTCGTGAAGGAATCTTACACGACGTGTAAGATGTCGAATACGAGAAATACATTTCCTCTAACACTCCACGTAGAAATCTTACAAGGCGTGTAGGCGTAAAACATTCTTCCGTCAACACATTGTGTTGATTTCTGACACGGCGTGTGACTTTCGTTCTGGACGTTCCGGACGACACCCACCAGATGAAGACACACGACGTGTTGATTGTGGCACAAGCCGTGTCCCGCGTAACTAGGGCAAATTTTCAAGTGAAAAGCGTTTCACCTTAACTTCACGGATGACTCCTCTTCTAGAAATAAGCCTCCTAGATGTGAATCTGAAGGAGGAAAAAGAGAGATGACAATCTGGATGATGAAGACGACAATCCAAGTGGAGATGACTTCAACCATAGATCTGAATGACGTCATACGACTATCCGGGTGGAAGATGACTTCCACCACAAATGACGATCCAGATGATGGAGATGACTTCCACCACTATTAGGATGATGGACTGGATGGTGGAGACGACTTCCACTACTGTGAGGATGATGGACTGGATGGTGGCGATGACTTCCACCTTAGAGAAGAAGACGGCACGGATCGTGGAGATAACTTCCACCATGGAAAAGACCACATGCGGTTGTTGATCTTAGTGATGCAAGAAGGGTGACGGCTTGAATCTAGACTTTGACTTGATGGAGGGAGCGGCTGAACTTTGTGCTTGGGGAAGACAAAAGACGAAAGATGGATACACGGGAATGCTAAATGACGATGAAGACGATACTTGTCAGATCTAGATCTACAATATAGAGGTCCGGATGATGAAGGCCCTTCAAAAAGAGAGGGCAACAGAGATGACCCTATGGAGAGGGTGATCAAGATGGCCCTGCGGGCAGCCAGCCATGACGGCCACTGCCGCTCGCAAGCGGAGACTTGTTGCTTTCTCTCTAGTGTTAGAGTCCCTGGAACTCTATAGAGTCATGTCCACCTTCTCCTATATAAAGGAGAGGGGTCTCTCTTGTACAAAAACAAAGAAGTTTTGTGAAGGGTGGATAGACAAAAGATTATTCCTATCATACAGTAATCAATTTTCCTAATTCAACCAAGCTGCCACTGTGCTACATGAATTTTAGCTCCAATTAAATATAGCACAAGTAATTTTGTGGGCTAATATGCCTTAATAAGTAAAACTAGCAGATCTATGGGTACTTTCGTACACAAATTTCAGCATATAGATATTAGTAAACTAACAAATCAGTAATAAACAACAGACCTGTTAGATGTTGCTTCGTTGTTAATATCATTTCTTTGATTTTTATTGTCATCCAGCGGATCTTCTAGAGGAAAGCAGTGCCTTGTTGCAAGCTGAAGTGCAGGAGATTCATCAAAGATGGCTTTGAGCGAACTTTGGGTGTACATGTTAGCAATACCATTGTCTATCAATCTAGATAAGAATACAGCCTGCATGAGAATATGAGCCAAGTACAATGAGCAACTGAAAGAGAAGCCACATGTGATTGGCATTGACCATTAGAGCTCACCAGTGTCATGACAGGGTTTCCAGCTTCAGTAAATGAGGGAAGATTTTCTTGTTCAGGAAGAAAGCCAACAGCATTGAAGGCAACTCTTAGTGCATCTATAGCAGTGTCATCAATTTCTTGATCTAACTTTGTCGTTTTACCATCTTTTTCTTCAGAAATTTCTTTTGCAGAAGAAGTGGGTTCGTCTCCATTCTCATTGTTTTTGTCATTTGGTGTTTCAGGAACTTCTAAATCAGTGGGATCCTTGCCAGAACTTTCAGACTGTAGTGCACTGTTTACAAGGTTATGGATATCAGAACTGTCATGTCCTTCTAGGAAACTGTCTTCAATGGGCATTTGAATAAAATGTAGGAAACATTGAGCTTTTGTCTTTGTGGCAACATGCTCTGCTATCTCATTCCAGTTTTCACCAAAGAGTTCTAAAGCTTCTAGAAGAAGAAGAGTCTCCTGATCTGTCCAGCTTCCTCCTCGCATTCGATGAATTTCAGCTGATTCCATTAGGATAAAATCAGATGCGGCCATGCCTTGACCAAACTTTTTAGCATTATAACACTCACTGCATAGATCAAAATCTGCCTGTAGAAATAAATCACTCAGTACATAAGCAAAAAAGCAAGATCACATATTTACTAGTTGATAACAAACAGGTTACATGATGAATAGGAAGCCCAACAGATGGCACTAGTTAGGATTCTGTTCTGGGCTGTATCAACTTTGTCCCAACATCGCCAACTTCGGAGAAACATCGACAACTTTGAGGATATTGGGACGAAAACACACTGTAAAAATCCAATTTCATCGACAAGGGGGAACTTTAGTCAAAAGTAGGACCAAGTAGACATAGTGGTGGTTCAACAAAACCAACTATGCACGTAGCCATTGTTGACCTAGGTGTCGCATATTGCCCATATTTTGATAATGACTTAACCATTCCACTCATATGTATCTAACATTTCTAATTGAGATCATTGCAGACATTAGATACAAGAAAAGAATCAAAATTCACTCAAAGCTACTCTCCCGGCACATGCAAAACATGTGACTTTCACCCACTTTGTAATATAGCCCTTAGAGGCTTAGAGCAATTTTTGTAATCACTTAAATTCATGTTTTGCATTGTATCTAAGATGGATAAAATGATTGGAACTCAAAAATCCATCATTTATACAGTTTTTGGAAATTCCAAAATACCCCTTAACAGGGATTTTGTCGGCCGAATTACAAACTCGGCCGATCCATGTATTGAGGAATTTTCTGGGCTGTCGGCCGAGTTTCAATGCCAGGAAACTCGGCCGATCCACTGGTCAGTCAAAACCAAAGGATGACTGATCGGTCGAGTTTCCCCCTGGAAACTCGGCCGACAGATTCCCTGTTGGTTTTGTCACCTAGTGTGTCGGCCGAGTTGCCTTTATTGAAACTCGGCCGATCGAACTGTACTGGAATGCAGAAAAAGCAATTCCAACCGTTGGAGGAGTTGGTGGGACTCAAAATAGATCCGTTGCAAGTTGTAAAACGGCTAGTTTGTGCCACTTAACTCACCCAACCTCAAAGGGACACCCTCAACTATAAATAGGACCTCTTGGACTTCATTCCAAGGTTGCTCATTCACATATGCTTGGTCCTAGCCTTAGTTGAGTGGTTTCTAATCCTTTGAGCCCCTTTCTCTCTCTACCTTCAAAGCAAATTCGTGAGTATGAGTGAGTTAGGATCCCATGTATGAGAGCTATCATTTGTAATCTTGTAAAGCTCTCCTTTCCACTTCTCCCATCTCCATTCTCTATGAAGATTGATTGAAGTTTCTTCTCCGAGTGAAAGAGAAGAAGGTTGCTGTTCTTCCCCAAGTGAAGGAGAAGAAGGCTAGCTGCTCCAGGCCTCCGAGTGAAGGAGGAAGGTGCTAAAGCTCTCCAAGTGAAGGAGAGGTGCAAGGCAAAGCTCAAGCAAGATGGGTAATTCCTGCAAGGCCGAAGACTAGAGCAAGAGTAGGTAAGTCCTTTGAAGAAGGCTGAAGACTACTTGCTTGGTGGGTAAGTCCTTGGTGAGGTTGAAGATCTTGGCTTGATATATAAGTCCTTGGATGGTTGGTAGTTGTAGCTTGTAATCTTATTGTGTGATATATATAAGAGAACCAAGTTACAAATCCTAGAGCCTAACCAACTCTAGGTAGTGGACTGACATTGCTCCTAAGTTTAGGACATGGAACCACTCTAAACCACCTGTCCAAGTGCATGCTTTCCTTGTCTCTTATCCTTGCTTTGTATGCTAGTTTAGGACATCAAATTGCTGTTTTGAATTAAGTTCTGCACTTAATATAATTTGGTGGTCTAATCTCTTTTGTGAAGTTTGTGAAGCTCTATTCAACCCCCCCTTCTAGAGCCCATTGATCCAACAAGTGGTATCAGAGCAGGTCTTCTCCAAGCTACTTCAACAAGTAGGAGAAGATGGGCGATTCGGCTCTCGGTTCACTCAACCTTGAGGGAAGCTACTCCACAAGACCCCCGGTCTTCGACGGCACCAACTTCCTATATTGGAAGAGAAGGATGCAGTTCTACATCCAAGGAGTTAGCTACGAGATGTGGAAGATAGTCCACCTCAAGTACGACGAGCCGAAGGGGAACATCACAACATGGACGGACGAAGAGATGAAGCGTGCTCAACTAAATGCTAAAGCCATTAGCATCATCTACGCTGCCCTCTCTCCATCGGAATTCAACCGCATCTCTTCATGGGACACCGCTCATGAGATTTGGCACAAGTTATGTGTCACCTATGAAGGGACGGAGCAGGTCAAGGAGGCCAAGATCTACATGCTCGGAGGCCTACTTGAAAATTTCAAGATGGGGAAGAATGAAAGGGTTGCGGACATGTACACAAGGCTCAACGTCATCCTCAACAGCCTTGCAGCCCTTGGGAGTGTCATGGATCGAGGCACCATCAACGCCAAGATCTTGAGGTCTCTTCCAAAGAGATGGGAGCCGAAGGTGACTTCAATTGAAGAAGTCTACAAGCTTAGCGAGTTGTCAACCGAGGAGCTGGTTGGTAACCTACAAGCTCACGAACCAAGGCTCGACAAGCAAGAGGAAGAGGAGAAAAGGGAAGAGAAGGAGACAAGAAAGATGAAGGACACGGCCTTCAAAGCTCATGTCGAAGAAATGATGAGGCAACAACAGCTTGCCATGAAGTCTCCTTGCCCCTCCTCAAGCGAAGACGAAGGTGCTAATGACCATGAAGCCAATTACTCCAAAGGAAGACACTTCAAGGGAAAGCAATCCTCCTCCACTCCTAGGTGCTATGAGTGTGGCCAAAAGGGCCACTACAAGAATGATTGCCCAAAAGTCAAGAAGGGCTATCATAAGGGCAGTCACAAGAAGGATGACAAATACAAGAGAGAATCCAAGTACAAGAAGAAGGACAAGAAGGAAAGACGATCCAAAGATGCAGCTCATGCGGCATGGGAGGAGTCTTCTACTTCAAGTTCATCTTGTTCCGAGGATGGAGAATGTCATCTTGCACTTATGGCATCTACTAGTGAAGAGGTAATGGAGGTAAGTGAGGTAAGCAATGTAAGTGATGAAGCTTTACTTGAATTATCTAAAGAATCTATCATTGAAATGCTTAGTGAATGTCAATCATCTCTTGCTAAATGTAAAGCTAAAAGAAAGAGATTAGGAAAGATAATAGATGATCTATATGCCAAGATTGACATTCTTGATGAAAATGAAAAGTTACACCTTGATAGTATAGATTCTTTGCAAGAGCAACTTCAAGACCTTGAACTTCAATACAATGGAGTAGAGGTTGAGAATGGTGCTTATCTTAAAACTATTGAAAGTCTTAAGATCGAGAACCAAAATTGCCTAGATGAGTTAGATGTTCTAAAAACTGAAAATGTTGAACTAAAACTCATTGATGATGCTAGGAGAGAGGAAGTTCATTGTTATCAAAAAGAAATTGCTATGCTTAAATCTGAAAATGCTAGATTGCTTGCTCAAACAAATGATCTATCCTCTAGACCTATCTTGCCTAGGAATGAAGTTGCTAACTTAACTATTGAAAAAGATTCTCTTCTTACTAAAGCCCTCTGTCTTGAGGCCGACCTGTTGCATGCTAGAGAAGATCTTGATAGTTTATCTACTACTATTAAAAATCTTAGTGATGATAATGCTAAATTAAGATCTACCTTGCAAAGGTTTCTTTCCGGTAAAAAGTCTCTAAATGATGTTCTAGAGCACTCTACCAAACAAATTGGTACTAGTGGTCTAGGATACGATGAGAGTATCCCAAAAGGTAAGAAGAAGAAGAAAGGTAAGAAAAAGAGTGTGGAAACTCCAATTCTCAATGGAGAGTCTTCCGGCTCTAAAAATCCCATGGTATGTATGCATTGCAAATGTGATGATCATTATTCTACCTATTGTCCTTACAAGCCTAAGGGGACCAACCCAAATATGAAATGGGTCCCCAAGCTAACCCCGGACCCCAAAGTTTGAGTTGGGTTCCGACATCCTCTTTTCTTGCAGGTCACAAAGAAATGGATTGTTGATAGTGGCTGCTCTAAGCACATGACTGGAGAAATCAGCCATTTCAACAAATTTGTGAAGAAGAAAGGAGGATCGGTAACCTTTGGGGACAACAAAAAGGGTAAGGTTATAGGTGAGGGTGATGTAGGTAATGATTTGTGCATTAAAAATGTTTTGCTTGTTGATGGCCTACATCACAACTTGATTAGTGTGAGCCAATTATGTGATAATGGTTATCTTGTGCTCTTTACTTCCTTAGAATGCTTGCTTCTAGATTCCCTGTCCTATAATGTCATATATAAGGGAACTAGAAATGGTAATCTATATGTGATTGTTCTTGATGCTTTAAAGCCCATACTAAATAGATGCTTAGTCGTGGATAAAAACGATCTTTCGCTTTGGCATCGACGCTTGGGTCATGTGAACTTGCATCAAATGAAGAAACTAGACAAAAAGGACTTGGTTCGAGGACTTCCCAAATTGGATTTTGAAAAGGATGAGGAATGTCAACCTTGTACCCAAGGGAAACAAACCAAATCCTCTTTCAAGTCCAAAGGGGTCATGAGTACCAAGAGAGTTCTAGAGCTTCTTCATATTGATCTCTTCGGACCTATGAGAACACAAACGCTTCGCGGCTCCAAGTATTGTCTTGTTATCGTCGATGATTTTTCTAGATATACTTGGACTTTCTTTCTTGTTTCCAAAAGCGACACCCTTGACGTTTTCTCGAGCTTTTGCAAACGAGTCGAAAACGAAGCTTCTTGTCATGTTGTTTCCATCCGTAGTGATCATGGGGGAGAGTTTGAAAATGATCTTTTTGAACGTTTTTGTGAAAAATCGGGTTATTCGCACAATTTCTCTTCTCCTCGCACACCCCAACAAAATGGAGTTGTTGAGAGGAAGAATAGATCGCTACAGGAAATGGCTAGGACCATGCTTCTTGAGTATGATACTCCTAAGAAGTTTTGGGCTGAAGCCGTTAGCACCGCATGTTTTGTGCAAAACCGAGTTTTCACTCATCCGACGTTTAAGAAAACCCCCTATGAACTATGGCGTGGTAGGAAGCCGTCGATTGATTTCTTCCATGTGTTTGGATGCCCTTGTTTTGTTTTGAACACCAAGGACTCTCTCGACAAGTTTGATCCGAAATCTTACAAGGCTTTCTTCCTAGGCTATAGCACTACTAGCAGGGCTTTTAGAGTATTTAACATAGAACTATCTAAAATAGAAGAATCCATAAATGTTAAATTTATTGAAACTAACCCTGTTGTTGGCAAGCCTATTGGTGATAATGATGTTGCAGATGAAATCATTCCTATCCTCAAAGATCTCAACATCAAAGATAAAGGTAAGCAGGTTCAAGAAGAAGATCAAGAAGAAGAAGAGAAAGAAGAAGAAAGGAAGGATCCCACTCCCCGCTTCGCCAAAGATCACCCCAAGGAGTTGATCATAGGCAATCCATTTGAAAGAGTAAGGACACGGGCTGCACACAACAAAGAACAAGCAGACAGCGCCTTCATCTCTCAAATGGAGCCGAAGAACATCAAGGAGGCCCTTGGTGATGATGAGTGGATCCTTGCCATGCAAGAAGAGCTTGAGCAGTTCGAGAAGAGCCGAGTGTGGACCTTAGTGCCAAGACCAAACAATAGAAAGATCATTGGCACCAAATGGGTCTACCGCAACAAGCTTGATGAGCAAGGAAAAGTGGTAAGAAACAAAGCAAGGTTAGTAGCTCAAGGTTATAATCAACAAGAAGGTATTGATTTTGATGAAACCTATGCGCCTGTTGCTAGATTAGAATCTATTCGCATGCTACTTGCCTTTGCTAGTTATAAAAATTTCCTGCTTTATCAAATGGATGTTAAAAGTGCGTTTTTGAATGGTACAATTGAGGAGGAAGTATATGTTGCTCAACCTCCGGGCTTTGAAAATGATAAGTTACCCAATCATGTTTATCTCTTGCAAAAAGCTCTCTATGGTCTCAAACAAGCACCTCGAGCTTGGTATGAGAAACTAAAGAACTTTTTGTTAGATAATGGGTATATCATGGGCAAAGTTGATTGTACCTTGTTTCTAAAACACACTTCTACCCATTTTCTCATCATTCAAATATATGTTGATGATATTATATTTGGCGGAACTGACCTTGATCTTTGCAAAGAGTTTGGTTCTCTTATGCAGAGTGAATTTGAGATGAGTATGATGGGTGAGCTGACCTTCTTCCTAGGCTTCCAAATCAAGCAGACCAAGAATGGTAACTTCATCAACCAAGGCAAATACACGCTTGAGCTTCTAAAACGCTTTGGGATGGAGAACATGAAGCAAATGGACACGCCCATGTCAAACACTGCCAAACTTGACAGGGATGAGGAAGGTGAGAAGGTAGATGAGAAGCTCTATAGAGGTATGATTGGAAGTTTACTTTATTTAACTGCCTCTAGACCTGATATAATGTTTAGTGTTGGCTTGTGTGCCCGCTTTCAATCAAGCCCTAGGAAATCACATCTTATTGCCGTCAAGAGGATTTTGAGGTATCTAGCCAAAACTCCAAATTTTGGACTATGGTACCCTAAGTCAAGGGACTTTACTCTTGTGGCATATAGTGATGCTGACTACGCAGGTTGCTTAATTGATAGAAAGTGCACAAGTGGCACTTGCTTCCTCTTGGGACCATGCTTGGTGTCTTGGTTCTCCAAGAAACAGAGCACAGTGGCATTATCAACTACCGAAGCTGAATACATTGCAGCCGGAAGTTGTTGTGCCCAGGTCCTATGGATGAAGCAAATGCTCCAAGACTTTAACATTCATTTTGATGCTTCTCCTATTTTCTGTGATAATACTAGTGCAATTAATCTTTCATATAATCCAATATTGCATAGTAGAGCTAAACACATAGAAGTCCGCCATCATTTTCTCCGTGATCACATTGTCAAAAAGGATATTTATATCACACATGTGGATACGGAAAATCAGTTGGCTGACATTTTCACTAAACCGCTTGCTAGAGATCAATTTAATTTCATTAGGTCAAAATTGCTAATAACCTCTCTTGATGATGTTGAATTGCTCTCTAATTAGCTGGTTACATGTTATGTGTGCTGCTCATGCTTATAAATGCCTTGTTTGCTTAAAATGCTTGTTTTTGATAAATATCTCTATTGGTTTTATGTTTTGGATACATTTTGTATGACTTATCTTATCATGTAATCCATATTTTGATGAATGACAGTTGGTTGTTTTCATGAATTATCTTTGTGCTTCTCTGTCTTAATATGCTATGTTTGATTGAGTGTTTTGGAGAAGACCTGGTTTGTATGCTCTTCTACCCCCCTGCCTTTTTGAGATGACAAAGGGGGAGAAATATACCTCAATCATATTGCCATCATATTGCTTTTAGTGCTTGTATGGTTCTTTTCTTGTCTTTAAAACTTACATATCTTGACTTGGCTAGAATCATACAATATATATATGCTATGGCTGTTTGTGTGTTAACTAACAATGCAGGGATGAGTAAGCATGAATTGAGGGGGAGCATTACAAGACTGATCATATTTGCATCCCCTTGCAATTCTCTAAGCAAAGGTATAATTTTTCATATTCTTTTCAATATGTTGAGGAATGGTTTGTCATTGTCAAAAAGGGGGAGAATGTTGACCTAGGTGTCGCATATTGCCCATATTTTGATAATGACTTAACCATTCCACTCATATGTATCTAACATTTCTAATTGAGATCATTGCAGACATTAGATACAAGAAAAGAATCAAAATTCACTCAAAGCTACTCTCCCGGCACATGCAAAACATGTGACTTTCACCCGCTTTGTAATATAGCCCTTAGAGGCTTAGAGCAATTTTTGTAATCACTTAAATTCATGTTTTGCATTGTATCTAAGATGGATAAAATGATTGGAACTCAAAAATCCATCATTTATACAGTTTTTGGAAATTCCAAAATACCCCTTAACAGGGATTTTGTCGGCCGAATTACAAACTCGGCCGATCCATGTATTGAGGAATTTTCTGGGCTGTCGGCCGAGTTTCAATGCCAGGAAACTCGGCCGATCCACTGGTCAGTCAAAACCAAAGGATGACTGATCGGTCGAGTTTCCCCCTGGAAACTCGGCCGACAGATTCCCTGTTGGTTTTGTCACCTAGTGTGTCGGCCGAGTTGCCTTTATTGAAACTCGGCCGATCGAACTGTACTGGAATGCAGAAAAAGCAATTCCAACCGTTGGAGGAGTTGGTGGGACTCAAAATAGATCCGTTGCAAGTTGTAAAACGGCTAGTTTGTGCCACTTAACTCACCCAACCTCAAAGGGACACCCTCAACTATAAATAGGACCTCTTGGACTTCATTCCAAGGTTGCTCATTCACATATGCTTGGTCCTAGCCTTAGTTGAGTGGTTTCTAATCCTTTGAGCCCCTTTCTCTCTCTACCTTCAAAGCAAATTCGTGAGTATGAGTGAGTTAGGATCCCATGTATGAGAGCTATCATTTGTAATCTTGTAAAGCTCTCCTTTCCACTTCTCCCATCTCCATTCTCTATGAAGATTGATTGAAGTTTCTTCTCCGAGTGAAAGAGAAGAAGGTTGCTGTTCTTCCCCAAGTGAAGGAGAAGAAGGCTAGCTGCTCCAGGCCTCCGAGTGAAGGAGGAAGGTGCTAAAGCTCTCCAAGTGAAGGAGAGGTGCAAGGCAAAGCTCAAGCAAGATGGGTAATTCCTGCAAGGCCGAAGACTAGAGCAAGAGTAGGTAAGTCCTTTGAAGAAGGCTGAAGACTACTTGCTTGGTGGGTAAGTCCTTGGTGAGGTTGAAGATCTTGGCTTGATATATAAGTCCTTGGATGGTTGGTAGTTGTAGCTTGTAATCTTATTGTGTGATATATATAAGAGAACCAAGTTACAAATCCTAGAGCCTAACCAACTCTAGGTAGTGGACTGACATTGCTCCTAAGTTTAGGACATGGAACCACTCTAAACCACCTGTCCAAGTGCATGCTTTCCTTGTCTCTTATCCTTGCTTTGTATGCTAGTTTAGGACATCAAATTGCTGTTTTGAATTAAGTTCTGCACTTAATATAATTTGGTGGTCTAATCTCTTTTGTGAAGTTTGTGAAGCTCTATTCAACCCCCCCTTCTAGAGCCCATTGATCCAACAGCCATGTTTAAAGGTAGTGAAACTTGGGCTGTGAAAAACAAAGTGGCCAAGAATTGAAAGTAATGCAAATGACATCGATGAGATGTTAGTCTAAGAAAAGAAAGAAAGATCATATCAATCTAGTGAATATGAGTATGTTATCTACCTAATATGACTACGAGTAGTGCAGGGAAGTTGGCACCTTGATCTTATCAATCAAACCCCATTTCTTTTTCATCACATATCTCCTTATACCTAATATGAGTAGTAGTACAGGGTAGTCGGCCCCTTTTATCAATATATAGGCTTGTGCTCGGTAACTTCTTAAGTTATTATAAAACAATATCATCCATATTTATATGGTATTACATTGTAGACCTTGACATGTGAGTGTTTCATCTTTTTAAGGTTATGCAATGTCCTCAAGGAGATCTAATACTGATTCCCTACCTTGCATTACATCTATGCCCATGGTCGTGAGCTCTTGGGCACCCATTGTTAGTGTTCGCAAGTTTTAGCCAACAGTTACCCCAGTCAACATCCTCTTGTAAAATAATTGGAATTGCCCCTTTTCTCCGCCTTAGGAGGTGGTCTCCTCTTCTTGTTGTTGCTAGATAGTCTTAGGGGAACGTTGGTCTTTCATTATCCAAGAAGATTTAAGGCCAACCCTATGAGTGGATTTGGGTCAAAGCGATACCCGTCCAGAGCGGGTTCCCTCCTTTATTATATAGAGTGAGAACATTTACATAGTAGACCCAACAGGAAACGGAAATAGTAAAGAGATACATAAATAAGGAAACTATTTTTTAAAACTCCCCCTCAAGCTGCAGCATACACATCATGCATGCCTAGCTTGGAATTCATATATCTAAACGCTAAAGATGGAAGCGGCTTGGTGAAGATATCTACTGCTTGTTGTCCAGTCCGAACATGGGAGTTTGAATCTTCTTGGAGAGCACTAAATCACGAACAAAGCGGCAATCCATTTCAATATGCTTGGTCCTCTCATGAAACACAGGATTGCTAACAATATGGATGGCTGACTGGTTATCACATATGAGAGAAATTGGTGTCTCAACAGACACGCCCATTTCAAACAAACAGACATAACCCATTGTAGCTCACAGCATGCATGTGCTATAGCTCGATATTCAACCACTGTGCTGGACCGTGCTACCACATTTTGCTTCTTGCTCCTCCAAGTCACCAAGTGTGACCCAAGAAACACATAATAGCCAGAGGTAGAACGTCCATCTCCAACATTATCTACCCAATCAGCATCAATAAATCCAGTGAGCTTCAAGGATGTATGTGTGGGATTTTTCCATGTAAAGTAAGGCCCTTCCCTAGCGATCCTTTAACATAATGTAAAATTTGGGTGACTGCCATCCAATGTGACATCTTGGGCGCACTCATGAACTGGCTAACAACTCCCACAGCATAAGAAATATCAGGATGAGTAATTGTCAAGTAAATCAGTTTCCCTACACTCCTATACTTTGTTGGATCAGAAAAGTCATTGTCATCAGACATAGACGTCTTGGTTGATAATCCATAGGCGTGGAGACAGGTTTGCACTGTGTCGTGCATGTTTCTGCAAGGAGGTCAAGAACATATTTCTGCTAAGAGAGGTCTGTGCCCTTCTTGGAGCATAGAACTTCTATTCCAAGGAAATAGCAGAGATTGCCCAGATCTTTGATCTAAAATCGTGTTTGCAGCCACTTCTTGAGCAATAGAATGCCAGTAGAGTCATCACATATGATGACAATATCATCAACATAAACAGCTAGAATATAGTGCCACTTGAAGACTTATACACAAACAAGGAATGATCAGTAGAAGACCGGGTGAACCAAACTATAATTGAAGCACTAAACTTATCAAACCATGCTCATGGTGACTGATTTAGACCATACAAGGATTTCTTCAACTTGCAGACCTTCTGACGCTCCCCCTGAGCAGCATCCTCAGGAGGTTGCTCCATGTACACTTCCTCAAGTAGGCCACCAGGATGAAAACATTTTTGACGTCCAGCTGAAGAAGAGGCCAGCCAAAATGAGTAGCAACAGGGATAAGGATCCGTACAAAATTGAGCTGAGCAACTGGAGAGAAAATCTCAAAGAAGTCTACACCAAGTGTCTAAGTGTACCCCTTCGCCACCAAATGAGTCGTCAAGCGATCAATAGACCCATCTGGTTTCTGTTTCACAGTATAAACCCAAAGGCAATCAACAACAGATTTGCCAGGAGGAAGATCCACCAAGTCGCGGGTGGAGTTTTCATGAAGAGCTGCCATCTCAGTATCCATAACCTGGATCCAGCCATCATGTCGGGTTGCTTCTGTGTAGAATCAAGGAACAGCCATAGAATCAAGTTGAAGAGCAAACGTGCGGGTAGTTGGTGATAGATGAGACAAGAAACAAACATTCGCCAGTGGATGGTGTATAGTACAAGAGTGAACACCTTTACGAGTTGCAACCGAAAGGTGTAAGTCTAAAACTGAAGCGTCAAGAGAACTCTCAGTAGGAACAATTACCTCAGGAGTGTCTGGAGATGAGGAGGCAATCTGCGGGACTGATGACATTACATCCTCTTAGTGATGCCCTACTCGCCTGGTGTAAACCAATGGGAAAGGTTGAATCGGTGGTGGTGGTGGTGGTGGTGGAGTGTGGGTAGTATCTAGAACAGTCTCATCACAAGGCACAAGAAGAGGTGGCTCTCTCTCACGCTCAAAGATGTAGTTACTCTCACGATTGTGCTCCCCCTTACTCTGAGCAGAGTCACTAAAGAAAGGACTAAACTCATGAAAAGTAACGTCAGTCAACATAAAAAGACGATGGAGACGAGGGCAATAACATCTGTATATGTTCTGTGTGGGAGAGTGTTACAACCCCAATTTTGGGTTCATTTGATGAGAAATGTAATTTCTCATATTAAAGATATTTGAACAAATAATGATATAATTTGCTTCAAATAAATGAATTTCGTTTACAATAGCCTTGATGTTTGTGTTGTGGGCTTTATTGGCTATTGGGCCCAAATAACAAAGAAAATTCAATTAGTAATTGAATAATTGAATATTTGAAAAAAAGGGGAAATATGGAAACCTCTAGAAGGCACATCCAAAGAGGATTTCGTGCCTCTTGGGTTCCTTGGGTACCAAGGAGTCAAAAGTTGCATAGAGGAGGCAATAAGAAAAGAAAATTTTAATTAAGTATTTCTTTATTAAGAAATAAATTGAAAACAATGATAAAATATGAGAGATAAGTAGAAAGAGATATGATGGAGTTATATTTGGTGGATTTTCGTATCCATAATGTTTCCAATGATAAAAGAAATCAAAATAAAGAAAATAAAAGATTAAGAAGGAGAAAATATGCTTAAAATAAGCTTTGATAAAGGATAACTTGCACATGAAGATAATGCCCTTTTCCTTTGGAATTTGGAGCTCAAACTTGGGATATGAGTAGATAATGCTAATACAAGACTTTCTCTAAAAATTGGATGAAAAAGGAATAAGTTTTGGATATGAGAGGAAATCCCAATAAACATAATGGTGAGTTTCCATAAAATAAAGATATTTGTTTTAAGGGGGCATATCCAAGAGAGAGAGAGAGAGAAGAACAATCTAGATCTTGAGTCTAGAATTCCTTCCTAATGGTTTAAGGATCAAAATTTCCCAAAAGGTGATATATGAGAATATGTTTTCCTTGATGGATCTCGTTTGCTAAATTCAAGATTTAATAAGAATATAATAAATACCAAGAGTTGCATATAAAGGAAATGTCTTTTAATATTTTTTTTAGAAAGTGGTAAATGAATTTATAAAATATCACTTGTACCCTATCTTTTGGGGCATCTTCCTTGTAATGATGGAGAGAAAGAAGGAAAGAACGAGAAAGGGAGTTAAAAGGGTTAGTGATGGTGTTTAATACAAACATCTTCCTATGCGGATAGATCGTGACTCATGAGATTTAAGAGGAAGGCACACATGCCTCCTCTACCAGGTCCCTGGTTCTCCCGCTCCCTCATGAAAATCATTAGGGCTCTTCCTTTGATGCCTATATAAGGAACCATGGAGGGATGTAGTTCACATCCTTCTTGATCAAAGAAATCGTTATCTTACTACTCTGTTGGCCTATAGTAGGCGGAGGAGCAGACTTGTTCTCTGGTTTCTAGGTCCTCCCTAATATCATCATACCTTATCATGACTGGGTGGTTGTTGGAGGTC
Source organism: Alisma plantago-aquatica (assembly GCA_963693085.1). Classification (NCBI taxonomy): domain Eukaryota; kingdom Viridiplantae; phylum Streptophyta; class Magnoliopsida; order Alismatales; family Alismataceae; genus Alisma; species Alisma plantago-aquatica. Next base: position 851,904,141 of record OY856414.1, read on the forward strand.
TGTTCTCCACGGCAAAGCCAGAACAGCAGCTGCAGATGGTGCGTCAGTTCTAGAAGGATGTTGTGATAGCTCCTCCCTTCCTCCTCTTATCATGGGCGGCTCTCATACAGGTAGTCAGAAGGCAGCCTTAGCCGCTGCAACACCTCGCCACACGAAAGGCAAGGAGGAGTAGCCTGGCGGCATGGATTGCCAGGGCGGCAGTGTTGTTGTACTCTGCAGTTTCGTGCAGACAAGGCAGCAGTGCCCAGGCTACAGACGAGGTGGGGGCGCCCAGTCTAGCGTACTAGTCGTGAAGAGGGAGAGCGGAGACGGACTTTCCAGCAGGTGCGTGGAGAAGAATCGGCTGCCGCTCCATCAGCCGCTCTGCGGCAGGGGTTGCGTAGGTCTGAAACCCCTCTCACACGAGGAGGGTGACAGGCGAAGCGTTCCTGGACCGGCCGGCCTAGAGAGAAAGAACCGTGCCCAACTAGACCATGCTGGGCTTATAACAGCACCGACCAATAACAAATCGCCACGTGGCATAATTTTGAGGTACAAAATGCTTTTCTTGTTTAATTCATAGAAGGTGCTAGGAAGGTCCAAAAATAGTGAAGTAATATATTATTTTGCTTAGAAAAACGAGAGGAATTCAATAAAAATATGTTTAGAAGCTAATTCCTCTTGCAATTCAAAAAGTAGTATAAGTTATCATCTTTAATGATTTAATTAAGGAAAAACCCTTAGATTTGATGGTAAATGGTCTTAATGACATAATTCAAGTTGAAATTAACCTGATGTTAATAAAAGTGAGGATAGGATCAAAAAAGATGATCTTTTTATATATTTGGATTAATTTAGGGTTTCGTGCATGATTATGCACTAATGAGCTTGAAAACCCTAATTTAGATGAATATATTTTTCATTGTTTTAATGGTTCAAATCCATGTATAAATAGGGATGTGATGATCCTAAGTCAAATTGGGTATAAAAGACTATTAAAATGGATAGTTGAGCAATTAAGGTTCATATAAATGGAAAAGAGTATTTTAGGGTTTGTTAACCTAAAAGGGATAAAGTTTGAGAAATTGATCTAAGAAACCCTAATAAATATTAATGAAACCTTAATGCGGATTAGAAACCCTAGAAAGAGAATCCAAGTAAATAAAGTAGATTCTTGATAAAGTGTGTAATAAATAGAGTACATATTCTTTTCGGGAATTATGTGATGATTGAATTACTTGTTTGGATCTGTTGATTGGCTTGATTGTATATACATGAAGTATATGTTGAATAATCTGCATGACTCATCAAATCAGGTATGTGGTTACGATTATGAATAACTGCTTTAGTTTCCCGATGGTTTCCCGGATGTTTAATCGCATTGAATGCAACTAAACTGTTTGGATGTTTATTTATTTCATGCCACTATAAAGTGACTATGATTATCACCATAAATGTGCATATATAACTGGCTAGATCCGGGTCCACCTCTGTTACTTTGAAAAGGCTAAAAAAGGGGTAATCCTAGAGTAAGGTCTAGGTTACCGTGAGTTAGAAACTGGGCTACCTACGTGTAGTGCCATGAGACTCTTTAGCACATCCCGAGTTAAGGAGTGGCCTACTTACGAGTAGTGTCATGTGACTCAACCCTAGAAACTGGTTCACTTATAGGTGGATCATGAGGGGTTTAATGGGGACAACACAGAGGATAGGGTACTCTTGGATCGCGGAGTTATATCTAAAACGTAATATTGGTTGTTAAATAAGTAATTGAATGATTACATTGTTATCATAGTTGCATGTTTATTGTTTCCCCCACATACCAGCTACGGCTGACCGACGTTTTGTTTGTCGGCGTTTTAGGTACAATGAAAAGAACAAACAGTAAAGTGGCACATGTGATACAAAATTTGAATTAAAGTGCAAAGGAGAATTAGATAGATTAGTATCGGTGTGGATAGAAGTTTAGAGATCCAAGTTTTCAAAAGGTATGCAAAAATTTATTTTCTTACAGCTTTCAGTATAGTATGTTAAAATTTGATAATTATTCTTGGTTAATTGTCGAACCTTTGATCCGGAAGTCATGGGTGCGGCTTCGACCTCTCGGTCTCCCTTAATTGGGGGTTATCGGGAGGTGGGGTCGTAACAGAGAGTATCCTAAAAAGATGGTGTGAACTACACGAGGAGACAACTTGTCAGCACGTAGATCAAATACAAGAACAAACGCAGTGCAACCAAACACACGGAGAGGGACGCGAAATGGTTGCTCGTCATGTCGTAAAATAGATAGAGGCAGCCCCATGTAAGACAGAAGATGGCTGACGGTTAATCAAAAAACATGCAGTAAGAAGAGCATTAGACCAATATTTCTTTAGCACAGACATCTGAAAGAGTAGCGTGCGTGCTACATCAAGTAAATAGCGGTTTTTGCGTTCAGCAACCCCATTTTGCTGAGGTTTATGAGGACAAGTCGTCTAATGAATCATGCCAACAAAATAACAAAAATTAGAGACAACTTTTTGAACATATTCTAGGGCATTATCAGTACAAAGAACCTTTTTATGGGCATCAAACTAGATTTTTTGTAACTAATGAAAAGTTTGAATGACAAACAAAACTTCATCCCAAGACTTAAGTAGGTATACCCAAGTCATGCGAGAGAAAATCAACAACGAAAAATGGGAAAATATCAAAAGCCAATATAACTTGGCTATTTCATAGGGCCCAAACATCACTATGAATAAGGTCAAAAGGACGCTTAGAGCGTTTCACAGTGCAACTCAAAAAAGAAATGCGATGACGCTTGCCTAGTTGACATGACTAACATAACAACTTTATTGATGCTAAGCATGGGACAAGCTTCTGAAGACTCTGCAAAGACGAATGCCCATAGCGACAATGTCGTTGTAAGAGAGAGCAGCTGAACATGGTAGATGAGGTGGATGGAATCTGGCGAGTTGGGGGACCACCTTTAAAGAAGTAGAGATCAACTTTCCTAGATCCCCAACCAATCGTCTTCTAGCTCCAAATATTACCAAGCATTTCAAAGAATCAACCAGCTTAGCAACAAACGTAAAGTTAAATGGAAAGTCTGATACATAATGTACATATTGTAAAGTCAAATCAGATGATGTTTGTATTGTGCAACACGCCTGGACTCGTCTAATAGAACCATCAGCAAGTGTCACAAAAGAATGTGGGATATACAAATCAGAAGAAAGAAGCATAGATCATATACTCGTCATATTCTGGGAGGCTCCGGAATCCACCACCCATCATAGAATTAAATGTCCGATTCCGATGCCGTGTCCGATGGCCCAGAAACAGAAATTTTTCAAAATTTCGCACGAAATTTTGATATTTACGGCCCTAACGATTTCGACGACCAAATAAGCGAATTAAATTAAGAAAATTTACCAGGACGATCTAAACACCAAGATCTACTCAAATATGCAATAATATTTCATATTGGATATGTGGGGTGGGGGGTCTCCCACGTTTGTAAGTGAAGGAAGCTGAACAATTTCGACAGAATTTCGATGGCAATTTCGATGACAAAATGAAGGAATTAGATTATGAAATTTTGCATACACAATGTTTAGACAAAGATACACTGGATTATATATTAAAGTTATATGTTTAGAAGTTAGGGTGGGATCCATGTCTTAATGAGTGAGTGCACAAATGAACAGAATTGTCAAGTCTGTTAGACTGTAAACAGCTTATAAACCCACAATTTACCACTTAGACCTTAAAACTTACAGTTGCAAGTTACAAACTTACATGTTACAACTTATATAAGTCTAGTGTTCAAATTTAGTTAGGTTACATGGGTCATGTATACATAGATCAAAGAAAATGCATTATTTTAAAGTCATTTTATGTATACATATGTGTAATAATAACAACTTTATTGTAGAATTGCAGACTTAATACTATTATTTCATAGATCCACAAGTTTGTTTGTAGTTCATGTGATTTTCGAAAGAGAATAGCCAAAATACCTAACATGTAGTAGGTAGTAGCAGCACTTAGAACTTTGTTATTTTTCATAGTATCTCTTCACATCTTTTAGAAGAGTGTAAACATAGAAAGAGGTATACATTTACATGGGCTAGGGATAGGGGAAACGTACCTTAGAATCAAAGAAAATAGCCTCTATAAGCAAAAGATACAAAGAGAATCGCCAAAATACCTAACATGTAGTGGCAGCAGTCTTTGGAACAAATATTTCGAAATTTCTATCGAAATTTTGTGCCATTTTGCGAAATTATGGCCCAAACTGGGCGAAATTTGCACTGTTTTGTGAAATTTCGCACCTAAGTGTGAAATTTTAGCGAAATTTCTGTGAAATGACGTCCCATTCTCTGCGTACATGTGTTTCGATGTCCGATTGGAAAAAAATCGGAAATTTCGATCGAAATTTTGTACGATGCCACCCATGTAGAAGATGGATGAGAGGCAACAAGTGAACTCCCCTGGTTACATGTATCTAAAACTAGATTGACGAAAGTGCCAAGGGAAACTTGTTGGGTAGCCTGAAGAAGAGGGTCATACTCCTCCTTGGAGATTGTAACATCTGATTGTACCTGTTTAGAAGCTCCAGATGCATATGCTCCCGAAGGAGTAGCCGTACAATGTGCAACACCAACAGAGGGTCGACCATGCTTGGAATAGCATTTCTCTTCTGTATGTCCAAGTTTCCCACAAAAAGTACATTTGTCGTTAGGACGATTGCCTCGTCCCCGACCAGCACCTCGTCCAGTTCCTTTGGCAATAGCAGTAAGGGTGGCATGATTCTCAGTGTGGTTTCTCCTAGAGTAGCAAAAATAGACTCAAATGAAGACTGTTGAATTCACACAAGGCTTCTTCACAGCATTCTTCTCGTGAGAAAAGTGTTTCTTTACAGCTTCCCAAATTTGTTTGGTTGTAGAATAGAACATAAATTTGGAAGCAATCTGGGGCTCCATGTTATTCCATAGCCAGGATTACTCCAGTCCATTGTTTTTCCACCAAGTAGGATACCTACTCTCATCAGGAGGTTCTGACTCAATAATTTCCACCTTCTCTCGAGATTCAAGTACAGTGTAGATAGCATTCATCCAGAGGAGATAATTTTGTGAGTTAAGCTTCACAAAAGTTATCTGAGATTGGTCGTTGTAAACGACTGTAGCAAAAAGCAGATAGCTTTGCATCTCCCATATTGAGATTGGATCAGGTTAGCAGCGAACAGGACAAGTGACACGTCGTGTAGCACACTTGACACGACGTGTATAGCACCAGCACGTCGTGTTGAACACTGGACACGTCGGGTCACCTGGAGAAGACAGAAGATAGAATTTTTGACAATCTTTGACATGTCATGTTGAACTAGGGACGCGTCGTGTCAGTTGTGATGATAGAGGACAGAACTTCTGAACCTTTTTGCACAAGTCGTGTACTCAGTCGGAGGCGTAAACTCCAATAGTTGTGACACGTTGTGTCGTCCCGGGATACGTCGTGTGCTCAGTCAGAGGCGTAAACTCCAGTAGCTGTGACACGTCGTGTCGTCTAAGGACACATTGTGTTACTTGCGAACGAAGTGGAGATATGTGCCATTTGAATGAACCCTGGGCAGCAGCACATCGTGTTGCTTAGAGACACACCATGTGTGACGGCAGCTGAAGTAGATCTTGACGGGAATTGGCTCTGTCAAAGAGATATTTGACTCCGCGAAGACGCACCAGAGAGAAAAGATGACCCTAGGAGGACGCGTCGGGGGTTGATGGGAATTAGCATCGTCACTTGTAAACTGAGGATGCGAATATGAAGCATCAACGGCCCCTAAAGACTTAGGCACTCATCCATGTACAGGGACTAGGGACTACATGGAGAGGAAAGAAGATAAGAAGGGAGTTGCTCCTCTCTATAGGATAGAACGAGGGTTGTCTCCTCCTCTTCAAGCAGCCACCTGCTCTGATGGAGACGGAGGAAGACTGGCCCGATGAGAACCGACACAGGCAGCGGCGGCGACCTGAGGCGGTGACGGGTTGTGTTGATAGAGAGGGGGGAGGAAGAGAGAGAGGGTGACAACTAGGAGAATGACGGCTAGGGTTACAGTAGTCGGGAATGCTCTGATACCATGTGAGTGTATTTGGGTCAAAGCGATACCCGTCTAGAGCGGGTTCTCTTTTATTATATAGAGTGAAAACATTTACATAGTAGACCCAACAGGAAACAAAAATAGTAAAAAGATACATAAATAAGGAAACTATTTTCTAACAAACCCTTTGCAAATGATCCTATTGTTAGCAATTTTGACTGTTGTAGGGTCTATACTAGGTTGATGTACACGTACATGAAATTTGAATCATGGCTCATGGGAGGCAGACAAAAAGGAATCCTCTATCGTGATTGTGCAGCAGCCAATGATGACAATTCTCCATTGTTAGTTTACTACTAACCAAACATTGAAGCTGAGAACTTTAGTCAATGGAGCAAATGTCAAGGTGTACTCAATATCATTGAAATTACAAAATTCCCAAAATTTACACAAGCATAGCAATTTAGAGTAGTGAGAACAAGAAGGCGCCAGTACCCTATCTGTAAGGGAACATGGTAGCATGAATTGTTGATAAGGAGCATCATTTAGAAACGTGCAAGGAGTGTGGGGTTCACTCTAATGTACTTGATAACATCTCCAGGATGTACAATACGATCATAGAGTAGGATGTTTGATATGATCAAAGAGGACTATGGCCAAAAATAAAGGGAGAAAATTTGTAGTCATAGATAACATTTTGAGGAGATCAAGAGCATAAGAGTGAGTCATCGTGCTTTAATGCCTATCTTAAGTGACATTGAAGTGGTATACAAAAAGGGATGATAAATTATAAGTCTGGTCACTCTTAATATGGAGGTGTACACAATCAAACGTGTTGCAGATTGAGCTCCTTTTTCATACTAAGTGCTAGTGGCATGTCACATGTGCCTTTTTGTCTCAAAAATCCTCTCATTGATGTCGTCATGGGGTATTCAAATCGGGAGGGGGATACAGGAGAAAGCACAGGGAGAGGAGGCAGCATCAGATAATAGATAGTACCTTTCTCAATTACCTTGTAGAAAAAGGAACACACCAGAAAAACGTATTATGTTTTGATCATCATTCCTTGTAGCACTTAACATAGGTATTGTTGAGGAAGAAGATGACACGATAACTAGGTCACATGTTAAACAAGGAGCATTGTCGCAATATACTCGGAATTTTTAAAAAAGCTGCATTTCAAACACGAATTTTTCCAGGCGTATGAAATGACTAAAGAATTCACAATTCCTAAATATTACATTTGATTGTCATATTATTCGTGTGTTATGTTTTTCCCATTTTATACTATTTATAAATCTAACTTAGTTGAGTGCATATATGTAAATACATATATGTTATATGTATGTAATATATGTATATGTATGTAATATATGTATATGTAAGTAATATTATGCTATATAAATGTATGTATATGGATGCAATATATGTGTGCAATATATATATCTATATATATATATATGTAGACACACACAAACACACATATATATGTATGTATATCCTCCAAATTTTTCCCAATTTTTTCCCGAATCCTTGACCGTATTTTTACCATATATTGATTTTTTTACCCAAATTTCCCACAAAATTTTGGATTATGATTTTTTTAAATGTATCACTAATACCGAATTTGTGACTACGACAAGGAGTAATCCCAATTCGTACAGATGCTAGCTACCCAACAAGCTTTTTCAGTTGTGGCTTCCTTGGTTTAGATGGACAATTCTTATGCTTGATTTTCTTAGCAACCATCTAACATTTCACGAGTGCACTCTTCTTCTTGATTCTTGATTTGGTGTCAATAAATACTTGTCACGAATTGCACGATCATCGGCCTAAAGTGGCTAATACGGTACATGCTAGGGGGAAATGAGAGGGCACGACATATTAGATTGCTCCATCAAATAAGGAGTGTTTTCAATCCCTTCATTACTTTCTATCCATCAAGCTTCTTACATTTTTGTTTCCTGGGTTCAGACAACCATTTTCTACTATTGTTTTTTTCAACAAGCATCTCAAACTTTAAAAAAAGGATTTTCTTCTTGGATTCTTAATTAGGTGTCATCGTGCACTCATAAATATACATAGTAAATTCACCCATAATCCAGTCATCTAACCAAACTAAAATCATTCCATTCAAGATGATGGTTCCACAATGTATGTATGCATACAAGATCAATGTCCCCATCTCCTGATATATCACCCTCATTCATCTTTCATATGCCCAAGTTTTCATTTGATCTTATCCTACTAATGAGCTTGATTGCTCGCTTCAGGCTGTCAATCTTTTTCTTCCATCAAAATTGGATTATACAAGAATTTAAGATGAAGAAGATTGCCAAAGATATACACAAAGTATGGTAATACAGTGAAGTCCATGCTACATGTCTAGTGCTTCTCTCCCAAGTCAATCATTGGTCCGGTCGTGCATCTCTTGGTTAGCCTATCTATTTCTCCCAAGTTTGCGAGCTGAAAAACACGAGAGCATGAATTTTGTCAACTAGCAAAACATTTGTGGTCTACTTTTGAGTCTAAAATTGAGGCTCATGTGTGTTTTGGGTTTGTACAATTTTTATGTTTGGGGTCATTGTTCGCCCAAATCTAAACTTGCCTCTAAGACATTATGTTACTTTCATAGACAATTCTTTCACATTACATGGTTTTGTTTGATGAAAGACATTTGAATAAATATTTATTTATTTGCTCCCTTTTGTATTAAAATCAATAAACAATTTGGACAAATATTTCAAATTCCAATGATGTTGTAGATGGAAATAGTAATGTGCGGAATGAGATGCCTTTGTATTGACAGGGCACACCTATATATATGGGCACGAGTAGTGACTAATATCAGTTTACACAATGTGGGACTAATCCCATATACACAGAGAATATACATGGAAATAAAGAATAATGAATAAAGGGAATAATACTTATTATTCTAACACTCACCCTCAAGTTGGTGGGTAGATGTCATAGGCACCAAGCTTGATACATCAGAATTTTACTCGACATCCATTAAGGGATATTGTGAAAAGATCAGCCACTTGATCCTCAGAACGGACTGGAATAAGTACAATTTGGTGATCTTGTATCTTTTCCCGAATGAAATGACAATCAACTTCAATATGTTTGGTCCGTTCGTGAAAAACCGGGTTGGAAGTTGTTAATATGTATGTATAGGGACTTAGTTGTATTGAGAGATGTAGAATACGAGATAAGATGGGGAAGATCCCCTTATGTGTAGGTTTGTTGTTATTGCTTGATAGATAAGTGGCAGCCACCCTTTCTTATAAATAGGAGACGGGAGGAAGCATACAGACATAGACTAAACCCTAATGGGCCAAGGACAGACATGGGCCCATATTACAAATAGACTAAAAGCAATTTAAGTAAAAGACTAAACACTTAAGTAAATAGACACTCTAATACTCCCCCTCAAGCTGGAGCTTGGGAGAATCCCAAGTCAGCTTGCAGACAGACAGACAAACTAAACATAATAAAAAGATAGCCAAACCCATACAAAAATTTCTCCCCGTCAACATTACATTAAAACACTCAAGCACTCAAAGACTTCCCCTCAAGTGGATACTCCATAGCAGCAGATATCTTGGCAAGCATGGAGGCTTCTTGATTACCATAGTGGCATCTGGAGCAAATAGAACGAATATAGGATAAGCACCAAGTCTTCATCACAATCGTCGTCGTAGTAGCCAGAGAGTGTTGGATCACAAGTCCTAAAGAGTGCTAGGTCACAAGAAGCAGCAGTAGTCAACATGCAAACAAAGCACGGACGAACAGAGAGTCAACATGCACAAAGCACGGACGAACAGAGAGTCAACATGCACAAAACACGAATAAGCCAAGGAGTGTTGGCACACAAAAGCAGAAGTTGAAGACGTAGGTGGATAGCAGACCAATGTACAAAGTAGCAAGCAAATGCATAGCTCCAATATGCAATGTAGACGAAGCTCCATGTAAAGTCAATAACAAAAAGTCTCCATCATCTTCCCTCTTCATAAAATATCCATCACAGTATTATGTGTCAAAGTCCAGAGAGTGTTGGTCCACAGTAGAAAGTCAACATGCAAAACAGAGCACGGACAGTAGATAGTGCAAAAGCACAAAGTAACGTGCTAACCATAGCACAAGTAGCAACAATGACGTCCCAATATGTAACTTCATAGCAGCAGTCGAGGTAGATGATGAATAAACAATAATAGCAACAGAAAGCTCCTTATAATAGCAACACAATCATGAGCAGTCCACATAACAATAGACGGATCCACATAGACGAAAAAGGAACACCAATAGTAGCAAAAGGATCCATATATCAGCAGTAACAAGTGGCATGAAGTTCCATGTCGCAACATAACTGAATTTTTTTTCTTCCTTCATCTCTCCTGTCATCTCTTCCCTCTGCTCTTCATCCTCTATTCTTCCCCTCACGCCAACCACGAAAAGAATCAAGAGAGTGGTTGGAGTGGAGAGTCAAAACAATGGTAGAGGCAAGGGTTGTATAGGCAAATATGTGGAGGAGGTAATCGATAATGCGAGTCAAGGTGCAAAATGACCCGATTAGGTAGATTCGGGTAGAAAAATAAATGGATCTCTCTCCGACCCGAAAAGGGATTTATTGAGCCTGTAGTGCAACAAACCCGGGGGTGCGACCCCGCAAAAATCCGATTAGTATAAAAAATGGATCCGATTAACACAAATATGTAGCACAAAATGGATCCGATTAGCGCAGAAGAACAAAAGGAAGACTACCGGAATGTAAACTTCGGTAGAAAGAGAAGATACACTATCGGAATGTTACTCGGTAGGATGGATAGGTTCAAAAAGAGTGGAACAGGTATTGAGGAGGTAGGCAAAAGGTTATGTAGGGTTGGAAGACCGGGGGGATGTAAACAAAATTATAAAAATGCTGAAAATGGGAAGATAATTGTTGTTGGTAGAACACGCCATGCATAGATACCTCCGCCATATGATAAAATCGTTGTAGCACGCCAGATGTAGCAACCAGTAGCAGCGGACACGCCGTGTCGTTGAGCGACACGCCATTTAGTTGACATAGGAAGCAGCAGTAGCAGGTGACACGCCGTTTCGGTGAAAAGACACGTCGTGTTTGGTAGACAGTAGCAGCAGTCAGCCCAGCAGAAGTCGGCAACACGCCGTGTCAGTTGCCAAAAGCTCGGGGCAGAAGCAGGTGACTCGCCGTGTCAAAAAGATGACACACCGTGTCTCAAAGTGACACGATGTGTCTGGAAGTCACACGCCATGTCTGAAAGTCACACACCGTGTCCAAAACCAGCGAACGCAGTCGCGAAGAAGCAGAACACCGCCTACACGTCGTGACGATGAAAAGACACGCCGTGTCGGCGGCGAACAACAGCAGAAAAGGCCCCGAAACAGCTATAAAAGTTGGTGGAGTCCTTCCGGATCTCCACCAAAGCAGTAGAGGACGATGGATCCTCAATATTAGCAGAAACAAGGAGATCTTTTCCTTGATTTAGGATTAGATCCCGCATGGGTGGATGCATGGATGAGCAGCGGCAACATACAGGGAGGCAGCATGGAAGGCGGTGGCGGCGGCAACATGGATGGTGGTGAATAGGATAGCGGCGGCTTCATTAGCAAGCAAGGTCAACGGAGGCATGGCAGCCCTTTTAGATCTGGATCCAGCAATAGGATGATTATTGTTGTTGATGATGATGAAGATGGAGACGGATCCATGGAGACTCTCCTCAAAGAGGAAGGGAAAGGAAAATCCCTACGGACAGCCTAGCCACGCCTAGCGGCGGTGGCCGCCCGCAAGGGGAGGCAACTCTCCTTTGTGCTCTCTCTCTTAGGGTTGGGTCCGGCTCAGGAACAGCTGCTCTGATACCATGTAGAATACGAGATAAGATGGGGAAGATCCCATTACGTGTAGGTTTGTTGTTATTGCTTGATAGATAAGTGGCAGCCACCCTTTCCTATAAATAGGAGAAGGGAGGAAGCATACAGACATAGACCAAACCCTAATTGGCCAAGGACAGACTTGGGCCCATATTACAAATAGACTAAAAGCAACTTAAGTAAAAGACTAAACACTTAAGTAAACAGACACTCTCATAAGGTTAGGGACCTACCTATAAAGTCTATAAATTTCTTCAATGTACGAAAACCAGCACCCTCACAGTGAGTGAGTTGAGGGTTTTCTCCATTCTCATGGTATTAGAGCAGGTGGGAAAGAAACCCTATTTGGTCTGAGGTTTCTCCTTCCTTCCCTATTTGCTCAAACTCTATCTAGTCCAAGGTTCTACTCTCATCCTTACTGAATTTCCCATTTTGCTACATTATGTTACTGTAGCCGCCCGCATAAGTTAGGAGCAACTGCTCCTTCATGAGGCGGATTCAGTCCGAGGTGAAGGTTGGGTTGGTTCTTCCCCAATCCTAGCAACCTTGAGGAGGCGTCTTCAGCCCCTATTGTCTCCTTGGGGTCCTCCGTTGATGTCATTTGTCTTCACCGCGTACAGCAGCAGTTGCTGTCCAGTTTTTTGCAGCTGAAATAGGAGGGAAAGAGGGGTGCTTCTTCCCTCCAAATCAGGTCTAAGAGGACGCCCGGACCCCTACTTCTCCTCCTTGGGGTCGTCCATCTAATCTGCAGCAAGTTTGGAGGCCAACGGCTTCTTCTTCCTCAGTCTATCCTCTCCGGGTTACTGTAGCATCAAGCTGATTTTCACACAGAAAGCATGTTTAACTTGGGTATTTGCATTGTGACTGTTTGAGAGGTTATTCTCTTTGTTTCTCAGCAACCTCCATTGATTTTTCAATTGTATGGCTGAAAAGGAGACAGTAGTCCAGCAAGCCAATTTGACTGTACACATTGTTGTTATCACTACTCGAAAACTTAGTGAGAAAAATTACAATCAATGGAGTCCCACCGTTGAGATTTGGTTTAAAGGTCAAGGACGCATAAAGCATCTAACTTCTGAGCCACTAAAAGATGCCACTCTATTGGAGGATGGGAACAACATGATGAAGTCTACTGAGTATGTTGTGGAGTAACATGGAGCTGCATATAGCAGATCTGACCAACCACTTTGAGACGTGCAAAGCGTTGTGGAATCGTCTTCAAATTATGTATTCAAACGACGTTTCTCGCATGTACAATATGATAGTAGAGCTATATGGGCTGCAACAGGGAGACAAATCACTTACGCGGTATTCTGGGGAAGTGATTCGCTTGGCTGATGATTTGCATAGTATGCTCCCTCTCTCTACGGACATTCAGAAGATGCAGCAACAACGTGATCATATAACAGCAATCAAGTTCTTGGTTGGACTTCGCCAAGAGTATGAGGGTGTTCGCAGTCAGATTTTATTTGGAGCTGAGCATCCTTCTTTGGCTGACACCTACTCTAGGGTGTCACATGCTTTCTTGCAGCAAGATGTAATTGTTGCCACTCAGTCACAGGGTGACAAATCAGCATTAGTTACTCAGTTTACCAGAGACACTGCATCTAGGGGACGCGGTCACGGCAGAGGCATCACTCGAGGAGGATTTGGCACTGGTTGTGGAGTGTTCCGTCAGCGTCCAGAGTGTACCCATTGTGGCAAGAAAGGGCGCACCAAGGATTCTTGTTATAAATTACATGGATTTCCTACTTAGTCTATCAACTTGGTGGCTACAGAGGGTTCTCAGGAGGAGGTGGTCACTCGTCAGATCTCTGTGTCTGAAGAGTACTCTCAGTTGATGCACCTTCGTGCTTCTTAGCAGGCTACATCCTCAATTCCTTCTCTTGCATAAAGATCTAGTTCGTCATCTTGCATCTCTCGAACAACCAGGGATCGTCGTCCAAGTTAGACTGGGTTCTTGATTCACGTGTTGGATCCCACTCATTTACAGTCTAACGGACTTGACAATGAGGATATGTATGGTCAACCACCACAAGGACAAGAACCACCACAACACTCAAGCTTCAACTAGGATTGTTGGACTCCTAGTTTACTACTATGCAAGACTTATGGAACATCATAATGTGTAAGTTTGTTAGTTGTTAATTTGTTTTATTTTATAATTATTTATTATAAGTTGTAATTTGTAAGCTTGCAAGTTGTACTTGTAACTTGTAAGTTGTAAGTTGTAAGTAACTGTAAGTTTTAAAGTCTAGTAGTTGTTTAAACTTGAAATTTGTAAGTTTGTAATAGACTTAGTCTCTAACTGTCTAGCAGACTTGACATTTCTGTTCATTTGTGCACTCACTCATCAAGACATGGATCCCACCCTAACCTCTAAACATATAAATTTATTATATAATCTAGTGTGTTTATGTCTAGACTTTGTGTTTGCAGAATTTCAAAGCTTAATTCCTTCATTTTGCCATCGAAATTCTGTCGAAATTGTTCAGCTCCCTTCACTTACAAATGTGGGAGACCCCCCCCCCACATATCCAATATGAAATATTATTGCATATTTGAGTAGATCTTGGCGTTTAGATCATCCTGGTAAATTTTCATGATTTAATTCGCTTATTTGGTTGTCGAAATCGTTAGGGCCGTAAATATCGAAATTTAGTGCGAAATTTCAAAAAAAATCTGTTTCTGGGCCATCGGACACGACATCGAAATCGGACATTTAATTCTATGCAAGTGACCCTAGAGAAATCATCGACGAAAATGAAAAAATACTTTTGACCAAGTTTTGACAGAACCCGACATGGGCCCCAAACATCAGAATGAATAGTTTTAAAACTTGACTTAGCAGTCATTTGATCCCTAGACTTAAATGTGGATCGATGATGCTTTCCTAACTGACATGACTCAGTGGAGTGTACTAAGTCTGGATAGCTAAGGGTGGAGAGCCTGAAATTTTGTCCAGGGACATGTTTCCAAGCTAACTATGGATCTGGAGAGGAGAAGCTGCCACAGACTCCTTGGACGCCAAGCCAAGATAGTAGAGACATGCAAGTTCATACCTGCCGCCACAATCACCTTCTGCGTCTGGAGATCCTGTATCACACAATCATCAGGGTTAGTTGTAATTGAGGCTTGAAGAGAACGGGTTAATTTGCTAATGGAAATTAAATTGAAAGGAAACTTAGGAGCAAATAACGTACATTGCAAGGTGACTGTAGGTAGAGGTTTGATAATTTGTACCATGTACTGGAACTTTGGATCCATTTACAATGGTAATAGGTGGCAAAGGTGTTTTGTTGGCGGATAGATTGAATATAAGATGGGTTGTACCTATAATGTGATTTGTTGCACCTGAATCAAGTACCCAAGAAGATGAACCTGCATTAGAAGATTGAGATATGAATGCAGTAGGTCCACCAGGATGTTGTGCAAAGGAAACAATTGAAGAAACAGAAGATGAGGCTAGTTGAGAAGCTTTGTACTGAAAGAATTGATTGTACTCCTCATTTGTCACCAGAATCTGACGGTCGGTGTCCCCTGAAGCGTAGTCAGTTGATGCTACTTTGGCAGATGTGGTTTTAGGAGGATACATAAAGTTCATAACATGTTTCTTTGTAATGTCCCATCTTGCCACAATGAGAGCATTTTGGGCGTCCACGTCCTCCAGCAGATTGGCCTCTACGATCTTGCCCCCCTCGTCCACGAGCAAGGAATAAAGTATTTGATTTCGATGTCGTTTCGACTGCATGGAAACCGAAACTTATTGAAATTTCGACAAAAATTTCATTAAATGCAATTGTGCCTATTTCGACGCCAAAATGAACGAATTAAGCCATGAAATTTCACAGGCGTGATCTCTACACCTAAATGCTCGTTTTATACAATAAATTTTGATATGGGGATAGGTGGGGGTGGGGGTCAATGTGAGAGGAAATGAGACTTTCTTATTCCCTGGAAAAAATATCGAAATTTGGGCGAAAAAATCGTTGATTTCGACATAGCGGCATAGTGCCAAGATTTCTTAGCTAATGGCGCCGAAATCATTTTTTTGGCAAAATTTCGCCAATTTTGACGAAACCTCATTCCACGTCCACAAGTAGCAAGGTCAGTGCTTATGTGACCCTTCATGGTAGAGACCATAGCAGATTTGTCTAAGGTAGAGTGTGGGACTTGTTCTATGAAAGCACAAGAGACACGTTGATATGCTTCTGCCAACTTGGGAAGCTCAGACTCAGTGAGGATTTGGTTGCGTACTCCTTCGTATTCACGTCAAAGACCAGCCAGGAATTGGATGACATTCATTTGATCCCTCTGCTTCTGGAGTTCTTTGAGGTCTGTTGTCAGTGGAAGAAGAGAGTGGAGGTCGTCAGTAATGTGAGTTACCTCCCCGAAGTATTGAGTCAGAAATTTCTCATCTTGTTGAAGATTGTACTTTTCCACAATCATCTCGTACATGTGGGAGATGTTTGACTCGTACATGAGATTAAGATGATCCCTCACATCTTTGCATTTCTCAAAGTGACTGGTGAGATCAGCTATTTGTGGCTCCATGGAATTTCACAGGATAGAGAGAAGATTAGCATTGGCCTGCTCCCATTGTTTCAGAGTAGCATCGGTAGGAAAATCATCGGTGATGTTTGTATTTTCCTTGTCCCTTGTACCAAATTTTTACTGATAGACTCCATTGACTGAAGTTCTTCTCATTGAGTTTCCGAGTAGTGGTGACTTGATCACAAACAAGGAGAGGAGCCATCACTTCCTTCTTTTCTTTCATGATGAAAAAAAAGACAAAACTGGACAGCATGTGCCTCACACGGCGTGTGGAAAGGGTACATGGCGTTAGGGCTGGCAATGGGGTTGTATCGGGTTAATTTCGGATCAAGGTGTTCAGAAATGTTGAAATTGAATGTTCTAATAGAATTTTCAAAAAAAAATCGGGTCATTCCGGGTCGAGTCGAGGTTAATCGGGTCAATACAAACAAAAATGATCATGAATGAAAGAAATTAGGTTTGGAACAAAAAACACATTTTTGGGTCAAGTCGGGTCCAAAATTACCAGCCCTATGGCGTGTACGAGGATTGTAGAGTTCTGACATGTGTTGTACAGTCGGCGCCTAGGCTTAATTGACCTAAGTTGTTGCCTAAGGCCTTTTGATGCCCAAATTAAGCCAATTCAAGGCTAATTTAGCATAAATTAGATCTGAATTTGATCAAATTGAGTCATTTTATGGTTAAATTGGGTCTAATTTATCCCAAACGGAGTCAATTTAGGTAAATTAGGCCTGATTTGGGGGAAAACAGGCCTGATTTGGGGGATTAGGTCTGATTTGGTCATGTAAGGCCTCGTTTAGATCAACATAGGGAAATTTAGGGTTAGTTAGGTTTTATTGGTCATGATATGCAAATTAGATTTGATTTTAGGCCAAATTATGTCAAATTTGAGTAGATTAGGTCTGATTTGGGGAAAACAAGTCTGATTTTGGGGAAATGGTCTGAGATGGTGAGATTAGGTCTAATTTGGCCAAATTAGATATTGTTTGGGTCAATATAGGGAAAATTTGGGAAAATTAGGTTTGATTGGATCATAATATACAAAATTAGATTTTATCTAGGCCAAATCATGTCAAAATTGGGCACATTAGGTCTAATTTAGGGGAAACAAGTATGATTTGGGGGAAATTGTTCTAAATTGGATGACTAGGTCTTATTTAGCCAAATTTTGTCTCATTTACATGAATATATGAAAATTTTGTGGAAATTTGGATTGATTAGGTCATGGTATACAAAATTAGGTCTGGTTTACGCAAAAAAAGGTAAAATAGGTCAAATTTGATCAAATTTCGATCAAATGAGTTCAAATTAGGGTCAATCAGTTCTAGTTTAGGTCATGTTAGTTTTGATTTAGCTTAAATTCTACATAATAGTATTACACATGTTTTGGCAACAAACATTATACATGTTTAGCTTTCTGATTTCTATATGAATTTTGTTTTGGTAAAACTTCCACAATTCAATCTACATCTAATGATTTTGTTGCTTTCTTCATACGATGCTAGCACATTTGATTGCATATTTATCATGCATATTTATGTGTAAGGATTGTATTTTTAGAAATTTTGCATATATCTATTAAAATAAAAAATATATAAAAACGCCTGGAAACGCCTGAGCCTCCGCCTAGGCTGTCTGGGCGTCCCCCTGGAACGCCTGGCCGCCTATACAACCATGGTTCTGACAAGGACCTTACACAACGTGTGGAGTAGGGATGGCAATTAAAACTGTTTACCAGTACCCGAACCGACTCCGAACAATACCATCCCATTATATGCGGATTTTTAACATCCAGGCAATGTGCAGGGCCCCGACAACGGGTAATCAGATTTGTGGTTTGGTTAAGTGGGAACCCAAAGCATTCCGGTCTCATCATCGATTTCACACTTTTTGTATCCTCCTCTACCGGCGTGGTGCAAGACGGTAAACATGTTCGTCGTGGCTGTGATCGTACACCAGACTTCCGTGTCTCCACTGTCCCATAAACTTGCCAATGTCCATGAAGCTGTTTGGCCATAGTTTTTAGTTACCTAAGAAACACCTTGCTACACCACAGGCCTACTGTCGACGACATTTTTTTAGGCCTAGGTTTGGGGAAGGGAGAGGATTAGCTAGATGCGTCTACGACGACAGATGTCTCTCGGACGAAGATGCACATGACGTCGGTGAACTTTCACCAGACAACCACCGACCAAGGCGGCGCCACAATAGCTCCGACGCCCAGTCGGGTCACCGACGTCGAGTCGTTCTAAGTCGTGTCACCCACCAACAACTCGCGTCCGATGACCGCAGCGTGCTGAACTGTTCCATGGAGTTCAGCTCCTCGTCGGGCTCTACAGCGGGCCTAATATGCAAGCATACAGCTGTGAAATGTCACGGGATGCAAGCCTGCACGGTTTTGACTTTTGAGACTATGGTGTACATCTTGTTGGGGAACGCGGGAGTAATGGATCCGGTCTCGTCTAAGGTGGAGGACGAATGGGGTTGGCGTACATGACGGCGGCGACGATGAGTACATGAAGGCGGCGGTAACCATGGCAGCAAGAGCGATAGCATGGTGTTGGTAAGTGTATAGTGGCGATGGAGATGAGTGCAGGACGGTGAGGGTGCATGACTGCGGCAGCAATGATGGCAGCAGAGTGTTAGCGTGCCAGCGAGATGGCAATATTGAGAGTTTAGCATGACAGAACCGGACATGAGCTAGCGTAACTACCAGCAACGATGTGTGTATAATCATGTGGCGGTGGGTTGACAGTTTCCTACGGTTACCCAGCCACTGGGGGAAGAAAAGTGTATGCATGTGGACCGGGTGGTGGTACGATCCATATTCTTAATGGTTTTGTATGGTATGGGACGTTTTATAGAAAACCCACCCCATTGCCATCCCTAGTGTGGAGGAACATACTGCGTGTACAAACATTACAGATTTTGGTCAGGTTGTTGACAACATGGTGTGTCACTGCTCTATCGGAGGCGTAGCACTGTCTCTCGTTAACACGGCGTGTCAGTGATGGGACATAGCGTGTAAGTTGTCGGAGGCGTAATAACACGTAGTGTCAGAGATGGACACGTCGTGTACTCTGTCGGGACGTAACCCTGCTTCCGTCAACACGGCGTGTAAGGCAGAAACATGTCGTGTAACCTACTGTCGCCGGCAGATGAAGAAGATGAAAGGCTTCATTGTCGCCCGAATGGATCCTCGGATGACTCCCCTTGATAAGAATGTCTCCTAGGCGTGGATCTATCTACCACTATAACTGTGTTGAAGATTGGTGAAGGAGAATAGGATCCTTGATGGGAGAAGGAGATGACGTCTCCGAGAAGGGGAAACAACACTTTGGATGACGATGATGATGATGTCCCGGATAAAGACAACTTGTGGAGATGATTTCCGCGATGAAGATGACTTCCACGATGGAGAGGGAGAATGACTTCCACGGTGGAGATGACTTCCACAGTGGAGAACGAAAGACGATCGCAACGGATAAGCCTGGTGAGGATGACATCAACACTGATGGAGATGGCTATTGCTGTTGTTGGACGCTTTCTCGGAGAAATAGGGTATCGTTGGCTCTGATACCATGTGGATGGAAAAAGTAATGTGCGGAATGAGATGCCTTTTATTGACAGGGCACACCTATATATATGGACACGGGTGGTGGCCAATACTCGTTTACACAGTGTGGGACTAATCTCATGTACACAGAGAATATACAGGGAGATAAAGAATAATGAATAAAGGGAATAGTACTTATTACTCTAACATATGCAAAAAGAGTATTCAGCTACGCTTTTTCTCAATACATGTCCGACCTTTGGCATTATACATCAATTATCTCGTCTGCAAACACCTCAACAAAATGGAGTTTTGGAACATTTAGATATAAATGAAAAAGAAATCCTAGGAGATTTTCTTATTGTTGCATATCTCATCAATTATATGTCGCATAGTTGTCAAGTCAGCTAGGCAATGGGATTCACAAACAGAGCCGCCCCAAGAATTTTCTATTTTCACTTTTTATAAAAATTGAAATTAAATTTGAGTTTATATATGTGAGAGAGTAGAGTAGTAAAAAAGATAATAAGTGATGCAGTGATGGGGAGAGACGAGGGGAGGGGGACAACAGACGGCCACCCAGGGTTAGGGGACGATAGTGGATTCTCTCCAACCTTAAGAGGGGATTATTGATGGCGGCAACATGGATCGAACATGTGTTGATACCAGGATTGTCATCAGGTCGATCGACATGGGTAAATCTTCAAGCAAGATCTCAAAAAAGTCTTGCCACGGACAAAAAGGAGAAACCCTAATGGTGCCATGGAAGATATCAAACGTCGTCTGGTGCTTGGAGGGATGGGATATTCTGAAGAAGAGAGGCATGATGATAATCTAACAGGTGACAAAGAATCGAAGGATTACATAGCAACAAGACATGATGGTCCCAGTGACAACCAAATTGGAAGAGCAAACTGCGAGTCATGAAGTGTCACCTTGATACGAACCCACTTCAAAGAGGCAATGATGGGTGAGGTACAAACATCAAGAGAAAGCAATGCATTCCTCGATGATTGATATGATGATCTAGATCCTAACCATGTCAACTTCGTCCTATGGCATGGATGTACGAAAATCTTCATTGATCCTGAAATCTAGGACAATCGAGCAAAACCTTGGAGTTGTTGAACCATCACCAAACTCGTAGACAAGAACATAGGCTACCTGATGTAGGAATGCCTAAAATTGCAGTGGAAGTCAGTGGGTCACACGAGAATGTATATGAATTGAATCAAATTTATAATGTGGTCCAATTGTCATGTCAAAATGGCTTTGAAAGAATCTTGACAGAAGGAGCTTGGTCTTCAAGTCATGCCTCTTGGTCTGGCCAAGGAATAGTTATTCAACTATTTGAAGGCCTTTTCTAATAACTTAATTACAAGGAAAGAGTGATGAACTTGCAGTTATACCTATATGTCAACACCATATTTGAAACAATCAGTTAGGCAGTGGAAAGATAGTGAAAATAGATAGAAACACGTCTATTAGAGTAAGAATTAAGTTTGTCCATTTAGCAATAGAAATAAATAGTACCCAACCCATAACCCACACCCTATTACTTAATGGGTTAGAATACAAGATTGAGTCTCAAGTTTCTTCATTTCCTTTCTCTTATAGGAGCGATTAAATCTTTTATGGTTAGTGTATTTCGGTACCAATTGCCATCGGTACAGAATTTTTTGACAAAATTTTGCATGTTTCGACTAAATTTCAACCAATGCAATGGAATCAAAATGAAACTGGCTCCATATAACTTCAAAAGAAGAACCAAGCTTCGTCATTAAGCATCTTCGTAGATGAAGTGTTAGCCCATCTGGAAGGGTAAGATTCTCTCCGATTATATTGTACTTTATCCTTTCTTTTGTGGATATGTTGTGTTGAAACATGAGAGGCATTAGCAACCAGGTGATTGTCAATGCCTTCAAAGAACTAAGACTCAGAGGCCTTGGCAGCAACAGCAAGCAGAAGGAGCAGCAACAGCGGTGATAGGGCTGGCAGCTTAGAGAAGGAGGCATTGTCGCAAGGACCTGAGATCTGACTCGCAGAGGAAAGTGAAGCACGTACTGCTCTTATTCCATGGTAAAAAGTGAACTACTTATTTGATGATTAAACAAGAGCACACAACCTTACTAATATAAATCAAAAATAAAACATAAAGGTGATGCTCACCAATACGAGACAAAAAGAAGCAAAATAAAGAAAGAAAAATAATTGAATATTTTGAAAGGCATTAACTATTTGGTCTTGATTGTACTTTGTCGCATCTTGCAGGTTTTAGTCCCCTGTTGACTAGAGTCAAGTTAGTTGGTCTTTGCTTTTCTATTTAGAGGTCTTGCACTCCTCATCAGAGGACAAATTAGTGAAGAATGAAATTACCTATCTTCTCGAGTTTTTTAAGTGTATGATTATTCTTACTTCTTGGATTATTGTTTAATAGTTTTAGATTAGTTCACATTATAGTTTAGTTAGCCTAAGTGATTAGGAGCCCTTACATTCAACCACTGGATCACTGTAGTTACCATTTATCCTACTTGATTAGTAGCTACTGCAGTGAAGATCCCTTCTGTCATAAGGTTCCCCTAAAGAAGAAAAATTCTCTTTTGTCATTAAGCTTAAAGGGCAATCTTCACCCAGCCCAAGGAAACTTGCCCATGCCTTTCTTACTTTTTCCGGGGCCATGCTTGTAGAAATTTTTATTTTGAGACTACTCCTTCAACCATGGGTCCTAGCACAAAATAATCTAGTATCATTCATATAAACAAAATTTTCCTTCTTTAAAACCCAACGTGTAGCACCACACCGTGTCTACTAAAATTGTCAGATGATAAAAGTGTCCTTTAATCAAAAGCTATTTTGCTGTTTCGGTTCATTCTCACTTCACATCAAACTCGTTTTTTCTCTATGATGCATTGACTTCTTTTTTGTAGTGGAGAAGTCTCACCCCTTGTGCACTTACTATATCAATGTAGGGTGGCCATATTACTAGTGTAAAAATGACTGTGCCACAAATACTTGATACAGCAACCTTACCTTTTCAACACTTCACACCCCGAAAGATATTTTCTGCTCATTTTGTTATTAACCTTGCATGAAAACTTTCACATCCAATTATGAGATTTGACCTTATAACATTATATGCATGATTGCCCTTCTCAACCTTTGTAATTACATAGCCTTTTATCACACATAAAAGAGTTTAGGGTAGCTCATTAAACACACAATTATAACAAAGATGGATACAAAGAAATCATACTTAAAAGCTGATAATTACATCTTAATAGATAGGAGATGTATGGTAAGAAGTGAAAAATTTTATTTGTACATTCTTCTAACTAAAAAAAATCATATAAATTGAGACTTGCTGCTCTTACCATTTGGTTCTATAATCAACCCAGGAGAAGAAATTCTTTAACAAGAAACATTACATTTCCACACAAAAAACAACAGCGTTGTCACTAAGCTATAAGGTTTGGATATCTAACAATCACAAAGTAACTAGAAATGCAAATAGTTGGATCATATTGAGGTTAAAAAGCACCTGCTTCTGGCAGTGATATCG
Source organism: Alisma plantago-aquatica (assembly GCA_963693085.1). Classification (NCBI taxonomy): domain Eukaryota; kingdom Viridiplantae; phylum Streptophyta; class Magnoliopsida; order Alismatales; family Alismataceae; genus Alisma; species Alisma plantago-aquatica. The sequence continues at coordinate 851,927,766 of OY856414.1, forward strand.
CTTGCGGGAGCAATCCCCAGAACAGGAATTGCAATGGTATTCAACGGAAGGCTCCTCTGCCAGGTCTTCTGCAAGAGATGTCTCAGGGATCAACCTAGGTGGCTGAGCTGGAGCCAGTGATAATCCCTTACTATCTGCTTGGCAGGATGCCTGAACAGGTTCAAACTGATAGAGCTTCTGAATCAAAGCAAATGTCTTAGACTCTTCTTCGTCAGCCTCCGGAACAGAAGCATCAGAGTCATTTGGGGGGAAAGGATGGAAATTGATCAAACCCCAGTGATCCAAAAATTCCAGAACCTCCTTTCTAGCATCCATATCTCCGGCAGATATATCAGAGAGATTATCAGGTTCTACCAGAGTTTGTGGATTGGCATGAAACGTTTTCATTATGGAATTACGTATCTCAACATAAATATCAGGTGTCTTGTTTTCATACTTCCCATTAAAAAATGAGGCCATGGTTTGCTCCTCCACTGGGTGCACCTTGTTCCATGAGAACCACCCTGAAAATGAAATCATCAGAATGATTACAACATATAAACCAATCAGGAAGACAAACACTGTGTTACTGGTGAATTGTTTTCCTAATAATAAGTTCATTCTGGACTTTATATTGACGAACAGTTGTATATAACACGGTATGACAGCAACAAAGTCGAGTCTTTTGACATGGTTATATTACCCATGCAAGTTTGAAGCTTAATACATCTTAGAATGCCACCGTTCATTATCACTAACAGGAAGCTTTCTAACACCAAAAGCCCTAAATGCCCGTTGACAGTAAAGACCACTCATCGAACAAGACTTCGTTGTGAAATGAGCGGCATCCCCGGAAACGTTGACGTTAATTGATTTATTTCAAAATTCACCTGCATGAGTAGGAACAACATGTATATTCGTCCCCCGAGATCTGACTGCCTCGAACTCCAAATCCACAAGCGGCTCCTCCTTCCTGCTCAGCTCCCCACCCTCCTTCCCCAAGCCATCACCAGAACCCTGAAGACCGCTTCCCTCCGTGATGCCAGCTGCCTCTGCTCCCCCTGTCGGGACCTGGACAAGGTTCACGGCAGCGGCGGCCGCGGCTGCTAGCTTGTTTGGAGACTGTCTCGCACGGGTGACAGGTCCGCTGTGGATGGGGTGAAGGTGCGCGAAGGGAGTTTTCCTCTGCTTGGAATGACGCTTTGAGGAGGTGGAGTTCGAAAGGCCCGAGAGGGCTTTCCTCTTGACGCCACCAGCACGCCTCTTGGGGGTCCCAGCCGGCGTGGGCAATTTGGGGGCTTCAGCAGCCGGGGTGACTGGCGGCGGTTCGCGCCCTTTCTCGTCCATAGGTTGTACTTGGACCTCCCCGGTTTGGCACTGATGGTGGCACCTGAAGCTGCAACAGTAGAGCGGGGAAGAAGGTGAAGCAGAGGTAGAAGGAGGTTATACTGACGATGAGTAGTTGGCTGGGGCTTCTGGGTTGTGACTCGGCCGAGCCGCATCCCGGACCGGAGGACAGGAGCCTTCGTGCACGTTACTTTGTACTACCCAAGAGCAAATAGCAAATAGCAAATAGCAAATAGTCGAACCAAAGTCGTTTTAAATCCGCGTTTGAGTTGTTGATAAAAAAATTCATTTGAAAATTATTCAAACACAACTCAGACGTTTAGTTAGTGGATTTCGCAAATGTCCAGTTATCTAAATTAATTACAATAAAATAAATATTATACTATATTACCACTTAAATATCTATGATGATCTACTACTTTCTTACGCACTCTAAATTCAAACTTGTCTAACAAGAACTGATATTTGAACAAAATAGGAAAAAACAAATCCACGTCTATTATGTTATCTAATTGCTCTATAAAATACAATATGAAGTTAAATTATAAATTACTAATTATAGTCTGTCAAGTATAATCATACATTATAAAATGTAATCAACATTTGATAATGTTATCCCAAAAAGGTATGTGGTTGAGTGGTTGTAACAGATGAATAATGATGATTTTCGTTTGATATGGATAATGTATCTTTAGTTAAATGCATAGTATATGGGCACATGTAGTCGGATGTCTTACTCATTGGATCAAGTTTGGATTTGTCTTTATACCATATGTTTAGAAATGTGTCTTTTTGACCCACCCCCTTAGAGACCTAAAATTGTAAGGACTCAACACAAACCAAACCTATCCACCCATCTGACAGTGTCATTTAAACATTTAGTTAATGATCGATTTAGTTTAGTGTAACGAGCTCATTTTCTAGCAACCCTCGATTAAGAAAGGTCAAAAAGATGAGAGTCATTAGCTAAATTTTTCCCAAATATTTAGATTTTAAACAAATAATAATCAATAGCAAATAATTTCTATTAATTCAAAATATTGTTTACAAAATGCTTTTACATGAAATTCTATCATCAGAATTTTACATAGAGAGGAAGTGTCCAGTTAATCCTCCTTACTTAGATTAATGACTTCATGTCATTTCATATGGGTTATCATGTCTCCGAACATCTTTATATTTAGTATGTACCTAAAACGTCATGAAACAAAAGTACGGGTGAATAGGGTTTAAACTTGAGGCGAGATGTCGGTGCTAGGTTTTGGGCACCGGAGGGGAGGACGAGGAGGCGGAGGGGATCGAGGTTCTAGACCGCCTGACGATGGAGATCCGAGGTGAATGTACCACTAGGGGACACAATAAGGGGGCGCTAGAGGGGTGGAGGAGATGCAGATGGATGAGGCTCTACAGCCATCGAACAGTGTGCTACAGAAGCTAGGTCTAAATTTTAACTATGGCCTGCGACGACAAGGGAACCAAGCGGTGCAAAGGTGCCATATAGAGGTTGATATGGGAACCATGGGTTCATCGACGATGGGAGAAGCCTTCCCACCTTTGAACCAGAACACAACTGCCATGGGTGGAGTGAATCATGTCACCGAAACCAGAAGGCTTGTTTCATATAGTGACATAATCAACGGAGGGAGTAACTCCATCATGGGATTCAAGAACTCTAAAGTAACCTTGACAAAAAGATGATATAGTTGTTAGAGCAATCGATGGCGCCCCTGCTTTGATATTGATGTAAATAAATACAATGATCTAATGAAACCTTGGTGTTATTCAGTTGTCGTCAAAGTGCTCGTGAGAGAAGTAGGATTCCTAATGTTGCAAAATAGAATAAAATCTGTGTGGAATCCAATTGGTAGTATGAGTCTGGTTGACTTGGAAAACAACTATTACTTGGTACAGTCGCTACGAGAGGATGATTATATAAAAACTTGGACAAGAGGTCCATGGCCTCTAATGGGGTCCAAGGAAGCACGAACACTTCTATACAGCCCCCGTGTCCGTGTCGGGCACGTTTTGGACACGGACACTTCCCGGACACGGCCCAAAACATTTTGGACACGGCTGGGACGTGTCCAGTTCATTTTGGTCTTTTTCTGCACCCCGGACACGGCTGGACACTTCCTGGACACTTCTTGGACACGGCATTACAGCTGCTGCTGTTGTAATAGCCTATTTTACAACGCAAACGTTGAATATACATCTACTGGTATGTCCTATTACTGAGAAAATCTAACATAGAGCTCATATCTGATCACAATTACAAGCAAATCTGTTGGAAAAAAATAATATGTAAAGTCTAAGCTGAATCAGATATTATGAATCAAATTATGGTCTAATAAGTTGGTTAAATGAGTAATATGAACTCATACATATAAAACAATCTGTAATATACTATATTTACAGAAATACATGTTTAATTTTCTTCTTCACATTGTCTGTACTACACACACAAAGACACACCTCTATATGCATATAAGATTATATATACATAGATACATTGATCGGGATAAATTTGAAAACATATTCCAGTTAATACATCATACACCTACATATATGTATATATTAAAAAAATATTCTCCCTCATCCAATGCTGTGTCCGTGTCCTACATTTTTGAAATTTGTCGTGTCCCGTATCCGTGTCAGTGTCTGTGTCCGTGTCTAGAAACGTGTCTGTGCTTCCTTGATGGGGTCTTATCTGATGGTCCAGCCGTGGGATCCCACATTCATCCCATCAGACGAGAACTCGAGGTTTCTGGTGGCTTGGGTTTGAATTTCGAAACTACCATTTTTTCTCTACCAAAGGCGTATCTTAGAGGAGGTTGGTAATCAAATTGGTACTACTATGAAGGTGGATACAAATACTAAACTAAAGAGTCTGGGGAGGTTTGCTAGACTTGTTATCAAACTTGACACTACCAAACCACTTGTTCCTGCTATACATATACAGGGTGAATGATACACCCTAGAGCCTCGCGACTATCAATATGCACTATGGGCGTATCGAACACAAGGAGGATTCCTGTGGGATAAAGAGAATGGAAAAATTAGCAAACTACCAGGCGCAGGGTAAGGAACAGGAAGTTGCGGAGGAATCGGATGTACCGTTGGGAGATTTCCCAAAATCTATGTATGCAAGACCTGTAACGACCCCGCCTCCTGGTAACCCCCAATTAAGGGAGACCAAGAGGTCAGAGCTGTTATCCCAATTTCACAGATTAAAGGTTTGACAAATAATCAATAATAATTATAAAATTCTACAAAACTATGCTGAAAGCTGGTATAAAATAAAACTTTGCATACCTTTTAAAAACTTTGGATATCTACTTCTATCCACAGCAATTGAATCTATTCTATCTAATCCTCCTCGCAATTTATTTCTTATTTTCACAATGTGTCCCTTTACATTTTGTTCTTTTCAGGGTTGTACCCAAACCGCCGACAAACAAAACGTCAGTCAGCATAAATGAATATGTTGGTATGTGGGGACAACCAAAATTTTACAAATATGGCTAACAATCTAAATATCACAATCAAGTTAATTAACAAGCCAATTTACACTTTCAATGTGGCATTCTCCACTGCTTTTTCCCTAATCCTAGAATACCCTCTTTAGGGTTTCTCTTTTGTCATTGACTTAAGGCCACCTTCTCAATCCTGAGCTTGGTGCCTAGGGTCAACTCTCATGGTGCCCATTAGTCATGCAACAAAGACCACCTTCTCAATCCTGAGCTTGGTGTCTGGGGTCACCACTCATGGTACCCATGGGTCTTCCCTCCTGGGCTTGACCTTTTTGCATCATCCATCAGGGTGGCATGTAGGTGCGAGAATACACACTTATATTATAATTGTGATAATCATAGTCACTCTATAGTTGCATGAAATAAAAGTCATCCAAGTAATTATTTTCAGGCAACTGATAAAACATCCGAGAATCATCGTGAAACTAAAGCAATTAACCATAAGCGTAACCACATACCTGATCCAGAGCAACTTGTTGTCCAAGCAATAATGATAAAGAACAATCAAACAAGCAATCAACAATATCATGAAATTAATGCAATACATCAAAGTGTTATAGTTTATCCAAAACATTCTTAAGATAGACTTGGATTCCATCTTAGGCTTTCTAGGCCACCTTTAGGGTTTCATTAGGGTTTTAGCCTCCATAATGCTTTTATCACGTTTAATGCTCTTTTAGTTCACAAACCCTAATTTCAACATCATAAGCCCAATTAAAGTCTATTATTTCTCTTTTATACTAAAGATACCATCTTTATCCTTTTAAGTTACTTCAAGATCATTAGACCCAATTATCATCTTCGGCTTCTTTCAAATTAATAACTCATATTTCATTATAAACTAATATATGGACTCCATTTATTACTATTCCACATTTATCCATTAGAAAACCCTAATTACCATATTAAGGGTATTTATCCACAATTAGGAACTTTTATACTCAAAATAGATTAGACTCATCGTATCTTAGCTTTATACCTGAATTTGAACAATTAAGGCCATTAAGAATCTTAATTACTAACATTAGGGTTTCAAGGCCCATTAAAGCTTATTTTTGTACATGGAACACTAAATTAATCAACTTTTCATGTAAAATGGATTGCAACTTTACTTTAATATTCAATAGGTTAATACTTCCCAAGTTAACCCCTTAAACCTCAAAGATTCATCCTTTACCCTCAATTAGGGTTTCTAACCACACTTTTAATCAAATTAATGTACTTTTGCAAATAGGTACAAAATCAGGTTCTCAAACCAATTTTAATGTGTTCCTCGTATCTTTCTAAGAAACTTTCATGATAAACTTTTCTCACTAGAGCTTCCTAGCAGATTCTATGAATTTTGCAAATAAAAGTCATTTTCTTGGATTTTCTAATATATTACGACATTATCAAAATTTCTCTATTTGTCCGATCTGCGGTCCGCTGGACCATGCGGGATCCAACGACCCTCTGCCATGTGCCCTAACTCGAGATCAAACGAAGCAAAAGACTGATTTGCCCTTACCTGGATGAAGACACGGGAGGGCTAGTTTAGTAAATGTAACATCCCTGACCTGGGTTATGAGTTAACCCTAGGTGTTTTGCCTAAATATGTAATTAAATCTTTGTGATTATCTTTTGGCATGTAATTAAGTTCCTAAGGAACATACATTTTCATTTCTGTCCTTTTAAAACAATGTCGTAGAATTGTTTAGTAATACAGAGACCTATGTGAAAATTACCCAGATAAGGGTTTTAACTTGCAAACTTCACAAGTTAAGATGTTCCTCTGATGATGAGACATCTTATGAGTGGATATGATGATGTATGATGGATTTCCCAAGCCTGGGCATCAAGATGCAGCTTGTGGAATGATCCTTGTGCTTAAAAACCCTAATTTGGATTAAAGTACAATTTACCCAATGAGGGGTGCAACTTATAAAATACACCATCTAGAACATCTTTTATGACTTTTGACATCATTTAGAGTAATAATGATGAAGGGGGCACTTCCTTTGAATAATCATATAATAAGGAACACCTTTGTAATTAAATCATCAAGATGTAAGTAAGGAGACCCTTATGTACATATGTACCTTAGTGATAAGTTGACCTTCCTTGCCTTTAGTTCTTGGTTTTAGAAGGAGTTTTACCTTATAAAAGAAGAGGAGGGACGTGCCTAAAAGAAAGGAAGGACCTAGTTGTGAAAAGGAGAAACTAGTTGTACTTATGTTGGAAATGACCCCAAGATATATATACACCCTTCCTTTGTTTGTAAAGGAACGTTTCCTTCACTTCCTTTCTTATTTACTTGCTTAGACCGACTTAGGACAGAGCTCTGGAGAAGAGGAGAATGGCCAAGCAGTTCTAGGTAATCTTTGATCGTCATCTTGCTCAAATTCATGGAGGATATCATGTTACAAGGTTGGTTTGCTAGTTTCTTACTTAGCTTTCTCGTTCTAGCCATCTTTTCCCAACCTTTCCTTGGAGAAAAACCCTTGTCCGACCTGTGGAGCTCAAGACACCATTAAAGACTTGAAGCTTGGAAGCTTGGAGCTCAAGGAACGACCTTAAGGCGGGTTTTATAATTCTAAACCTTTTGCTTTGTTATGAATACTTTTATTCATGCAAATAATAGTTAGTTCTTCTTCTTCCCCATCCTTCTTTTCACCCTTGCAAGCTTTTTCGTGAAGAACATACCTTGGTTTCAAGGTTGAAGACAAAGGGCGTTAATACCTATGTTGGTCCTTATCCAACTTTACTAAACGATCTTGGACCAATAGGTCAAACGATCTCACACTCGTTTCAATCCAAACGGGTTCAATAGGTCGGTTTGGCCAAACGGGTTCCAACCCGTTTGAGGGGTTAAATCTAAAGGAATCGTAGGTTGAAGGCCAATCAATTAGGCAATCGAATTGAATTAAGTGCTGTTTTCTAAACTGATTAACTTGAATCTTTGGGCAAATGAGTTCCAACCCGTTTGAAGGAGTTAACCAAGCGTTGACCGTTTGGGATTCCTGTTCATAATATATTTAATTTCATTTCTACCAAGAATCATGATCTAATTCCTAACCAATTAAGAGTTGAAGGCATTTCAACACCCTAACCCTAATCGGGTTAAATTTTGCTGATTTTCATATAGATTTTGATGAGTGTTGGGTTGAAGGACCCAAACGAGTTCAAACCCATTTGGGGGTTCATCCAAACGATCTCACACTCGTTTAGTGACACCCCAAGACCGTTTGGAGGTCTAGGGTTAAAGAAATTTGATGGTTTGAGGGTCCAATCACAAGATATTGATAAATTGATGAAAAGTGCTGATTTGTAATTTAATTAGGACTCAACCCTTATCAAATCAACTTAATTTTGGTCAAACTTTGGGAAAACGGTCTCAAGACCATTTGGAGATCATCCAAACGATCTCAATACCGTTTGGGCCAAGTTTGAGCCCAATTGGAGTTCAATTGATAGGTTCAACCTTATTTTGATTCACATTGTTGAAAATTGATGAGTAGCCGATTGGAAACCTTAATTGAGTTAGACTTAACCATAATTGGATTTTAATTGAAGGTCAAATTGGTGTCCAATTAATTGAGGCTCATCCTAATTGACTCAATTTGTAAGTGGTTAACATGGCTTGGTCCAATTGAAGGCTTCAACTTAAGAAATCCTTTTCAATCATGACCTTTGTATCACCTTTCATATCCATGCGGTTTGGACCCAAACGAGTCCACACTCGTTTAGACCCAAACAAGTCCACACTCATTTAGATCCAAACGAGTTCAACCCGTTTCAATCCAAATGATTTCAACCCGTTTCAATCCAAACGAGTTCAACCCGTTTCATTCCAAATGAGTTCAACCCGTTTCAATTCAAATGGGTTCACACCCGTTTCATCTTAAATGGGTTCACACCCGTTTCATCTTAAAAGGGTTCACACTCGTTTCATCTTAAATGGGTTCACACCCGTTTCAGCTCAGTGAGTCCACACTCGTTTGAGGGTTCAAATGGGTTGAAGGTTGAAGGTTAAACCCTAACCTAATTGAAGACTTTCAAGGATGATTATACTTAACCACTTGAAGGTATAAATGGTTCAATAATGATCCAATCTAAACCACAATGGTAACTTAAGACATTAAGGAACTAAGTGACTAATGAAGTGACCCATGATGATGATCAAAGGGTAATTTACCAAAATGCCCTTGAAAGGTTCATTTGAGTAATACCTTGTTCTAACCAAACCCTAATCACCCAATAGTGGTGATTTGGTCTATGTTAATCAAAGAGGACTTAATCCAACCAAATCTAGAGTAGTGTAATCACCATCTACTAGTAAGAGGAGAGAGAAAGTATCAATTATGATGGAAACTCAAGTAAAATACCTTCAATATACATGAATGTGCATGATTAGGGGATAATCCACCAGATCAGATCATGGAAACCCTAAATATGATAATTGATGAATCTTAATCTTATCTGAGGTCTTTAATGATGATGTTTATCATACATAGTGATGTTAAGAGATCAATTCACCAATAGGTGAATAGTAAACCCTGATTCTAGGGTGAAGACAGGTAATGTGAATAGTAAACCCTAATTCTAGGGTGAAGACATGTAATGTGAATAGTAAACCCTAATTCTAGGGTGAAGACATGTAATGTGAATAGTAAACCCTAATTCTAGGGTGATGACATGTAATGTGAATAGTAAACTCTAATTCTAGGGTGAAGACATGTAATGTGAATAGTAAACCCTAATTCTAGGGTGATGACATGTAATGTGAATAGTAAACCCTAATTCTAGGGTGATGACATGTAATGTGAATAGTAAACCCTAATTGATGAAAACTAGGGAAACCTAGCTCTTGTATGAGTAGGGAGATACAACTTCTTTAAATAAGTTATTTACTATTATCAGTTGATTTAACCATGCAGGTTTCTTTATAAGAATGATCATATCCAGGTATGGATGATGATACTATATTCATTGAAAGCATGTTGTTAGCTTTATGAATAGTGATATATCCTGATGCCTTGTTAATAGCATCTTATGAGATTGATAGGATGTGAGGGCCATGAATACCATCAAGGTCATGCTTTAAGAGATGACTTGTGATGAGAATATTGAGAAATGACAATTGATGAGGGTTAGGCTTGTTACATTTAGTATTCTTCCTTCATAGCTGCTATGCTAATGATTAATGTTTGAAAACATGTATGATGATAAAAGAATACTGAAATGTACCTAACTAATCAAGTATAATCATACCATGTAGAGCCCTGATCATAGATCCATCATTGTCAGAGACCAAATGATGGTGAAACAGGTTTTCCTAAGGGAACTCATGGAGCACATACTTTTGAGTATGTGGGGTATATGGATGTGTAAAACCTTACATCCTAGTGAATGAATTGATGTAGATGTATCTTAAATCCATCAACCCTTTCACTATGTGTTTATGCCGGGGTGATGTAATACTAATCTCCTGAGGAAATCTTTTATACCGCATCGATGAGAGATAAACAAGAAATCTTTCGATGGCGAAGAGAGTACAAAATGCCACTGTGACGCTAATAGCGAAGTACCAGAATACCCTGGTAAGCTATAGTAGCAGAGACATTAGATGTCCTGCATGTTGATCCTCACACTGAGTGAGGAAGATGAGGTCATAAGAATCTGGCTCTTTTGATGACCTATGTATGATACCGATGCGACTTAATAGTGATCGGTTGGAGTATGAGCGGTATACCTCATCTCCGCAGGGCATAATGATGTTTGTAAAACATAATCAACCGCGTAGCATATCTGCTTAGGTTGAACCACGAAATACATTGGTTGATGATACATTGCTTAGTATACATGTTTTTCATATTCTTTAAATTTTGTTGTTCTAATTGATAACAATCTGGTGCTGATTACCTTAGAGCTTTTATTGCCTATGATATTCTTGGTTGCTATAATAAAGCTTCTGGCGAAGAGTTATAACTCTCGCTGGGACAATTATTTAAAATTGTCTCACCCCATAGATTTCTACCTTTAGGTGGACGTCGAGGTCGAAGGAATCGATCTGCAGGTGGACAGCAACAACAACAGCGAATTCAGGAGCAGCAGTGACTTCAGGTGGAAACACTGTGCTGTCTAGTCTTGTAGTCAGAATAGTCTTATGTCGTCTCTGTACACTCAGGTCCTAGGAGTTTGTTGATATGAGAATTTTGAAATCTTGAGATTTTGTATCATGACGTATATAATCACTCGAGAAGTGATTTATCAGAGATGTAAACAGTTCATCTTACTTTTATAAAAGGAGTTTCAGGTTTTTAAGATCTCGTTTTCGAAAAGTTTTAATTTCTCGTGATTTTCGTATTCCGCTGTTAATCGAATCGCTTCCTCTATGTTTATCTTGTGTTTTGGAGATCAAAGCTCACAGTAAATGACCAGGCCAACCGTCTTCAACCTCGCGCTCCTTCTCCTGTGTGAGCAGTCAGTCAACTCGTCGGTTGACTCTACTCTCTGCCACTCCTGTGCGTGAATCTAAGCCACCAAGAGCTCCACCTCAACCTCACGAACTCGATGAGCCCCTCGATTGGCCATGGGTACCTCTCCTACCGTCAGGGCTACTTTGTGTTCCGCCGACGACCTCTGCTTCTAGGCGAAGGTGCATGTCATGGATGGAGCTTCAATTGGAGGTATGGGCACGATTGTTGGCTTCATCCGGTCTCACGAAAATTTTTGCAAGATGTGCTGGTACCGCGGATAATCCCCCCTATATATAGGGTCGACCACCTATCTCCAGTGATTTGGGGACTTCCATGTGCGTCGACGAAGCCACCCATAAATCGGGTTGGATGGCTTCGGAACAGACTCCCGAAGATGGTGGACTCATCACCAAGTCCGCTCGTTGCTCCCAATCCAATCAATCCTCGATCAAAGATTGCACAACCTGTTCCCCATGGCTTGTTCCTTGCGAGACTGGGACCCATTCCCAGTCGTTGGATCTTCGATCCAATGGTCGCGCCCCAACCAAAAAAATAGGAAATCGGGATTTAATTCCCAATATCAAAATGTGACATAATAACCTTTCTATTGTAGGATAATTTCTAAATTGCTTATCTTGGAAATTGTGCATCATTTTGCAACCAAATTTTGAGGGTTTCTCTCTCTTGACTTTATCTACTTGCATGCCAAAAATGAGTCCCAAATTCCAAAGGAAAAGGGCTTTTTCTTCAAAGGCAAGTTATTCTTTAATAAGACTTATTTTAAGCATATTTTCTCTCTCTTAATATTTTATTTTCTTTATTTGATTCCTTTTACCATTAGAAACTATGTGGAGTTGAAATCTCATTCATAATGATCCCTTTATCTATATTTCCACATATTTCTTATATTTTCATTGTTGTCGCATATTTCCTTCTTAATAAAGCAATATTTATTTGATCTTTTTTCTTTCTTGTTGCATTATCTTTGCAACTTGGACTCCTTGGAACCCAAGAAATCCTAAAGGCAAGAAATCCCCACTTGGAGGATATTCCCTTGCCTTCTAGAGGCTTCTACCTCATCATTTTTCATTATCTTACTTATTTCTTTTTTAAGATATTTCTTTTCGAGGATTTCTCTTTATCTTTCATTTCCTTTTTCCTCTTTTCATATTTATTTTATTAGAAACCACATAGAAACGAAATTAATTTAATTGTGGCCATTAATTCCACTTTCTAGGGATTTCTGTGTATTTCTCATAATGACTTTGCTTAATATCCATTAGCTTGTATCTTTTCCTTTTATTTGGACTTTTCTTCTTTTCTTCTCTTTTATATCCATTATTGGATTAATCTAATAATAGAAATTACGAAATTCCTATCAAAAGGGAGATTTGCAAAGAAATCCATCTTTTGAAGCAAAGCATACAACCTTTTCAATTAAGTCCATATTCACAAAAATCTTTACAATTTAATTATGAAAACATATGCAAAATTGAGGTTGTAACATCCTTACCCTCTTATAGGAATTTTTCCCTCAAAATTCCTTCAAACATTCAAACAAACAGGATAAGACTTCCTCATGTCCATCATGGCTCCCATGTGGTTTTACCCTATCCATGGTGCCTCCCAAGAACCTTCATCATCTCATATTCTTGCATCTGAGTTCTTTCTCACCTTGGTACCTTGTACCCTCATAGGTGACTCGGGACATTTCAGCTTCTCTCAAAGCTAATTGGGCTCATGGCTCAGCACATGGCCTGGGTACCTCACATAGTGCTCTAGATCGGACTCGTGGAACACATCACGTTATCCTGAGGGGTAAGACTTAACATAACCATCTCCACCAATCCATCTCAAAAGGACCCATATCTAGGGGACTTAGCTTTCTCAATTGTAGCTTAGAGGGGTCGGATTTTCACATCGCATATAATCCCACAGTGAACTGCATGTCAGCCCGCTTTGCATCATCTCACAACTCATGTCACCCCTGGGCTTCCTCAGCCATCACATGATCAAAGCGACTTCATCTGCACACACTGTGGTCCTTTTCTGACCTTCACGAGGTCCCTTCACCAACATTATCTTAATGAAGTGGTGACCGACACAACCTACCTTACAGAGCTTCTTTACATCCCGATATTGTCTATGGTGGTTATCATCACATCTCTCACAGGGAAAGAACTCCCCCCCATGTATCACCCTGAATGAGCACGCATGCTCTCATCAGACCCTCTTGTCTAGATCATACTAACTGTAACATCCCTGACCTAGGTTATGCTTTAACCCTAGGTGTTTTAATAAAGAAAGATGATTATATGCTTAATCTTATCTTGTGAAAAGTAATTAGGGCTCATGAGGAACTTATGTTTCAATTTTGGTCCTGTTTGAATAATGTTGAAGCAATGTTTGCGTATTTTGGACTAAAGTGCAAATTACCCAAGTTGAGGGGTTAAATTGCAAATGTTGCATGATAAGATGTTCCTCATATGTTGAAGCATCATGAGAATGAAGATGATGTAGAGGTATGGCTTGTGGTAGCCTGAGTACCAAGGAAAAGCTGATAAAGCAATGTTTGTGCATTAAAACCTAGTTTTGGTGTAAAGTGCAATTTACCCAAAACCTAGGGTTCAATATGCAAATTACCACTTCAATAAGGTTCCTAATGTTTCTTGGCACCATGTAGAGCAAAGAAAATGAGAGGGGCGCCTCATTTGAATTAAGTTGTAGGAGAGAGAATCTTGATATTAAAATAATCAAGATTTAATCATAATTGAAACCCTAATTCAATTTAGGGCAAAAATAAATGTATTAATTAAAGGGCCTTCAAACAAAATTAAAATGGCAGGATTCAGATGTGCGTGGATATCCTTGAGCCTTGCAAGGACCACGAAAATATCCAAGGGAATGGATAGCTCACTCACAATTTTATAAGAAAAAGAAATATCCACTCACATATGGATATTAATATTATATGATTTAAGGTGCTTGATTTGCTTTTCTTTAAATCATGGATAATTGAGAGGAATAAGAGGCAAACAAGATAGCCTCGTTCCTAAGGAAGATGAGGGGGAAGAGGCGGCCATATTTTTGGGATTAAATGGATTTTTACAAAGCATATTCTCTCTCATTGAAATTTTTATAAAAAGACCTTTTATGTCACACCCCGATCTCACACTAACCACTAATCACAAGATTAGGGCGCGACGGAGGGATTATCACATAACAAATCACTGAGAACCTTTTCTTTTTAAAACCTCGTAATGATATCCGGATTTCTGCTGTAAACTAAAACAAAATAAACTATTGCGGAAGCATTTCAATTAAACTGGCTAGAGTACGTAAACAGAGTTTACAACATGTAACATTGTTTAACAGAAAGTAAACATAACATTTAATTTACATCTTTATACACATTCCACATACACACTCTCTCTCACCCACACCATGTCCCAAGGACCGAGGGGAAAGGACTAAGAGACCTTTAACTAAACTAACTACATATACCTTCAACTGACTAGGGTGGTAAGATGCTTCAGATTCCTGAAACTGTCGCTGACCTGAAAATGTTTTGAGTAGAGGTATGAGCCTACTCGCTCAGTGAATAGCATTTCACTTAGCTATCATTAAACAACTCATCAGGTTTATAAATTTAAATAAAACATAAGTGCAGTACTAAGCAGGGCAGTTATAATAACATAACAGATTTGCAGAATATAATCACAATTCTACGCAACAACAGATAATTTAAACAAATAACAGATATAAAGAATTGGCACACAAGTTCGGATCTCTATAACACATTAATTTACTGTGATCCTATATGATTACATATTTATATTATTATTATGCCCTAATCATATGCAGTGTACTCTGCCTATGAAGATCCGTAGCAAGTTCATGCTACGATCCCACCGTACAAGACTTAGCGACACACCCGGGAAATGCTAAGTCTGACGCCAGCCCTGTTCTGCTACAGGACCCCAGGCTCCACGGCCTCAATGCACAACCACGTGTGCTGCACAACCACGTGTGCTCCAGACTCCTCCTGACAAACCTGAGCACACAGGCGGAGAGTCAACACTGGGTTACCACCAGAATTACTCAACCGGTTGGTGTAAGATAACCCTTTACTTTATTTTTTATTTACCCCAGTGCCACCAAAATTACTCAATCGGTTGGTGTTGGACACTGTCTATCAACCCTCGTGCCACCAGAATTACTCAACCGGTTGATGTTGGACACGAGTTTCACCCCTAAGAAGCAGATCTGTCAAAGGGGTTCTACGGTGTTAGGGCACCTAAGTCTATTAACTGATTAACATATAACCATTTAAACAGGAAAATCACATCTACTGATTTCATATCGGATCACAATACACTGTCATTCTAAACTGACAGAGCAATATATTTTAAATCATTGTAATTTCTGAGAAATTCTCATACCATGCATTCAGACAAATTAGAAATGCATAAATAACCCAACTTATTTCAATTTGGCACATACATAGCGAATTTACGCAATTGAACATCTTATTGTACAAATTAAAGAAATTTGCTTCACATATGAGAATCATACTCAGCAATTATCAATTCTCTAAATTTCTCGAAAAACGTGCACATTAACCCAAATCCTGGTTTGTGCATCACTTAACTCAATTAAGAGTTAATTACATATCACAACACAATTTAATAACAATACTTGAGAATTTCTGGTAATAATTTAGAGAAATGTGCCATTTCATGTAAATATCAATTTACACATATTAACATCAAAAGATATATGCAATTAAGGTTTTCATGCAAATTTTATTTATTCATATCAACTTTGAAATCATACATCTGATAATTTATCAGAAATCTTCATTGTCTGGGTTCATACCCAAATCATACCATTTTCAGACATGAATTTCTAATTTCAACATTCAAATAAACAATTTAGGTTCCAATGAACCATAAAAATCTACCGATTCAATCCACACTAATCAATTGCTAAATTTAATCATATAACAGCGTCTAGAAGCAATTTATGAAATAAAAAGTCGGGCGACGCTAAACGCCGCCCTACGCCTGATAACGCATGTTATCAGCGTAATTTGCGCACAAAACAGAAAATATTCAAACGCCTGAGTTATTTAATGATAAATGAATGAAATCCTACTCACCTAATTTGGGATGTCCGAATTTGTCCGGATCTGTCCAGAAACGCGTCCAGGGCCAGTTTCTGGGCACACACAAGTCATCTTCAACCTTGGATTTTGCTCTATTTATGGCCCAGTTGATTCACACACAGCTTCAGGTTGGAAACGATCTCGGTTGAGGTTGTTGCTCAAGGCTAGGGTTGCGATTTTGAAAGTAGGACTCTGGGCCGAGCTCGAGGACATCATCCCCCTGTTATTTCCTTGTCTTGCTGCTTCATGCGCCCCAAGGCCTCTAGCCACCACCGCAGCAACAATAGCTTGCTGGTCGGCCGGCCATCTGTACGTTGGGCAGATGGGGCACAGCTGCGCACCATCCCTTGGTGGTTGAAGCAAAGCACGATGTGCTGCTGGTCGCTGGTGTTGCTGGCCGGGCCAAATGAGCCCCTCCCTGGGCGCTGCTTCGTGCAGCTCCAGCTGCAGGTCGGCTTCCTGATTGGGGCGCCGCCCTGGTGGTCCTGGCCGCGGGTAGGGGAGAGAAGGGAGGAAGGAAGGAGGTAGAAGGAAGAAGGTGGCGCTGCTAGAAATGGAGCTAGGGCTCAAAATCGCCCAGCCTCTCCTCCGCTGCAGGTCTCGGTCGGGCGCTGGGTTTGGGGCGCCGCTTTTGCGGTTCCCTGTTCTATCGGGAAGATGAATAGATAAGGAAGAAAAGAAACGGGCAAGGGAAATTAAACTAGAAATAAATTGGAAAATTTGCAACTTAGCCCCTAAATCTTGAAAACGCCATAACTCTCACCTTGATTGTCCGATTTGGACGATTCTTTTTGCAAAGTTTCAAGTGCAACATCCTCTACAACCACAAGGCATAAAATCATACTAACTAGATTGTTTTTAACTAATCAAAATACTAATCGCTTTATAGGCACTTATTTAACTTAATGATTAACACTGCATCATCATTAATTACCTCAGAAAATTCAATCTCAACTATTGATTCACATATTAGCTTATTTTAATAAACCATGATGTTTAACAAGATACTTAGCACTAATCAAGGTTCTTCACGTTAATCGAGGTATTTATTGACTAACCCTGATATGGGTCGTAACAATCTCCCTCCCTTATAAGAATTTCGTCCCGAAATTCCTAAAAGAGAAAAGGAAACTTGTTACGCATATCTAACCCAAAACTTCCCATGTGGCTTCCTCTAGGTTGTAGTTTCTCCTCAAAACCTTCTCTAAGGTATCTCACGATTCTTGAGTTTCTTAATCCTCTGATCAACCATCTGTATAGGTCCCTTAACTTAGGACACATCTGGTCTGATTCCAGATCAACCCACAAAACATTGTCTTTCCAGAACCGTTATAACAGTATCTCAATTTATGATAACTACTAAGAAATTATCATACTATTCATGCAGACAAACATTTTAAATTCTTAAATAAACAGAATGCATGTCAACTTGGTACTAAAATTAAATCATGCAATTTAACTGTTAAACATCACTACATCTGATACTGAGAATTGATATCAAAATACTTAATTCATCGTACACCCTATCCTTAGGGTTTCATTTGCCTTATTCATTCATCACATGCCAACACCCTACTCTTAGGGTTATCTCATTCAGTAATCACATGGCAACACCCTACTCTTAGGGTTTCCATTATCTCATCTGTTTGATTGCAATTCAATTCACAATACGGTATCATTCTAAAACTGGCAACGCGATATATTCAAAATCATTGTAATTACTGAGTAATCTTTATATTATGCATGCAGGCAGATTAAAAATTCATAAATATTCCAAACTCAAATCAAATTTTTGGCACATACATACTCAATTCCATGTAATTGAACATCTTATTACACCAATAAGAGTAATTTACTTCTCCTATAAGAAACCATCTATAATATTTGTCAATTGTCTGAAATTTCTCGAAGTACGTGTATATTAACCAAATTCCTGGTTTATGCATCACATAACTCAATTAAGAGTTATTTTCGTATCATAACACAAATAAATATTAGTACTTGAGAATTTCTGATAATATCTCAGAGAAACGATTCATGTAAATTTTAAGTCATACACATTAACATAACAGGAAGCATGCAACCAGGTTTATTTGCATATTTTAATGCTATCTTACTATCTTGAAATCATGCACCTAATGGTTTACCAAATTTGCATTGCCTGGGTTTATATTCAAACCGAACCATTATCAGTTGTGTATTTCTAAACTCAACATTCACATTAAGCAAACTCTATAAGACTTAAATGTTCTTCCCAACTTTCACTGAGACGCATAACATATGCTCTCCGCATGTCCTTAAGAGTCTGATTACCAGGCAATCTAACTATTTCATCTATGTATATCTTAGTCATGTATCAAGACATCAAAGGTTGACTTAATATGAAGAAAGTGAGCAGACTAAATTAGTCTATCCACAATCATTCATATTAAATCACCACCTCTAGGTGTCCTGGGTAATCTTACCACAAAATTCATTGTGATAAATTCCCATTCCCATATAGGCATAGAAAAGATTACAAGGTAGCTATAGATTTTTAGGGTTCAGCCTTAACCTACTGGTATACACTACTTTTAACCACATACTTAGCTACATCCCTCTGCATACCTGACCACTCGTTTCAACTACTTGGAATTCATATACATCTTAGTGTTTTTCCTGAAAGCCTAGCATACATCAATACATACACTTCCATAAGAATCCTTTCTTTCAGCCTTTTCCCCTTAAAAGAATTTTACACTATCTTGAGATACACACAGCATGTCATGTTAATATAACACCTTATCATCTAAAAATTTTAAACTCTAGTCTCTTTTCCTCCTACCAGGTCATGCATGGTCTGGTTTAACTCACTATCACCCTATTGTAGTTCCTTGATTTGATCATAAGAAGTAGGCTTAAATTACATCTATACAATCAAATCACTCTGTGTTGTCACCCCTAAGTCTAAGTCCAACTCCCACATTTCTACTAACAGGTCTCTATTGAAACCTGTCATAGAGAATGCATTAGCTGTTGAACTTGACTTTCTGTTGAAAGCATCATTCACCACATTCTCCTTACCAGGGTGATAATCTATTGTCACATCATAAAGACAGTGACACCTTGTCTTAAAAACATGAACTTCATCAGCTATCTTCATATCATATATCGGGTAATACTCTGCTTTCTATGCTACTTTCTTATAATTACATTTTAGGTTTATGTTTTACTCTTTTCTCTAAGTCATTTCATGTTGTTCATGTACCGATCAGGTTATCTTCTTCAAAACCCTAGATCGTTATCAAGGCCAGTTTACTTTTCATAGAACAAATCTCAAGATCTTATTTAACAAAGATACTGGTATACAAGGTTACATCACTAATGATATCCTTTAAACTACTTCAACCCTAATCATCCTAGGGTTTCGGTCTATATCAATATCATAGCATTGTTGTGTGTATGTGTGATCGATCATATAGATCAAATTGAGTTGCTTGGGTCAATAACATATTAACCCAACACTCAACTTTAATCAAAAGGCTGAAAATTCAGTTTTCACAATATTTTTTCTGTAATTCGTTTATTAAACTGCTAACAGAAGCTCCAAAAATTTTGAAAATTTTATATGTTGTGCCTAATAAAGTTTTAGACCCCCAGTAAAAATTTCAGGTCATTTCTAATTACCAATAAATAATTAAAAATCAGATAGTGCGCTGCTATATAGCAGTCTGCAGCAGATTCGGTCGAGTTGCAATTCGACCGACACCTTACTGTAGAGATCAAAAGTCATCTAAAAATTACGCCAAATTAATAGAGTGTCTAAAATTTGTGATTTTCAAACATAGTTAAAATTTGAGATCAATTGGATGTACCAATAAAAAGATAAAATTCAATTACCACACTGCTATATTATTCAGAAAATGTGATCGGTCGAGTTTGAAACTCAGCCGATGAACAGGTCAGAACATTCTTCAAAAATTCTGATATTTTCTAATGTTGTTCACATTTTATATATCCAAAAAATATCCCAATTTTAGCCAAACCAGAGTTACACATAAAATACCAAAAATCATCTAGTGAGACATTCTATTTATCAAATTCTGTATTCATATATCATTAAAATCCTAATTTGGGCCAATTAGGGTCTATGCTTCTCAACCCTAATTCCCAAGACAAAAGAACATTTATACTTCTATTCTTATTTTACTTGTTAATAGGAGTCATTAGATCCCAGTAACGCATCATGCCAGCCGAACCAGGCCGAACCTGTAGTCCTGAAGCCAAGAGCTACTCGAGATTAATCAACCCCTATTAATCTTAAACATGTGGAAAGAATATCCGCTCAGGACAACCTCATTTAAACACATTTTCGGGTCTACATTAATACAAAGGAAACAAACATTAAACAATTCACTTCATGACACAACAATATAAAAGAATCATGTTTACTTTATAAACTGAGAATTTCATTTCATACATATAAAAGCATTTCAAGTGATCTTTAAATCAAATAAACAATGATAGACAAGAGTTGAATCGCATCTTATATGTAATCTCTTATTCCTTTATTAATTTCTGATCTCTTAACCCTAAGATTTCTAGGGTTTTCTCTCTAGCCTATCCTTCCTCTGCATACCTGGCCAGGGCATCCAGAGAAGAACAGACAGAGTAGCTTGATACTGGTCAATCTAAGTATTCAGACACCTGGCCAGGGTATCTAAACACTCAGACCTTCCAGAGCTAAAACACATCATTCATTATTCGCCTTAGTTATAACCTTATCTTTGACCTTAATGATTCTTAACGACTCATCTTAAGCTCATTACTTGATTCTCGTGACCACATCCTCTTCCTGCTATCTGTAATACTATAACAGAACATTTCCTGTTATAAAATTGCAGTTAGAAGGAAGACACCTAAGTCCTAATCCTATTGGTCTCTTGTCGTCCCCTGGCTTGACTTAGAGTAACTGCATACTCAACCTATGCTCTGATACCAATATGTCACACCCCGATCTCACACTAACCACTAATCACAAGATTAGGGCGCGACGGAGGGATTATCACATAACAAATCACTGAGAACCTCGTAATGATATCCGGATTTGTGCTGTAAACTAAAACAAAATAAACTATTGCGGAAGCATTTCAATTAAACTGGCTAGAGTACGTAAACAGAGTTTACAACATGTAACATTGTTTAACAGAAAGTAAACATAACATTTAATTTACATCTTTATACACATTCCACATACACACTCTCTCTCACCCACACCATGTCCCAAGGACCGAGGGGAAAGGACTAAGAGACCTTTAACTAAACTAACTACATATACCTTCAACTGACTAGGGTGGTAAGATGCTTCAGATTCTTGAAACTGTCGCTGACCTGAAAATGTTTTGAGTAGAGGTATGAGCCTACTCGCTCAGTGAATAGCATTTCACTTAGCTATCATTAAACAACTCATCAGGTTTATAAATTTAAATAAAACATAAGTGCAGTACTAAGCAGGGCAGTTATAATAACATAACAGATTTGCAGAATATAATCACAATTCTACGCAACAACAGATAATTTAAACAAATAACAGATATAAAGAATTGGCACACAAGTTCGGATCTCTATAACACATTAATTTACTGTGATCCTATATGATTACATATTTATATTATTATTATGCCCTAATCATATGCAGTGTACTCTGCCTATGAAGATCCGTAGCAAGTTCATGCTACGATCCCACCGTACAAGACTTAGCGACACACCCGGGAAATGCTAAGTCTGACGCCAGCCCTGTTCTGCTACAGGACCCCAGGCTCCACGGCCTCAATGCACAACCACGTGTGCTGCACAACCACGTGTGCTCCAGACTCCTCCTGACAAACCTGAGCACACAGGCGGAGAGTCAACACTGGGTTACCACCAGAATTACTCAACCGGTTGGTGTTGGATAACCCTTTACTTTATTTTTTATTTACCCCAGTGCCACCGAAATTACTCAATCGGTTGGTGTTGGACACTGTCTATCAACCCTCGTGCCACCAGAATTACTCAACCGGTTGATGTTGGACACGAGTTTCACCCCTAAGAAGCAGATCTGTCAAAGGGGTTCTACGGTGTTAGGGCACCTAAGTCTATTAACTGATTAACATATAACCATTTAAACAGGAAAATCACATCTACTGATTTCATATCGGATCACAATACACTGTCATTCTAAACTGACAGAGCAATATACTTTAAATCATTGTAATTTCTGAGAAATTCTCATACCATGCATTCAGATAAATTAGAAATGCATAAATAACCCAACTTATTTCAATTTGGCACATACATAGTGAATTTACGCAATTAAACATCTTATTGCACAAATTAAAGAAATTTGCTTCACATATGAGAATCATACTCAACAATTATCAATTCTCTAAATTTCTCGAAAAATGTGCACATTAACCCAAATCCTGGTTTGTGCATCACTTAACTCAATTAAGAGTTAATTACATATCACAACACAATTTAATAACAATACTTGAGAATTTCTGGTAATAATTCAGAGAAATGTGCCATTTCATGTAAATATCAATTTACACATATTAACATCAAAAGATATATGCAATTAAGGTTTTCATGCAAATTTTATTTATTCATATCAACTTTGAAATCATACATCTGATAATTTATCAGAAATCTTCATTGTCTGGGTTCATACCCAAATCATACCATTTTCAGACATGAATTTCTAATTTCAACATTCAAATAAACAATTTAGGTTCCAATGAACCATAAAAATCTACCGATTCAATCCACACTAATCAATTGCTAAATTTAATCATATAACAGCGTCTAGAAGCAATTTATGAAATAAAAAGTCGGGCGACGCTAAACGCCGCCCTACGCCTGATAACGCCTGTTATCAGCGTAATTTGCGCACAAAACAGAAAATATTCAAACGCCTGAGTTATTTAATGATAAATGAATGAAATCCTACTCACCTAATTCGGGATGTCCGAATTTGTCCGGATCCGTCCAGAAACGCGTCCAGGGCCAGTTTCTGGGCACACACAAGTCATCTTCAACCTTGGATTTTGCTCTATTTACGGCCCAGTTGATTCACACACAGCTTCAGGTTGGAAACGATCTCGGTTGAGGTTGTTGCTCAAGGCTAGGGTTGCGATTTTGAATGTAGGACTCTGGGCCGAGCTCGAGGACATCATCCCCCTGTTATTTCCTTGTCTTGCTGCTTCATGTGCCCCAAGGCCTCTAGCCACCACCGCAGCAACAGTAGCTTGCTGGTCGGCCGGCCATCTGTACGTTGGGCAGATGGGGCACAGCTGCGCACCATCCCTTGGTGGTTGAAGCAAAGCACGATGTGCTGCTGGTCGCTGGTGTTGCTGGCCGCGCCAAATGAGCCCCTCCCTGGGCGCTGCTTCGTGCAGCTCCAGCTGCAGGTCGGCTTCCTGATTGGGGCGCCGCCCTGGTGGTCCTGGCCGCGGGTAGGGGAGAGAAGGGAGGAAGGAAGGAGGTATAAGGAAGAAGGTGGCGCTGCTAGAAATGGAGCTAGGGCTCAAAATCGCCCAGCCTCTCCTCCGCTGCAGGTCTCGGTCGGGCGCTGGGTTTGGGGCGCCGCTTTTGCGGTTCCCTGTTCTATCGGGAAGATGAATAGATAAGGAAGAAAAGAAACGGGCAAGGGAAATTAAACTAGAAATAAATTGGAAAATTTGCAACTTAGCCCCTAAATCTTGAAAATGCCATAACTCTCACCTTGATTGTCCGATTTGGACGATTCTTTTTGCAAAGTTTCAAGTGCAACATCCTCTACAACCACAAGGCATAAAATCATACTAACTAGATTGTTTTTAACTAATCAAAATACTAATCGCTTTATAGGCACTTATTTAACTTAATGATTAACACTGCATCATCATTAATTACCTCAGAAAATTCAATCTCAACTATTGATTCACATATTAGCTTATTTTAATAAACCATGATGTTTAACAAGATACTTAGCACTAATCAAGGTTATTCACGTTAATCGAGGTATTTATTGACTAACCCTGATATGGGTCGTAACATTTTACAAGCCAAATGAAAGGCTTTTACGACCCCACTTCTTCTCCTTGCTTGGGAAACGACCAAGGGATCTTGGGAGGATCAGGAGGACGACTCCCTACCTGTTGGTAAGCTTCTTGACCTTTGTAATGACCCCGCCTCCCGGTAACCCCCAATTAAGGGAGACCCGAAGGTCAGAGCCATTAATCAATTTACAGGATCAAAGGTTCAACATATAATCAACAATAATTATAAAATTCTACTAACTAAACTGGAATTGGGTACAAAAATTAAAACTTTTACTTACCTTTATAAAACTTGGAAATCTAACTATCCACAGCTTGCAATACTCTATCTAATCCTCCTTGCACTTTATTTCTTAATTTCACGATGTGCCACTTTACTGTTTGTGTTTTTCAGGATATTACCTAAAACGCCGACAAACAAAACATCGATCAGAAATCGCTGGTATGTGGAGGCAACCAAAATTTCACAATTAAGTCTAACAATTTAAGTATTACAATCAAAGTAATTAACAAGTCAATTTACATTTTCCATGTGACAATCCCCACCGCTTTTGCCCTAACCCTGGATTTGACTTAAGGCCACCTTCTCAATCCCGAGCTTGGTGCCTGGGAGTCACCTCTCACGGTGCTCCTTAGTCTTGCCTCATCGACCACCTTCTCATTCCCGAGCTTGGTGTCTAGGGTAACCTCTCATGGTGCCCATTGGTCTACCCTCCTGTGCCTGACCTTTATGGCATCTTCCATCAGGGTGGCATGTAGGTATAGGATTTACACATTTATATTAAATAGTGATAGTCATAGTCACTTTATAATGCAATATGAACATCCAAATAGTTTAGTTGCATTAAATGCGATTAAACATCCGGGAATCCATCGGGAAGCTAAAGCGGTTATTCATAATTAACCACATACCTGTTAAGAAGATTTGAATGCAGAAATAACCAATCAACCAAGATTCAAGCAAGCGCACACACAATTATTCCTAAAAAAGGCATCCAATTTCTTTATCATTAAATTCATCATCTTGATCCATTCATCCTAGTTGTTGCCTAGGTTATTTCCCCCTTTTTAGGGTTTTCACCATAATTAGGGTTTTATTAGGGTTTTTGCCTCCATAACACTTTAAATGCTCTCTTAGTTCATAAACCCTAATTTCAACATCATAAGCCCAATTAAAGTCGATTATTTCTTTTTATAACAAAACTACCTTCTTTATCCTTTTAAGTTATTTCAAGGTCATTAGACTCAATTATCACCTTTAGTTTCTTTCGGATTAACAACTCATAATTCATGATGGTCTAATTCCCATATGAACTCTATTTATTATTAATTCTACCTTGATTTAATCGAAAACCCTAATTTCTATATTAAGGTTATTTATCCACAAATTAGGGGCTTTAATGCTCAAAATAGCATATTCCAACTTTAACCATGAAATTAATCAATTAAAGCCATTAATAGTCGAATTAATCAACATTAGGGTTTCAAGGCCCATTAAAGTATATTCATGCATATAAAACTCTAAATTAACCAATTATATGCAAAGTTCATCCCTTTTCTTCCTAATGTTACTTTTTATCATTAACGGGCTAATATCAACTTTAATCATCAATTAAACCCTATAAATCACATTAATCATACCAAAGTAGGGTTTCTTTAAACATTAACACATTAAAGTTGATATCTTCCATTATTTTTCGAATTACAAAAGGAATCATACTTCAATTATATTGTTAATGCATTCCTCGTTTTCTTCTGATCAATTTTCATGTATGAAGTTCCTTCATCTGACCTTCCTACTAATTACTACGCTTTTTGCAAGAAAAAGGCATTTCTTGGATTTTTCAGTTAGAGAGGCTAATTACCTTCCTTTTTGGAAAAACGGGGGGCGTCAGATCAGAGTCACGGTTAGTGGTTGACTTGATCTTGCGGATGAGGTCACTCGTACCCACTCTCCTTGAGCTGAAGGCGCGCATGATCGTTAGTCGTGGATCTCCTTTGCGCGTCCATCGTGGACCCCGATCAGACGGTCCTCCTCTCTTCCTCTTCCTCTTCCTCTTCCTCTCTTCTATCTGCAACCCATGCGGCGGTGCCGCGGCGGTGGCTCACCGGAGGGGAATCAATCGCGAGAGGGACATGGTAGTAGGGCTTTTAAAGCAGCCGTTCTGGTTCGTGAGGGACTCCCAAACTCGGGGATGGGTATATATATAGGCCTGGGTGGCTAGGGTTTTCTCCCTGCCTCATTGTCGACCTCTTGCCCAGCAAAAATTGGGCGTTTCCAGGAAACAACTGGAAACCCAACAAAACTAGGTCAGTTTTGAGTGGAAACCTCTCCCAAACACGAAGGAACAATTTCCTTGGATGCACATGCATCAGATCAAGAGAAAATTGGATGGGAAAAATCATCATCCAACAACCTGTTTCCCAGTTCGGCTGGAACTGAGTGATGCACACCCATCGTTGGATCAAGATCCAATGATCCGGGTTATTCCCTTATAAACCATATGTTGTGACATTTAATACGATTTGAAGATTACTCCTTTACTTTAGGAAATCTTGTAAAATATATAAATCCCAAACCAAATATCCAATTAATCTCAAATTTGGAGGGAAAGTCCATAATGATTTAATCTACCTCTCTACCAAATTTGGGCTCATTATCTCAAAGGAAACGTTCCTTTTCTTTTGTTGAAAGATTTCACTTAATTATATATATTTTTCACCTATTTTCTCTTTCCTTTGCTATTAAATTATTATTTTGAGTTCCTTGAACCTCAAGGAACCTTAATGGCTCGAAATCCCATCTTGGGAATATTTCTTTAGCCTCTTTCCTTATCTTTCATCCTTTTTCTTATTATCTTACTTATTTCTCATTAAAATATCTCTTTTTGAAGATTTCTCTTTATTTCTCTTTTATTTTCCTTATTAGTATTCCTTTTATCATTAGGAATCCTTGGGATACGAAATTCCACCAAGGATTACTCAATTATACCTCTTTTAACTTATTTTCCACATTTCATCAATATTTTCAATTTCTTTCTTAATAAAGAAATACTTAATTGATCTTTTCTTTTCTTATTGCTCTCTTTATGCAACTTTAGACTCCTTGGAACCCAAGGAACCCAAGAGGCATGAAATCCCTCCTTGGATTTTCCTTCTAGAGGTTTCTACCACTTTCTTACCTCAAATATTCAACTATTCATTCACTAATTGAATTTTCTTATTATTTGGGCCCAATAGCCAATAAAGCCCACAAAACAAACATCAAGGCTATTGTAAATGAAATCCATTTATTCAAAATAGATTATATCATTATTCTTTCAAATATCTTTAATGTGAGAAATTACATTCCTCACCAAAGGAACCCAAAAATTGGGGTTGTAACATCCTTCCCCTCTTATAAGAATTTTGTCCTCAAAATTCCATCAAGCAAACAAACAATTCAGGATAAGCCTTTCTTATGTCCATCAGGGCTCCCATGTGGCTTCCCCCTTTCCATGGTGTTTCCCAAGAACCTTTATCATCTCATATTCTTCCATCTGAGTTCTTTCTTACCTTGGTATATCGTACCCTCATAGGTGACTCAGGACATTCCAGCCTCTCAAAAGCTGAATAGGTTCAAGGCACATCACCTGGCTTGGGTACCTCACATAGTGCTTTAGATCGGACTCATGCAACACATCATTTTATCCTGAGGGGTAAGGTTAACACAACCATCTCCACCAATCCATCTCAAATGGACCCAATATATCGGGGACTCAGCTTCCTCAGCTGTAGCTCAGAGGGGTCGGATTTTTACATCACATATTCTCCCACAGCGAACTGCATGTCAGTCTACTTTGTATCAACTCATGACTTATGTCACCACTGGGCTCTCTTTCTCAGCCATTGCATGATCAAAGCGACTTCATTTGCACACACTGTGATTCTTTTCTGACCTTCACGAGGCCTCCTTCACCAACATCATCTTAATGAAGTGATGACCGACACAACCTCTCTATAAGACTTCTTGCATCCCGATAAAGGCTATGGTGGTTAACATCACATCTAAAAAAAATTGTCTCTATGTATCACCCTGAATGAGCACACATGCTCTCATCAGACCCTCTAATCTGGATCATATTGTCCATTAGTATGGGGTGATAAACTGTTCTATTATCGAGTTCTTCATGTATCCACTTCCACCTCATGAAAGTAAACCTTGGTCATACCCAAGAACTTTTGAACTTGCATCATGGTGTAGTTGAACCATCTCTCTCTCTTATGTAGTTCGAAGAAATCTATCTCTTGACAATACTTCTTTTTTTTCTCATGTTATCTAGGTAAGGCGATCTACCATAACCCATATTGCATCTTGACCTTCTGGGTCAAAGGGAGACTCACCACAACATCCATAGTGATGAACTCCCATTCCCCCTCAGGGACTCTTTTATCCTCTATATCGATACACTGGGTTACTGGTGTTCGTCCTTCACCTCCTGGCTTGCATGGCCACATGCTACATGCAACTTTGTTTTAAGCATCCAGAGTGCTACCATCACTTACTATCTTTGTAGTACCAAGGTATATCATGACCTCCTGTATTGTTATGATTCCTCAAGCTTGATACCTCGGAAACCCTAAACCACTCTCAAAAGGGTTTTATTACCTTCTTATCCAAAGAAGTGTATCTGAGGTTCTATCACCATCCTTTTACTACATCAAAGACTAAACTGGCTACCCCAAACAACCATTAACTTGTTCAACATATCTTATTACATCCGAGTGTTAGCCAAAACACATCTTCTTCTCAAACTTAGGGTTAGCCAAACAACCTCAACTTCTTCTAGCCTTTATCTAAATTAGGCAGCTAGATCTCAACCAGAGCATTCATTACCACCTCTCATTCTTAAGTGTTAGGTAGCATACACCTCCATGTATTATATTTATCACCTCATCTCAAACTCTAAGTCTATCTTCATCAAGAAGCTCTGAGCTCATCCTCACTGTGATCGAACTCGACCTTGGTTAACTTGCAAATTCCACATAGTTCCTGATAAAACATCCTCATAGGCTGACTACACTACCTCTCTTTGTGTTTGCGAACCATCCATGTATCATTCACTTCACCAGGGTATGTTATCATCTCTATCCTCATACCTTGTAGCCACGTTCCAACTTACATCATCTTTATCCTTGGTGTAAGGCATGCGTACTGTCCTACCTCTCACTCCCATAACAAGAGGAAATAAGCATTTGGCTGCAGTCCAAATATAGAGTTCTTCCTGTTCCAAGAGTAGAGATGGCACAACCCACCTTGCTAGTACACTTTCAAATCTAAGTTGAAACGTGCCACCTATGTCTCTTCATCACAAACATCATGATATCAAAATTACTTCCATGGAAAACTGGTCTCAACCCTACTTGGTCTAAACACAATCCTTGGTCGTCTCCTCCAAGTCTATAGGGTGCTGGCACTTTTGGGGTCATCCATTTTCCCTTATGCATCCAGAGAGTGCCCTACTCATCTGCCCTTTGGGTCCCATGAGTTCATGAAGGTGATCAATCTCCTAACCCATGGCCCTCAGACAATGATAGCTGTTACCTCCCGACCCTACGGTCATGTGCAACTAGGGAATTAGGCAACTCCTTCTTCCATCGGTCTTACCCTTACCTGACCCAAGGATAGACTTAGGATTCTATTATTGTACATGTCCAACATAGAACCCTACCCAAACATCCATCATCTCTCTTCTTGCATTCATGGGCTGACTTTCATCCTTTCATAAGGGTCATGGCGACTAACCTACCTTGGTCAGGCCCCATACCGGTTACCTCCATGGTAACACATCCACATGCACCTAGAGATGGTTAACTATGGGTCTATAGGTTCATTCTCATGCCATGTACTCTTCACTTAGCTTCTCAAGATCCTATGAAACCTTCTTAGGTTTCCTCATACCCACAAGACTGGTAAAACCCCTACCTAATGGGTCCCTCTCCCAGGATGGAGGAAACTACACCTTGATAACAAAGGTCACAAGCATCCTTAGGGTTTACATCCATATGAGCATGCTTAAACCAACAACTACTAAGGTACAAGCATACCTACAAAACCATGCTAAGTCGCACTTATTCTCATCCTCAACATTACATCAACTTAGTTGTGAGGGGTTCATCAAACATACCCTTAACGTAGGGGATTTCCTTTACCTCTACACATGAGGAATACCATGCTCGAAACTATAGAGACTCAAATCTCTTCATGAGTATCAGATACACTGCTTCCCCTCTTAGGCCTAAGAACCCTAGGTTCTCCTTTAAGTATCCAACTACATGCTCAACCTCTTAACCACGAATCATGCATGTCCAAGGTATGTCATGTACTCCCTGTCATCATTCTACTCGAGCAACACATCAGGGTCGAGTCCTCTTCCAAGACAACCAACTAGGTATAAAACCTCACAACAGGTTACTTAAACCTCCTCAGGGTTTAAGGCACTCTTTATCTCATCCAGCAGGTAACCACTTATACCATGGGTACTAGAAGCATCGTCCTCTCTCTAGGGTTTGGTTCCTCTAACGGTAACCAAGATATCATCAGCCTCCAGGAGTCAAGCATAAGGCAACCACTATCATCCACGTAGGCTGCATCATCCTTAACTCCCCACTATTCCTCAAGTTTCAGGGTTTTAGACTTCCAACCTCCTTGTTGGGGTCCTGCTTCCTCTCTCTAGAGATAAAACCACCTCCAACCATACCTACTAGAGGTCCCTTCTCCATGAAGGCTCATATTCTCAAGCAAACCCCCATGTGGTTGAAGCCTATGCTCAACTCATGTTTGGCTCAAGATTATTCATATCTCCTTATGCTTATCTCATAAGCCATCCATCATGCCCTTCTAGCTAGGGTTTCAACCTACTACCGTACCACTGACGTACTCTGGGGGCATGCTATCCATTACTTGCATAAGCCATAAGGTTTCTATAGGTCCTTCACTAACTTCATCCATGAAGGAGCTACCCTTTGCTTTAACATGCACGACCCTCTCCAGGGTTGGGTCGCCAAAGGTACCAGGTCATCTAACCTCTTCATCCCAAAGGCATGTCCAACCAAATGCTCGGTCAACCATGACATCATGTCATCTCTCTCTCTTCACTTAGGGTTAGGGTTAACATCATCCTCAAAGGATGTGCTAGGTCTCTACCCTTAATGGAGGTCTCCACCTCCAAGACTAACCATCTCTACACATACTCCTGCCAAGGAGGTCTATCCCCAGATCTCTCCTGAGGGCAATGACAACTCATGTCATACGAACTAAGCATGTATCTATTCCTTTACGCTTACTATATTAAGCTTATGTTCATGACATCTTATTTACATGCTTTTTTTTATTAATTTGATGGAGGATTCCTTAATCCTTATGAACCTTACCCATGCCTCAAGAGGGTGAGGAGAAGAGAGAAAACCCTAATCCTTAACGTCCTTAATAGAATTTGAGTCGAGAAGGGATGAACAAGATGAGAGATTCCTAAAGGTATCTTATTTTGATTCATACCCTAAGACTTTGGCCAGGCGGTCACACAATCCGGGAGTCCTCGTATTCTGACTAGCGGTGCAGAGGAAAATCTTGCCAGCCCCCGGAAGTGATCCTTTCCTAGACACCTCAGTCTTTCAGACACTCCTCTAATAACTCCCTCGGTTCTATGGAATTTGTAAAATTTAATAATTATTGATGATTAGATGGAGAACCTACGCTCTGATACCAATTGTAACGACCCCGCCTCCCGGTAACCCCCAATTAAGGGAGACCCGAAGGTCAGAGCCATTAATCAATTTACAGGATCAAAGGTTCAACATATAATCAACAATAATTATAAAATTCTACTAACTAAACTAGAATTGGATACAAAAATTAAAACTTTTACTTACCTTTATAAAACTTGGAAATCTAACTATCCACAGCTTGCAATACTCTATCTAATCCTCCTTGCACTTTATTTCTTAATTTCACGATGTGCCACTTTACTGTTTGTGTTTTTCAGGATATTACCTAAAACGCCGACAAACAAAACATCGATCAGCAATCGCTGGTATGTGGAGGCAACCAAAATTTCACAATTAAGTCTAACAATTTAAGTATTACAATCAAAGTAATTAACAAGTCAATTTACATTTTCCATGTGACAATCCCCACCTCTTTTGCCCTAACCCTGGATTTGACTTAAGGCCACCTTCTCAATCCCGAGCTTGGTGCCTGGGAGTCACCTCTCACGGTGCTCCTTAGTCTTGCCTCATCGACCACCTTCTCATTCCCGAGCTTGGTGTCTAGGGTCACATCTCATGGTTCCCATTGGTCTCCCTTCTGGGCCTGACCTTTATGGCATCTTCCATCAGGGTGGCATGTAGGTGCAGGATTTACACATTTATATTAAATAGTGATAGTCATAGTCACTTTATAATGCAATATGAACATCCAAATAGTTTAGTTGCATTCAATGCGATTAAACATCCGGGAATCCATCGGGAAGCTAAAGCGGTTATTCATAATTAACCACATACCTGTTAAGAAGATTTGAATGCAGAAATAACCAATCAACCAAGATTCAAGCAAGCGCACACATAATTATTCCTGAAAAAGGCATCCAATTTCTTTATCATTAAATTCATCATCTTGATCCATTCATCCTAGTTGTTGCCTAAGTTATTTCCCCCTTTTTAGGGTTTTCACCATAATTAGGGTTTTATTAGGGTTTTTGCCTCCATAACGCTTTAAATGCTCTCTTAGTTCATAAACCCTAATTTCAACATCATAAGCCCAATTAAAGTCGATTATTTCTTTTTATACCAACACTACCTTCTTTATCCTTTTAAGTTATTTCAAGGTCATTAGACTCAATTATCACCTTTAGTTTCTTTCAGATTAACAACTCATAATTCATGATGGTCTAATTCCCATATGAACTCTATTTATTATTAATTCTACCTTGATTTAATCGAAAACCCTAATTTCTATATTAAGGTTATTTATCCACAAATTAGGGGCTTTAATGCTCAAAATAGCATATTCCAACTTTAACCATGAAATTAATCAATTAAAGCCATTAATAGTCGAATTAATCAACATTAGGGTTTCAAGGCCCATTAAAGTATATTCATGCATATAAAACTCTAAATTAACCAATTATATGTAAAGTTCATCCCTTTTCTTCCTAATGTTACTTTTTATCATTAACATGCTAATATCAACTTTAATCATCAATTAAACCCTATAAATCACATTAATCATACCAAAGTAGGGTTTCTTTAAACATTAACATATTAAAGTTGATATCTTCCATTATTTTTCGAATTGCAAAAGGAATCAGACTTTAAATATATTTTTAATGCATTCCTCGTTTTCTTCTGATCAATTTTCATGTATGAAGTTCCTTCATCTGACCTTCCTACTAATTACTACGCTTTTTGCAAGAAAAAGGCATTTCTTGGATTTTTTAGTTAGAGAGGCTAATTACCTTCCTTTTTGGAAAAACAGGGGGCGTCGGATCAGAGTCACGGTCAGCGGTTGACTCGATCTTGTGGCTGAGGTCGCTCGTACCCACTCTCCCTGAGCTGAAGGCGCGCACGATCGTTAGCCGTGGATCTCCTTTGCGCGTCCATCGTGGACCCCGATTAGACGGTCCTCCTCTCTTCCTCTTCCTCTCTTCTATCTGCAACCCATGCGGTGGTGCCGCGGCGGTGGCTCGCCGGAGGGGAATCAATCACGAGAGGGACATGGTAGTAGGGCTTTTAAAGCAGTCGTTCTGGTTCGTGAGGGATGCCCGAACTCGGGGATGGGTATATATAGGCATGGGTGGCTAGGGTTTGCTCCCTGCCTCACCATCGACCTCTTGCCTAGCAAAAATTGGGCGTTTCCAGGAAACAACTGGAAACCCAACAAAACTAGGTCAGTTTTGAGTGGAAACCTCTCCCAAACACGAAGGAACAATTTCCTTGGATGCACATGCATCGGATCAAGAGAAAATTGGATGGGAAAAATCATCATCCAACAGCTTGTTTCCCAGTTCGGCTGGAACTGAGTGACACACACCCATCGTTGGATCAAGATCCAATGATCCGGGTTATTCCCTTATAAACCATATGTTGTGACATTTAATACGATTTGAAGATTACTCCTTTACATTAGGAAATCTTGTAAAAGCTATAACTCCCAAACCAAATATCCAATTAATCTCAAATTTGGAGGGAAAGTCCATAATGATTTAATCTACCTCTATACCAAAATTGGGGTCATTATCTCAAAGGAAACGTTCCTTTTCTTTTGTTGCAAGATTTCACTTAATTATATATATTTTTTCACCTATTTTCTCTTTCCTTTGCTATTAAATTATTATTTTGAGTTCCTTGAACCTCAAGGAACCTTAATGGCTCGAAATCCTATCTTGGGAATATTTCTTTAGCCTCTTTCCTTATCTTTCATCCTTTTTCTTATTATCTTACTTATTTCTCATTAAAATATCTCTTTTTGAAGATTTCTCTTTATTTCTCTTTTATTTTCCTTATTAGTATTCCTTTTATCATTAGGAATCCTTGGGATACGAAATTCCACCAAGGATTACTCAATTATACCTCTTTTAACTTATTTTCCACATTTCATCAATATTTTCAATTTCTTTCTTAATAAAGAAATACTTAATTGATCTTTTCTTTTCTTATTGCTCTCTTTATGCAACTTTAGACTCCTTGGAACCCAAGGAACCCAAGAGGCACGAAATCCCTCCTTGGATTTTCCTTCTAGAGGTTTCTACCACTTTCTTACCTCAAATATTCAATTATTCATTCACTAATTGAATTTTCTTGTTATTTGGGCCCAATAGCCAATAAAGCCCACACAACAAACATCAAGGCTATTGTAAATGAAATCCATTTATTCAAAATAGATTATATCATTATTCTTTCAAATATCTTTAATGTGAGAAATTACATTCCTCACCAAAGGAACCCAAAAATTGGGGTTGTAACAACCTTGGTTCACCACGATTTCATGGTGGAAATCACAAATCAATGCATGATTTCTTCCTATTTCGAACTCCTTTTCAATTCTAACCATTCATTTTCACTCAAACCTTGAGGATGAGCCTTGGAATGGTGAAAGGGGTTGCATCCAACATTGTTGTCGTGAGCTTGGAGCTTTGGATCTCAATTGGAGGCAGGTTTTATAACTTGAAACCCTAACTTTGTTATTGCATTCAATTTCCCCATCAAATAATGATCATTTCTCTATTTACAATTATTGATTTGGTTGATGGATGCAATCACCATGGAAACCACAGCAGGTTTCGTGAGTTTAGAGGTTGAAGATGATAAGAACACACCTCTAAAAATATCCAAGGCAAATGGTCTTGATTGAGTTGCCCAAACGGTTTCCCAAACCGTTTGGGAGCAAACGGTTTCAAACCGTTTAGAAGCAAATGGTTTCACCAAACCGCATGGGACCAAACAGTTTCATACCGTTTGGTGATGTTGATCAGGGTTGACCATTTGGGGACTTGTTCATAATGATCCTGGTTAATGACCCATCAATTATTATTGATTAACTCCAATTGGTTCATGAGTTGAAGGTCCATCAATCACCTAAACCCTAATTGGGTTGAGTGCTGATTTCATAAGTGATTGAGTTTGAAACTTGGGTTGATTGACCCAAATGGTTTCAAAACCATTTGGGGATCACCCAAATGGTTTCAAGACCGTTTGGAGGTCTAGGTTTAAGTTTGGTCAAGTGTTTGAAGGTCCAAAGATACCAAATTGAAATACAATTAAGTGTTGATTTGGTGACCAATCCTAGGATCCAAACCCTAATTGAATGACATGGTTAATGATGATATGATGGGAAAACGGTCTCAAGACCGTTTGGAGGTCATCCAAACGATCCCAAGACCGTTTGGGGGTCACCCAAGACCGTTTGGAGGTCTAGGGTTGACTATGGTTAGGTGTTTGAAGATCTAAAGGTACTAAGTTGAAGTGCAATCAAATGTTGATTTGGTGATCAATCCAATGATCCAAACTTTGATTGATTGACTTGGATTTTGATGTTGACATGGGAAAATGGTCTCAAGACCGTTTGGAGGTCATCCCAATGACTTCAAGACCGTTTGGGGTCAGGATATGTTCAATTTGGATGATGGTCCAATAGTTTTAAAGCAACTAGACTCACATTGGTTAATGTTGAAGGATCATCGATTCCAAACCCTAATCCAATTGATTCAAACCCTAATTGATGATCAATTGAGGGTTAATTTATGGTCAAATCAGTTGAAGGATGACCTAATTAACTCAATTGAAGTATGGTGATGGGTCCAATTGAAGATTGGTTACATGAATTCAATGACTGAAGGAATCAACATTGAGAACCCCAAATCGACTTGATAGGTTGAGACCATCTTTGGTCCATGCGGTTTTGAGGAGGTTTGGAACAAACGATATCAAGACCGTTTGAGTCCAAATGGTATCAAGACCATTTGGGACCAAACGATCCCAAACCGATTGAGTCCATGCGGTTTCAAAAAGGAACTTTAGCAAACAGTTTCAAGTACTTGCTTTAGCAAACGGTCTCAAGCACCACCTTTACCAAACAGTTTCAAACCGTTTGAACTTTGAAAGACTAAGACCGTTTGGGGCTCAAGTAGTCAAGATTGATTAAGGATTCAATTGGTTAATCCACTTGGACACCTATTGTAATTGAAGATCCAATTGGTCAATTCAATTGGATACCTTATGTATTGGAGGTCCAATGTAATTGAATCTCTTGAGAATTAAGATGATGAATGATCCATTGATCAAATGATGATTAGTAATGATAATCAATGAAGGTACAAAGGTTGGAATCCTAATAGTACCTAAGTGATTAGTGCCAGTTAAGGGATGAACCCTAATTGCTTATAGGAACAATGAGGTGGTACTCTATGTTAATCATAGTTGTATGTACTTGATTGAAGTGTTGATATGACCTAATCAAGTTGAGAAGATGATAGCATGAGGTTCATACATGAATATGATTCATGAGGTGATTAAGGGTATGATTCTTAAGCAAATAGATCATGAAACCCTAATCATGAACATAAACCCTAATTGACAGGGCTATTGAACTCTAACCCTAATTGAGGGCAATTCTGAATGAAACCCTAATCCAGGGTGAGGATGTAACCCTAATTTAGGGTAATGATATATGAAACTCCAATTTAGAGAAATGAGATGTAAAACCCTGATTGGAGATGAATAGTAGACCCAAGATGTGGGTAACCATAGTGGAAACCTTAATTGAGGTTGATTCCATGTGAATCCCTAATTGAGGTTGATTCAATGTGAATCCCTAATTGAAGTTGATTCCATGAGAAACCCTAATTGAGGGTGATGTCATGAGAAATCCCTAGTTGGGATGAATAGTAAACATTAAGTATAGGCAATGAGATGTGAAAGCCTAATGAAGGGTGATGCTATATGCAATCCTAACTCTAATGAAGTATGATAGCATGTGAAATCCCAAAGCCCTAATAAAGGGTAAAGGTATGTGAAACCCTAATTGAAGTTATAATACATGAAGCCTTAATCTTGAACAACATGATGACAACCCAGAACCCTAATAATAAAACAGTGGGTAGAACCTTATAAGGGTGAAATATCATAAATGGTTGATTATAGGCAAGCTTATTGTAAGCAATGCCTTAAATTGAGACGAGTTCATG
Source organism: Alisma plantago-aquatica (assembly GCA_963693085.1). Lineage (NCBI taxonomy): Eukaryota > Viridiplantae > Streptophyta > Magnoliopsida > Alismatales > Alismataceae > Alisma > Alisma plantago-aquatica. Next base: position 851,966,028 of record OY856414.1, read on the forward strand.
TCATTATAGATAATTGGACCATTCTTATGTGTAACCTATGCACTTCATGGTAAGAGTGATAGTTTAGTGGATGAAAGGATTAAGATGGGAAATACCTTAATCCAAGATAAGTTGATAACTTAAGAAAGTTGGAAGTAATGAGGTAAGTGATACATCAATATATGAAAGACTTCACAGTTAGCATCTCAAAGTTGATATACTTTGATAACTATGAAATCCTAATGTGAGATGGGAAACCTTAACCCTAAATTGGGTAACGGGACATGAGAAATCATAATATGATATGAATAGTAAGCCCTAACCCTATTGAGGGAATAGAGGTGTTACTATTGTATTACATGAAGTAATATGTTATCGTTGCCTAGTGAGAGGTGACAAGATGTTTAATGGCCTTGTGAGCCATATGGTTAAATGTTGCCTAGTGAGAGGTGACAAGATGCTTTATGGGCCTTATGAGCCATGAGAGCAATTATGGCATAGTGAGAGGTACCAAAATAATTATAAAAGTTTATTATAAGGAAGGATAATGTTTTAATAAACTTAATAAGAGGAACAACTGTATTCAATAAAGAATGTGTAAAGCTATGTAGGCTAACCTTAGGGTTCAGAGCCTAAAGTAGTATGTGATGATCAATGATGAGTTAAAGGAATTAAATTCCATGAACTATGAAATCAGGATTGGTTAAAGTCCAATGCCTGGCTGTGAAATCAGGTTTGGTTAAAGTCCAATACCTGGCAGAGGTGTAATGCCTATAATCAGGATTGGTTAAAGTCCAATGCCTGGCTATGAAATCAGGATTGGTTAGAGTCCAATGCCTGGCTGTGAAATCAGGATTGGTTAGAGTCCAATGCCTGGCTGTGAAATCAGGATTGGTTAAAGTCCAATGTTTGGCTGTGTAATCAGGTTTGGTTAAAGTCCAATACCTGGCAGAGGTGTAATGCCTATAATTAGGGTTGGCTAAAGTCCAATGCCTGGCTGTGAAATCAGGATTGGTAGTGTCCAATGCCTGACAGTGTAATCAGGTTTGGAAGAGTCCAATACTTGGTAGAGGCTAAATGCCTGTAGTGATAACACAAGGTTGGTAATACCCCAATGCCTATAATGATGATTTAGGATTGGTATTAACCCAATTCCTGTATTGATGATAAATGAGTACATGGTAGATACATCTCTTTATCTGTTTAACAGGTTGGCTAAGGCCAACAAAATAAAACAAGAATGTTTCATGGGTAACATAACAAGATGATGAGTGTCACAAGAAAAGTTTGATATGATGGTATAATATGTTGGATAAATGATATACATGTCATTCCTATTCCTTATTAAAAGAATAGATGATATATTGCTCTATCATAAATAGTTGCAATGCTTACAAAGTTGAGGATGCTTTAAACTGCTTAACCTCTGCTCAGTTTCACATCTTTAAATTGCAATACAATGTTTTGGTGGAGAGTTATATCTCCCAGTGGGGCAATTTACAATTGTCTCACCCATGTGGGATCCAATGTTTTTAGGTGGGCGTGGACAAAGAGGTAGGAAACCTTTAGCAGAGAAGGAACAACAGCAACATCGAGGACAGCAGTAATATCTCAGGTGGAGATACTGCCTGTCCAGTTGTATAGATAGTAGTCCTATGTGTCGTCTCTGTACTCTCAGGTCCTCGGGATTTATAGATAGTGTTTTCATCATTGACTCGAGATTTTGGCTTGATGCCTCGAGGTTCTATGCTGTCTGTACATAATGTTGAATAGGACAACTGATGTTGTAATCCTCGAGAAGAGATAGTACATGTTGTGTACTTATGGAACAGAATGTAAATATTATATTTTGGTTCTTGATGAAAAAGATTTTCTATGTGTGGATCTCTTAGCAAAAAGTTTTAATTTTTAGTGATTTTCAGTAATCTCCTGCAAATGATTCGCTTCCTCTTAGTTAATCTTGTGTTTTATAAGTTGGATGTCACACTAACCATTAGTTAGGGGTGATAAGCTGTACTCACATCGAGTTCTTCATGTATCTACTTCCACCTTATGGAAGTGAATCTTTAGGTCATATTCAAGAACTTTTGAACTTGCATCCTGGTGCAGTTGAACCATCTCTCTTACTTGTAGTTCAGCCGGATTTGTCTCCCGATAGTATTCTCTCTTTCTCTTAGATTATGTCATCTAGGTAAGGCGATCTACCATAACCCATATTGCATCTTGACCTTCCTTGGTCCATGGGAAACTTACCACGACATCCATAGTGATGAACTCCCATTCTCTCTCAGGGAATTTTTATCCTTTGTATCAACTTAATGGGTTACTAGTATTCGTCCTTCACCTCTTGACATGCATGGCGACAAGCGACTTAGGGAACATGGCAGAGGGCCGTTGGATCTTGCGTGGTCCAGTAGACCACAGATCAGACAACTAGAGAAATTTTGATAATGTCGTAATATATTAGAAAATCTAGGAAAATGACTTTTCTTTGCAAAATTCATAGAATCTGCTAGGAAGCTCTAGTGAGAAAAGTTTATACATGAAAGTTGCTTAGAAAAATATGAGGAACACATTAAAATTGGTTTGAGAACCTGATTTAGTACCTATTTGCAAAAGTACATTAATTTGATTAAAAGTGTGGTTAGAAACCCTAAATGAGGGTAAAGGATGAATCTTTGAGGTTTAAGGGGTTAACTTGGGAATTATTAACCTATTGGATATTAAAGTAAAGTTGCAATCCATTTTATATGAAAAGTTGATTAATTTAGGGTTCCATGTATAGAATTAAGCTTTAATGGGCCTTGAAACCCTAATGTCAGTAATTAAGATTCTTAATGGCCTTAATTGTTCAAATTTTGGTATAAAGCTGAGATATGATGAGTCTAAGCTATTTCGAGTATAAAAGTTCCTAATTGTGGATAAATACCCTTAATATGGTAATTAGGGTTTTCTAATGGATAAATGTGGAATAGTAATAAATGGAGTCCATATATCAGATTATAATGAAATATGAGTTGTTAATTTGAAAGAAGCTGAAGATGATAATTGGGTCTAATGATCTTGAAATAACTTAAAAGGATAAAGATGGTAGATTTAGTATAAAAGAGAAATAATAGACTTTAATTGGGCTTATGATGTTGAAATTAGGGTTTATGAACTAAAAGAGCATTAAACGTGATAAAAGCATTATGGAGGCTAAAACCCTAATGAAACCCTAAAGGTGGCCTAGAAAGCCTAAGATGGAATCCAAGTCTATCTTAAGATTGTTTTGGATAAACTATAGCACTTGGATGTATTGCATTAATTTCAGGATATTGTTGATTGCTTTTTTTATTGTTCTTTATCATTATTGCTTGGACATCAAGTTACTCTGGATCAAGTATGTTGTTACGCTTATGGTTAATCACTTTAGTTTCGTGACGATTCTCAGATGTTTTATTGGTTGCCTAAAAATAACTGCTTGGATGACTTTTATTTCATGCAACTATAGAGTGACTATGATTATCACAATTATAATATACGTGTATTCTCACACCTACATGCCACCCTGATGGATGATGCAAAAAGGTCAAGCCCAAGAGGGAAGACCCATGGGTACCATGAGTGGTGACCCCAGACACCAAGCTTGAGATTGAGAAGGTGGTCTTTGTTGCATGACTAATGGGCACCATGAGAGGTGAACCCAGGCACCAAGCTCGGGATTGAGAAGGTAGCCTTAAGTCACTGGCAAAAGAGAAACCCTAAAGAGGGTATTCCAGGTTAGGGCAAAAGCGGTAGAGAATGTCACATTGAAAGTGTAAATTGGCTTGTTAATTAACTTGATTGAGATATTTAGATTGTTAGCCATATTTGTGAATTTTTTTTGTCCCCACATACCGACATATTCATTTATGTTGACCGATGTTTTGTTTGTCGGTAGTTTAGGCACAACCCTGAAAAGAACAAATAGTAAAGTGACACATTGTAAAAATAAGAAATAAAGTGCGAGGAGGATTAGATAGAATATAGATTCAAGATGTGGATAGAAGTAGATATCCAAAGTTTTTAAAAAGTATGTAAAGTTTTATTTTATATCAGCTTTCAGTATAGTTTTGTAGAATTTTATAATTATTATTGATTATTTGTCAAACCTTTGATCTGAGAAATTGGGATAACAGCTCTAACCTCTTAGTCTCCCTTAATAGGGGGTTACCGGGAGGCATGGTCATTACATTTGGTATCAGAGCTTTGGTTCCTCATTTAATCCTTAATAATTATTAAATTTTACAAACTCTGTAGAACCCAAGGGAGTTATTAGAGGATTTTACGAAAGACAAAGGTATCTAGAAAAGGATCACATTCGGGGGCTGGCAATTTTTTCCTCCGCACCGCTAATCAGAATACGAGGACTCCCAGATCTGTGTGACTGCTTGGCCAATGTCTTAGGATCTAACTCGAAATAAGATACCTTTACGACTCTCTCATCTATTTTCATCCCTTCTCAACCGTAATTCTGTTAAGATACTAAGGTTTAGGGTTTTTCTCTCTCTTCCTCACCCTCTTGAGGTCAGGGTATGTATAATAAGGTTAAGGAATCCTCCACCAAAAATTAATAAAAAGCATGTAAATAAGATGTCATGGACATAAGCTTAATAGTTTAAGCGTAAACTATATAATAGTTGCATGCTTAGGTCATATGACATGTGTTGTCATGCCCTCAGGAGAGACCTGAGGTTAGACCCTCTGGTCAGGAGGACGAGTAGAGAGTTGGTTATGGAGGCAAAGATATCCATTCAAGATAGAGACCCGGTACATCCTCTGAGGATGATGCTAACCCTAACCCTAAGTGAAGGTTAGAGAGAGAGAGATGGCATGTTGAGATGGATGTCATGGTCGACCATGTGTGTGGGTTGACATGCTTTTGGTTTTGAATGTCCATGACAATATGAGCCATGTGAGGTTGGTTGACCTAGTACCTTTGGCGACCCAACCCTGGGAAGGGATGTGCATGGCAGAGTGAATGATAGCTCCTTCATTGATGAGGTTAGTGATGACCATATAGAAACCCTATGAGCTTATTTGAGCATGGAAAAGTTGCACCCAAAGTACGCCAGTAGGGCTAACAGTAGGCTAAAACCCTGGCCAGGAGAGTATGTTGGATAGCTTATGAGATAAGCATGAAGAGTTTTAGATAATCTGGAGCAAACATAGGTTTCTCTCATGTAGGTGTACGCTTGTGAGCTTGATCCACGTTAGAGAGAGGACCTCCAGTAGTAAGGTTGTTGTAGGGTTAAGCTCTAGAGAGAGAGTAGGGTTCGAGCTAGAAGGTTGGAAGTTTAGACCCCGGGCTAGGAGAAACCCTGAGAAGTTGAGGATGATGTGACCTAAGAAGATGGTTGTGGTTGCCTCATGCACGATCCCTGGAGGATGATGGTATCTTAGTTGTCTTTAGAGGAACCAAACCCTAGAGAGAGGATAAGGCTGCTGGTACCTATGTGCCTATGGTTTAGGTGTTTACCATTTTAGGGTTAGGAAGAAGAATTCCTTAGACCATGAAGAGGTTTAGTAACAAGTTGTGAGGCCTTATACCTAGTTGGTTGTCCTTGAGGAGGACTCCACTCTGAGGTGTTATACAAGTGGAATGATAATAGGAAGTGCATGTCGTACCTTGTACATGCTTAGTACATGGTTGAGCATGTAGTTGGACATCAGAAAGATGAACCTAGGGTTCCTAGACCTAAGAGGGGAAGTAGTAGTGCTGGGTGTACCTGATGCTCATGATGAAACTTGAGGTTCCATAGATTGAGCATGGCACTCCTCATGTTTAGAGGAATGGGAAACCCCTTGGATTAAGGTGTATGTTTGATGAACTAGCATGGTTTAGAAGGTGGTCTGCTTGTGAGCTACATGCCTTAGTAGCTTGATAGGACTAAGCATGCTCATGCAAACCCTAGATGTAAACCCTAGGACATTAGTGGCCTTTGTTGTTATCAAGTGATAGTTTCCTCCCATCCTGGGAGAGGACCCTTTTATAGGGTATGAATCAACTTTTGCTGGGTTTGAGGAAACCCTAAGAGGTCTCATAGAATCTTTGAGAAGCTAAGTGAAGAGTACATAGTATAAGAATGAACCTACATACCCATAGATAATCATCTCTAAGTGCATGGGGATGGGGCCTGACCAAGGCAGGTAGGTCGCCATGATCCCAATGAAAGGATGGAAATCAAACCACAAATGCCATGAGAGATGATGGCGACTTGGGTAAGGTTTCAAGTTGGATATGTACTATGTTATAATCCTAAGTCTATCCTAGGGTCAGGTAGGTATTAGACCGATGAAAGTAGGAGTTGCCTAATTCCCTAGTTGCACATGATCATAGGGTCGAGAGGTAACAACTGTCATTGTCTGAGGGCCATGGGTTAGGAGATTGATCACCTTCATGAACTCATGGGACCCAAAGGGCAAATGAAGAGGGTACTCTCTGATGCATAAGGGAAGAGGGATGACCCCAAAAGTGTCGGCACCCTACAGACCTAGAGGAGATGACTAAGGATTGTATGATGACCCAAGTGGGTTCGAGACCAGTTTTTCATGGAAGTAACCTGGATATTGAGATGTTCATGATGTAGATGCATGTGAGGCACGTTTCAGTTTAGATTTGTAGGTGTACTGGAAATGTGGGATGTACCATCTCTACTCTTAGAATGGGAAGAACTTTGTATTTGGACTGCAGCCAAATGCTTATTTCCTCTTATTATGGGAGTGAGAGATAGAACAGTATGCATGCTATACACCAAGGATAAAGATAATGCGAGTGGAAATGTTGCTATTATGCATGAGGATGGAGATAATAACGTACCCTGGTGGAGTGTAGGATGTTTGGATGTTGTACAAACACTAAGAGAACTAAGGAAGTCATCTTATGAGGATGTTTTTATCATGAGCTATGTGGAACTTATGAACTATACAAGGTTGAGTTCAAAAACTAAGAGGATGAGCTCAGAGTTTTCTTGATGAAGATAAACTTAGAGTTTGAGATGAGATAATAAGTGGAATACATGGAGGAGTATGTCTTCAACATTACCTTATACATAAAGATGTGAGGTGGTAATGGATGCTCTTATTGAGATGCAGCTGCCTAGTTTATCTAGAGGCTAGAAGAGGTTGTTAAGTTAGCCCTTAGTTTGAAAAAGGAGATATGTTTGGCTAATACTCAGAGGTAACAAGATCTATTGATCGAGTTAATGGTTTCTTGGTTAGCTAGCCTAAGGCTTGTGGTGATAGAAAGATGGTTGTAGAATCTCAAATGAACTTTTTTGGAAAAGAAGGTGATGAAACCCCGACTAGAGTGATTTAGGGTTTCCAAGGAATCAATCTTGAGGAATCATGACATACAAGAGAGCATGATTTCACCACTGATTTTCCCACTTTGCCCCTAATTACCCTAGAGCTTCCCCACCACCTATATATAGATAGGTGGCGACCACAACATGAAGGTTACACTCCCCTAGCTTCCATTACTCCTCTCCACCCACTCATGAGCATTCATTGCAGTCCCCTTGCATTTACATTCTCCACCCATCATTTCCACCTTATTTCCACCATAGAAACCTAGTTTTCAAGGTTTTCTACCATAGTCCACTTTATTTGCATGCCCATCATCCACCTTGGAGGAGGGTGGTCACCCTACAACAGCTAGGAGGTGAAGGAGAAGATCTACTTTGAGCTTCATGGAGTCCTATCCCCTTCTCCCCTTTCTTTTATCTTTTATTTGATTATGTCTAGCTATGCCCCTAGTGGTGGGCTATTTGGGGTTAAAACGTGACTTTGATACCATGTTGGGGGAAAATAATTTGTAATGAACATAATATCATTCTATGATGATTGCCTTTGCTTTTATCTCATTTGCCATTATCTTGGATGTGGTTTTTACTCTTAAACATGAATTGCTTACTCTGTGATGCGATCACATCACAGGGGTACCTGAGTTGTTTACCTCCTATACCCACAAATCTGACCTAACCAGTGTTACCCTTGCATGTGTTCCATTGCCCTTGTTAAGGGAATTGGGACAGTTTCTCATACTACACACACGTCTCTTTCATCCACTTTGTTTATCCCTCACTTTCCTTTTAATTTGTTATCTATTAGCAAAATAACTCGCTCTCTTCAAGCGTCTGCCACTTTCTTACCAGATAACTGTATTATACATGACTTGAAGATGATGAAGACAATTAGTGATGGGTATGAACTGGTTCGACTTTACTACTTGCAGAGGTTGCCTGCAACTTATGTCGTTGCTTCCCCTCTGGTGTTGCATAGTTGTCTTGGTCATGTGTCTATAGAGAAGCTCAAGTTTATGGTCTGGAGTTTGTCTAGCCTGGAGGGTCTACGGTGTGAATCATGTCAATTGGAGAAACACACAATGTCTGTCTTTAGGTCTAGGGAGAGTTAAAGAACAAAGTTTGTTTTTGAGCTGGTACATTATGATGGATGGAGTCCTAGCCGTGTTACTTCTAAACTTGGTTATAGATATTTTGTTATCTTTGTGGATGATTACTTTCGTGCTACATGGCTTTATTTAACAAAAGAGCGATCTGAACTCTTATCAATATTTAAATCCTGTTTTGCGGAAGTGGAAACTTAGTTTAAAAAGAAAATTTGCATCATTTGTTCAGATAATGCTAGAGAATATCTTAGCAATGATTTTATCCACTTCACTTCTACCAATGGCATCATTCACCAATCCTCTTGCCCACATACTCCTCAACGAAATGGAGTGGCTGAACAAAAGATTTGTCGCATTGTTGAGACTGCTCACACTCTTCTCCTTCATATGCATGTTCCCAAAGAATTTTGGGGGATACAGTTCTCACTGCCACATACCTCATTAACCACATGCCATCATCCGTCCTCCAGAACCGCATGTTGGATCGATGGGCTCTAGAGGGGGGGTGAATAGAGCTACACACACTTCACAAAATTGATTAGACCACCAATTTAAATGAAGTGTAAAAACTAATGCAAGCAGCAATTTGATATCCTATTCTAGCATACAAAGTAAGGATAAGAGATAATGAATATCATGCACTTGGACAGGTGGTTTAGAGTGGTTCCACGTCCTAAACTTAGGAGCTATGTCAGTCCACTACCTAGAGTTGGTTAGACTCTAGGATTTGCAACTTGGTCCTCTTATTTATCACGATAAGATTACAAGAAACATAAACCACACAACCAAGGGCTTAATTACACAAGCTAAGATCTTCAACCTATCCAAGGACTTACCCACAAAGCGAGATTCTTCAGCCTTCTACAAAGGACTTACCCAATCTCACCTTTGTCTTCAGCCTTGCAGGAATTACCTATCTTACTTGAGCTTGCCTTGCACCTATCCTTCACTTGGAGAGCTTGCCCACGTTTTCCCTTCACCAAGGGAGCTGGAGCAACGATCAATATTCACTCTTGAAGATCAACAACATATCTTCCCCTTCACTCGGAGAAGAACAGCAGCAACTCCTCTTTCACTCGAAGAAGAAGCTTCAATCAATCTTCTATTTGATTTGGAGGTGGGAAGAAAGAAGAGAGAGCTTTACATAGCACAAAGGATAGCTCTCATACAAAGGAACCTATCTCACTCACGAATTTGTCTTGAAGGTAGAGAGAGAAAGGGGCTCAAGGGCTTGGAATACTCTCAACTAAGCTAGAACCAAGTTTGCAATGGAAGAGCAGCTTGGAATGAAGTCCAAGGGGTTCTATTTATAGTTGAGGGTGGCCCTTTATGTTGTGGGACACTTGGGTGCATAAGTGGTCGTTTTTCCTTCAAGAAAACGGCTATATTTTTGCCCAAAACAATTCACCAACGGTCATATTACTTTTTCTGCAAACTCCGTACAGTGCAATCGGTCGAGTATCAATGGGTGTAACTCGACCGATCAGGTAGCAGGAAATTCGATGTTGAATTGATCGGTCGAGTTTGTCCTGAGGAAACTCGACCGACCATTCCAACTGGAATTGGCCTACTACCCAATCGGTCGAGTTGTGTGAGTGCACAACTCGACCGATTGCAATCTTCAGAAAATCGACTCAGGATAATCGGTCGAGTTTCAGGGTGGGAAACTCGACCGACCAAGTGCCTGAAATGGATTTTCTAATTTGCAATAAAAGTGATTAGCACTTGGTGAATTTTGTCCCAAACATTTTTCTCTTCTAAGTTACAAGCATATTCATCGTTACAAGTGATTACATTTATGTTCTAAGGTGATTTACATGGAAATCCTAAATTGCACACTTGTAGTCAATTTGGCTTGCACTTGGCCCATTCTAGGGCTTGTATATGTGATCCTTTTCATGTACCTAATGTCTGCAAACAATCTTTAACGCACATGTTAGATACATATGAATGGAATGGTTAAGTGATTATCAAAATATAGGTAATGTACAACCTCTAGGTCAACATTCTCCCCCTTTTTGACAATGACAAACCATTCCTCAAACATATTGAAAAGGATAAGAAAATTAAACCTTTGCCTTGTGAATTAGGGGGATTCATGATAAGAACAATTGGAATTGCTCCCCCTCAATTTATGCTTCCTCTCACCTGCATGTTAGGTTTTCTATACATAGCAAAACCAAAATCCATGTAATATGTAATCCCTTACATGTCATATGATCAATCAGCAAATTTACAAGAAAAGGATCACTTAGGCAAGAAAGCAATAGTATTATCACCATAAAAACAATATGATTGAGTTTCAGACCATGAAATATTTCTCCCCCTTTTGACATTATCAAAAAGGAAGGGGGTGTAGAAGAGCAAAATCTAGGTCTTCTCCAAGACTCAACCACACAGATATGCAAAAGATGATAAACAACAGTGTAAAGGCATATAACATACAACCACAGAGGAGAAACATACAATCCAAGTCAGAATCAAAATATAGCTCATCAAACACCAAGCAGAAGATAACACGGATGAAATAGCCAAAGTGTAGCAATGATATTCCAACTCAGACATATGTTCTCATAAGCGACTACAACCATAAAAAGCGAGAAAATAGAGAATAAGAAAATAGTACAGCTCAGACTAATGTGCCAGGATGTTGCTTATACAAAAGAGTCTAGAAAGATATATAATAGACATGCTAGACTATAATCTAAGACAACCTCCTAGACATCTAAGCTATATATGTCAACTGTGTCCTCGTCATCGCCGGGGTTGTAGTCCTCATCACCATCTGAAGGCGGGGCAGTTGTGCCAGCAGCAGAACCAACACCATCATCGCCATCCTCGGCAGAAGAACCATCACCATCAGCATCATCAACATCCTCGTCAGCATCCTCATCGGCATCCTCAGCCTGGTCGGGCATCTCCTCGTCAGCAGGACCAAAGGAGCGACCGAGCCAGCGGGCATTCTGCTCAGCCCACGACATGCCAAGATCTAGAAGCTCCTGGGCCTGCGGGAAGGACAGAGCAGAGTCCCCCAAGGAGGCGAGCAGAGAGGCCAGGGGGCCAGCAGGTAGCGGTAGATATGCAGGAGTGAAGCTACCAGAGGGAAACTGAGGTGGAGCAGCAGCGGAAGGCTCGGCAGCAAAAGGTGGTGGAGCAGGAAAGTAATGCTCATATGCATAGGAGGCATAAGCACTACCCGAATATGGCTGGTATGCTGGGTAGGGTGAAGAGCAGGATAGGTTCATGGTAGACATGATCGAACACAAATCCTGATGGAGGTGATCTTGGACCTGGCGATTGTACGCCTGTTCATGCATCATGTAACCCAGAAGGGTTTCATTTGATGCTCTGAAAGACGCACGGCTAGGGCGAGGGTGGGGCTGCGGGGGTGGAGCCTGGGTGGAGGTGGGAGGGGCACCAGAAGCAGGGGCAGAGGCAGAGGCAAAGCCAGAAGCACCAGGGGCAGGCACAAACTTTAGAAGAGTGGTTTCACTAATGCACACTCCCTTTCGAGCAACCGGGTAATGGAAGTCGGATAAGAGTGATTTGTCAGTGGCAAACTGGAAGAGACCACAGATCAAGGCTGGATAGGGAGGGTGGGTGCCCTTGGTGTTCTTGCCTTTGTCAAAGCAGGTCATATGATGAAGAATGTAACAAGCCCACTTGACACCTATGTTGTTCAACAAACAATACATCAAAACCGCTGTGTTTTCCGCAATATCCGTTTGATTTCGCTTTGGATGGATGTTGTAGTTAAGCACAAGGGCTAGGATGCTCTTCCGAAGGTCAAGGGAGGAGGAGGGAAGGGTGGACCGCTTCTTATAGGCCATGTCAGGCTTTTTCAAATATCGATGAATATCCGGTAAAGTCAATTCATGATCTTTGTAAAAGGCTTACGGGTCTAAAAGATCAAAATATTCGTCATAGCCCCGACGCCAAGTAGTGGTTTCTTCATCTCTGGCAAGATAGAGATTGAAAGTCTCCTCGGAGAGTTGAAACCGATGACCGGCGATCATCGATGTTAGGACTATTTCGGTATTTGGTGGAGGAACTATCGAATCATAGTTCCAGCGTAGATTAGCATAGAACTCGTGAACTGCTTTGGTACTAGTTAACTGATTGTTGAAGCAGTCACTCTCGATCGCAAAGGCGGAAAGGTTGTGATGTGCAAGAAGCTGTGCGATGGAGTTGATATGGTTTTGAAAACGAGTTGGACCAACTAGGGGGCGGAAAGGAAAAGGAGACCTAGGAAGGAGATCCTTATACCTATTGACAGCCTCTAGAGAGACAAACGTGGTGTTATCAAAGGGAATCAACCGTTGGGTCGAGGAAGAAGCTGAGGCATTGCTAGGGGCGGGTCGTTTTCTCCTGTGGGAAGCCATGGAAGCAAAAAGCAAGAGAAGAAAATGCACACACAAGCAAAACAAACCTCGAAACCCAACAAGAACACACAACTGTCGCTCGGGAAGGTCAGGAGCAAGCTGCTAGGGCACCCTAGGGCTGGGAACGGGGAAGGGTTAGGGCTAGGGTGGAGAGCACGGGCCAAGAGAAGAGGAATCGGTCGGCTATTTTCTAGTTGCAAGGGAAAATAGTCGGCCGATCCTAAGTTTTAAGTTGGAACAGCTCGTCGATCGGTCGAGTTCTGAGACAGGACAACTCGACCGATTGGTCACTGAAGAACCACTCTCGGCACCTGATCGGTCGAGTTTTCAGGGGTGAAACTCAACCGATGGTCAACCTGACCTAGCAAACTAAATCTTAGATTCTAGCCACATACATGCCTATCAAATTTATTTTTCCATTCTATTATGCATAAATAACATACCTAGGCACATTTTGCTCATCATTGGGCACTATTTAGCGATAAAACGCGAAATTCGATAAAAACCCAAAAACAAGCAAAAACTAGGCATATTGATTGACAAAAATAGCATAAGCAAGCATGTATAGGCAACATAAGGTGAAGAATGACATGAGCAAGCATATAGGATATAGATCACTAGCTAGATCACATAGCAATATCATTTAAATCAATAATGAGCAGTTTAGACCGAATAAAGTTAAATTGATCTCTAGCTAGGGGTTTTGTAAAAATGTCCGCCAACTGATTTTCCGTGTCCACATGTGTGATATAGATATCTTTCTTGGCAATGTGGTCACGAAGAAAATGATGGCAAACCTCTATATGTTTAGCTCTACTATGCAATATAGGATTATAAGAAAGGTTAATTGCACTAGTATTGTCACAATAGATAGGAGAAGCATCAAAAAATATGTTAAAGTCTTGGAGCATTTGCTTCATCCATAGGACCTGTGCACAACAACTCCCGGCTGCAATGTATTCATCTTCGGTAGTTGATAATGCCACTGTGCTTTGTTTCTTGGAGAACCAAGACACTAAGCATGGTCCTAGAAGGAAGCAAGTGCCACTTGTGCACTTTCTATCAATCAAACACCCTGCATAATCTGCATCACTATATGCCGTAAGAGTAAAATCCCTTGATTTAGGGTACCATAGACCAAAATTTTGAGTTTTGGCTAAGTACCTCAAAATTCTCTTAACAGCAGTGAGATGCGACTTCTTAGGGCAAGATTGAAAGTGAGCGCACAATCCAACACTAAACATAATGTCAGGTCTAGAGGCAGTTAAGTAAAGTAAACTTCCTATCATACCTCTATAGAGCTTCTCATCTACCTTTTCACCTTCTTCATCTTTATCAAGTTTGGCGGTGTTTGACATGGGTGTATCCATCGGCTTCATGTTCTCCATCCCAAAGCGCTTGAGTAGTTCAGTTGTGTATTTGCCTTGGTTGATGAAGTTTCCTTCCTTTGTTTGCTTGATTTGAAAGCCGAGGAAGAAGGTCAACTCACCCATCATGCTCATTTCAAATTCACTCTGCATAAGAGAACTAAACTCCTTGCAAAGATCAAGACCAGTCCCGCCAAAAATGATATCATCAACATATATTTGTATGATAAGAAAATGGTTAGAAGTGTGTTTTAGAAACAAAGTAGAATCAACTTTGCCCATGACATACCCATTATCTAACAAAAGGTTCTTTAATTTCTCATACCAAGCTCGAGGTGCTTGTTTGAGTCCATAGAGAGCTTTTTGTAGCAAATAAACATGATTGGGTAATTTGTCATTTTCAAAGGCCGGAGGTTGAGCAACAAATACTTCCTCCTCGATTGTACCGTTCAAAAACGCACTTTTAACATCCATTTGATAAAGCAAGAATTTTTATAACTAGCAAAAGCAAGTAGCATATGGATAGATTCTAATCTAGCAACAGGAGCATAAGTGTCATCAAAATCAATACCTTCCTGTTGGTTGTAACCTTGTGCTACTAACCTTGCTTTGTTCCTTACCACTTTTCCTTGCTCATCAAGCTTGTTGCGGTAGACCCATTTGGTGCCAATGATCTTTCTATCATTTGGTCTTGGCACTAGAGTCCACACGCGGTTCTTCTCAAATTGCTCAAGCTCTTCTTGCATGGCAAGGATCCACTCATCATCACCAAGGGCCTCTTTGATGTTCTTTGGCTCTAGTTGGGAGATGAAGGCACTATCTTCTTGTTCTTTGTTGTGAGCAGCTCGTGTCCTCACTCTCTCAAACGGATTGCCAATGATCAACTCCTTGGGGTGATTCTTTGCAAAGCGGGGAGTGGGATCCTTCTTTTCTTCTTCTTCAACCTGCTTGCCTTTGTCTTTGATGTTGAGCTCTTTTAAGATAGGAATGATTTCATCTGCAACATCATCATCACCAATATGCTTGCCAATAACAGGGTTAGTTTCAATAAATTTAACATTTATAGATTCTTCAATTTTAGATAGTTCAATGTTAAACACTCTGTATGCCCTGCTAGTAGTGCTATAGCCTAGGAAGAAAGCCTTGTATGATTTCAGATCAAACTTGTTGAGAGAATCCTTAGTGTTTAAAACAAAACAAGGACATCTGAAAACATGAAAGAAGTCAATAGACGGCTTCCTACCACGCCATAGTTCATAGGGGGTTTTCTTGAAAGTCGGATGTGTGAAAACTCGGTTTTGCACAAAACATGAGGTGCTAACGGCTTCAGCCCGAAACTTCTTAGGAGTGTCATACTCAAGAAGCATGGTCCTAGCCATCTCTTGTAGCGATCTATTCTTCCTCTCAACAACTCCATTTTGTTGAGGTGTGCGAGGAGAAGAGAAATTGTGCGAGTAACCCGATTTTTCACAAAAACGTTCAAAGAGATCATTTTCAAACTCTCCCCCATGATCACTACGGATGGAAACAACATGGCAAGAAGCTTAGTTTTCAACTCCTTTACAAAAGCTCAAGAAAACATCAAGTGTATCGCTTTTAGAAACGAGAAAGAAAGTCCAAGTATATCTAGAAAAATCATCAACAATAACAAGACAATACTTGGAGCCACGAAGCGTTTGTGTTCTCATTGGTCCAAAAAGTTCAATATGAAGAAGCTCAAGAACTCTCTTGGTACTCATGACTCCTTTGGATTTGAAGGAGGATTTGGTTTGTTTCCCTTGTGTACAAGGTTGACATTCCTCATCCTTTTCAAAATCCAATTTAGGAAGTCCTCGAACCAAGTCCTTTTTGTTCAATTTCTTCATTTGATGCAAATTCACATGACCCAAACGACGATGCCAAAGCGAAAGATCGTTTTTATCCACAACTAAGCATCTATTTAGTATGGCCTTAAGAGCATCGAGAACAATCACATAGAGATTACCATTTCTAGTTCCCTTATATATAACATTGTAGGATAGGGAATCTAGAAGCAAGCATTCTAAAGAAGTAAAAAGCACAAGATAACCATTATCACATAATTGGCTAACACTAATTAAATTGTGATGTAGGCCATCAACAAGCAATACATTTTTAATGCATAATTCATTTCCTACATCACCCTCACCTATAACCTTACCCTTCTTGTTGTCCCCGAAGGTTACCGATCCTCCTTTCTTTTTCACAAATTTGTTGAAATGGCTGATTTCTCCAGTCATATGCTTAGAGCAGCCACTATCAACAATCCATTTCTTTTTAACCTGCAAGAAAAGAGGATGTCAGAACCCAACTCAAACTTTGGGGTCCGGGGTTAGCTTGGGGACCCATTTCATCTTTGGGTTGGTCCCCTTAGGCTTGTAAGGACAATAGGTAGAATAGTTGTCATCACATTTGCAATGAATACAAACCATGGGGTTTTTAGAGTCGGAAGACTCTCCATTGAAAATTGGAGGTTCCACACTCTTTTTCTTACCCTTCTTCTTCTTCTTACCTTTTGGAGTAGTCCCATTATATCCTAGACCACTAGTACCAACTTGTTTGGTAGAGTGCTCTAGAACATCATTTAGGGATTTCTTACCCGA
This sequence comes from Alisma plantago-aquatica, assembly GCA_963693085.1. Taxonomy (NCBI): domain Eukaryota; kingdom Viridiplantae; phylum Streptophyta; class Magnoliopsida; order Alismatales; family Alismataceae; genus Alisma; species Alisma plantago-aquatica. Next base: position 851,982,808 of record OY856414.1, read on the forward strand.
AAGAAACCTTTGCAAAGTAGATCTTAATTTAGCATTACCATCACTAAGATTTACAACAGTAGTAGATAAACTAGCAAGATCTTCTCTAGTATGCAAAAGGTCGGCCTCAAGACAGAGGGCTTTAGTAAGAAGAGAGTCTTTTTCTAGAGTTAAGCTAGCAACTTCATTTCTAGGCAAAATAGGTCTAGAAGATAAATCATTTGTTTGAGCAAGCAATTTATCATTTTCAGATTTAAGAACAACTATTTCTCTTTGATAAGCATGGACTTCTTCTCTCCTAGCATCATCAATAATCTTGAGTTCAACATTTTCAACTTTAAGAGTATCAAGCTCATCTAGGCAATTTTGGTTTTCTATCTTAAGATTTTCAATAGTTTTAAGATATGTACCATTCTCAACCTCTACTCCATTATATTAGAGTTCAAGGTCAAGAAATTGCCCTTGCAAGGAGTCTATGCTATCTAGATGTAATTTTTCATTTTCATCAAGAATGTCAATTTTTGCATAAAGGTCATCAACTATTTTACCTAATCTTTTCCTTTTAGATTTACATTTAGCAAAAGATGATTGGCATTCATTTAGCATGTCAATAAGAGTTTCTTTAGATAGCTCATGTAAACTAATATCACTTACTTTGCTTACCTCATTTACCTCAATTACATCTTCACTTGTAGAGGCCATGAGGGCAAGATGACATTCTCCATTTTCAGAGCTTGAGGAGCTTGAAGAAGAGGATTCCCATGCCGCATGAGCTGCATCTTTGGACATTCTCTCCTTCTTGTCTTTTCTTTTTTACTTAGCTTCTCTCTTGTACTTGTCATCCTTCTTGTGGCTGCTCTTATGATGGCTCTTCTTGACCTTTGGGCAGTCACTCTTGTAGTGGCCTTTTTGACCACACTCGTAGCACCTTGGAGTCGAGGAGGAGGGCTTGCTCTTGAAGTGCTTCCCTTTTGAGTAGTTGGCTTCATGATCATTTACACCTTCATCTTCACTTGAGGAAGGGCAGGGAGACTTCATGGCAAGTTGTTGTTGTCGGACCATTTCTTCAATTTGAGCTTTGAAGGCGGTGTCCTTTATCTTCTTTGATCCCTTCTCTTCTCTTTTCTCCTCTTCCTCTTTCTTGTCAAGCCTAGGTTCATGGACTTGAAGGTTACCAACCAGCTCCTCGGTTGACAACTCACTTAGCTTGTAGACTTCTTCAATAGAGGTGACCTTTGGCACCCATCTCTTTGGAAGAGATCTCAATATTTTGGCATTGATTGTACCTCTATCCATGACACTTCCAAGGGCTACAGGGCTGTTCAATATGACATTTAACCTTGTGTACATATCCGCTACCCTCTCATTCTTCCCCATCTTGAAGTTCTCAAGAAGACCACCAAGCATGTAGACCTTGGCCTCATTGACTTGCTCAGTCCCATCATAGGTGACACACAACTTGTGCCATATCTCATGCGCCGTGTCCCACGAAGAGATACGGTTGAACTCCGATGGTGTAAGGGCGGCGTAGATGATGCTCACGGCTTTAGCATTGAGTTGAGCACGCTTCATCTCCGCTTCCGTCCATGTGGTGATGTCGCCTTTTGGATCCTCGTACTTGAGATGGACAATCTTCCACATTTCGAAACTCACCCCTTGAAGATATATTTGCATTCTCCTCTTCCAATATAAGAAGTTTGTGCCGTCGAAGACCGGGGGTCTCATGGAGAAGCTTCCTTCAAGGTTGAGTGACCCAAGAGCCGAATCGCCCATCTTCTCCTACTTGTAGAAGTAGCTTGGAGAAGACCTCGCTCTGATACCACTTGTTGGATCGATGGGCTCTAGGGGGGGTGAATAGAGCTACACACACTTCACAAAATCGATTAGACCACCAATTTAAATGAAGTGTAAAAACTAATGCAAGCAGCAATTTGATATCCTATTCTAGCATACAAAGCAAGGATAAGAGATAATGAATACCATGCACTTGGACAGGTGGTTTAGAGTGGTTCCACGTCCTAAACTTAGGAGCTATGTCAGTCCACTACCTAGAGTTGGTTAGACTCTAGGATTTGCAACTTGGTCCTCTTATTTATCACGATAAGATTACAAGAAACATAAAACACACAACCAAGGGCTTAATTACACAAGCTAAGATCTTCAACCTATCCAAGGACTTACCCACAAAGCGAGATTCTTCAGCCTTCTACAAAGGACTTACCCAATCTCACCTTTGTCTTCAGCCTTGCAGGAATTACCTATCTTACTTGAGCTTGCCTTGCACCTATCCTTCACTTGGAGAGCTTGCCCACGTTTTCCCTTCACCAAGGGAGCTGGAGCAACGATCAATCTTCACTCTTGAAGATCAGCAACACATATTCCCCTTCACTCGGAGAAGAACAACAGCAACTCCTCTTTCACTCGGAGAAGAAGCTTCAATCAATCTTCTATTTGATTTGGAGGTGGGAAGAAAGAAGAGAGAGCTTTACATAGCACAAAGGATATCTCTCATACAAAGGAACCTATCTCACTCACGAATTTGTCTTGAAGGTAGAGAGAGAAAGGGGCTCAAGGGCTTGGAATACTCTCAACTAAGCTAGAACCAAGTTTGCAATGGAAGAGCAGCTTGGAATGAAGTCCAAGAGGTTCTATTTATAGTTGAGGGTGGCCCTTTATGTTGTGGGATACTTGGGTGCATAAGTGGTCGTTTTTCCTTCAAGAAAACGGCTATATTTTTGCCCAAAACAATTCACCAACGGTCATATTACTTTTTCTGCAAACTCCGTACATTGCAATCGGTCGAGTATCAATGGGTGTAACTCGACCGATCAGGTAGCAGGCAATTCGATGTTGAATTGATCGGTCGAGTTTGTCCTGAGGAAACTCGACCGGCCATTCCAACTGGAATTGGCCTACTACCCAATCGGTCGAGTTGTGTGAGTGCACAACTCGACCGATTGCAATCTTCAGAAAATCGACTCAGGATGGTCGGCCGAGTTTGGATGATCGGTCGAGTTTCAGGGTGGGAAACTCGACCGACCAAGTGCCTGAAATGGATTTTCTAATTTGCAATAAAAGTGATTAGCACTTGGTGAATTTTGTCCCAAACATTTTTCTCTTCTAAGTTACAAGCATATTCATCGTTATAAGTGATTACATTTATGTTCTAAGGTGATTTACATGGAAATCCTAAATTGCACACTTGTAGTCAATTTGGCTTGCACTTGGCCCATTCTAGGGCTTGTATATGTGATCCTTTTCATGTACCTAATGTCTACAAACAATCTTTAACGCACATGTTAGATACATATGAATGGAATGGTTAAGTCATTATCAAAATATAGGTAATGTACAATCTCTAGGTCAACATTCTCCCCCTTTTTGACAATGACAAACCATTCCTCAAACATATTGAAAAGGATAAGAAAATTAAACCTTTGCCTTGTGAATTAGGGGGATTCATGATAAGAACAATTGGAATTGCTCCCCCTCAATTTATGCTTCCTCTCACCTGCATGTTAGGTTTTCTATACATAGCAAAACCAAAATCCATGTAATATGTAATCCCTTACATGTCATATGATCAATCAGCAAATTTACAAGAAAAGGATCACTTAGGCAAGAAAGCAATAGTATTATCACCATAAAAACAATATGATTGAGTTTCAGACCATGAAATATTTCTCCCCCTTTTGACATTATCAAAAAGGAAGGGGGTGTAGAAGAGCAAAATCTAGGTCTTCTCCAAGACTCAACCACACAGATATGCAAAAGATGATAAACAACAGTGTAAAGGCATATAACATACAACCACAGAGGAGAAACATACAATCCAAGTCAGAATCAAAATATAGCTCATCAAACACCAAGCAGAAGATAACACAGATGAAATAGCCAAAGTGTAGCAATGATATTCCAACTCAGACATATGTTCTCATAAGCGACTACAACCATAAAAAGCGAGAAAACAGAGAATAAGAAAATAGTACAGCTCAGACTAATGTGCCAGGATGTTGCTTATACAAAAGAGTCTAGAAAGATATATAATAGACATGCTAGACTATAATCTAAGACAACCTCCTAGACATATAATCTATCTATGTCAACTGTGTCCTCGTCATCGCCGGGGTTGTAGTCCTCATCACCATCCGAAGGCGGGGCAGTTGTGCCAGCAGCAGAACCAACACCATCATCGCCATCCTCGGCAGAAGAACCATCACCATCAGCATCATCAGCATCCTCGTCAGCATCCTCATCGGCATCCTCAGCCTGGTCGGGCATCTCCTCGTCAGCAGGACCAAAGGAGCGAGCGGGCCAGCGGGCATTCTGCTCAGCCCACGACATGCCAAGAGCTAGAAGCTCCTGGGCCTGCGGGAAGGACGGAGCAGAGTCCCCCAAGGAGGCGAGCAGAGAGTCCAGGGGGCCAGCAGGTAGCGGTAGATATGCAGGAGTGAAGCTACCAGAGGGAAACTGAGGTGGAGCAGTAGCGGAAGGCTCGGCAGCAAAAGGTGGTGGAGTAGGAAAGTAATGCTCATATGCATAGGAGGCATAAGCACTACCCGAATATGGCTGGTATGCTGGGTAGGGTGAAGAGCAGGATAGGTTCATGGTAGACATGATCGAACACAAATCCTGATGGAGGTGATCTTGGACCTGGCGATTGTACGCCTGTTCATGCATCATGTAACCCAGAAGGGTTTCATTTGATGCTCTGAAAGACGCACGGATAGGGCGAGGGTGGGGCTGCGGGGGTGGAGCCTGGGTGGAGGTGGGAGGGGCACCAGAAGCAGGGGCAGAGGCAGAGGCAGAGCCAGAAGCACCAGGGGCAGGCACAGACTTTAGAAGAGTGGTTTCACTAATGCACACTCCCTTTCGAGCAACGGGGTAATGGAAGTCGGAAAAGAGTGATTTGTCAGTGGCGAACTGGAAGAGACCACAGATCAAGGCTGGATAGGGAGGGTGGGTGCCCTTGGTGTTCTTGCCTTTGTCAAAGCAGGTCATATGATGAAGAATGTAACGAGTCCACTTGACACCTATGTTGTTCAACAAACAATACATCAAAACCGCTGTGTTTTCCGCAATATCCGTTTGATTTCACTTTGGATGGATGTTGCAGTTAAGCACAAGGGCTAGGATGCGCTTCCGAAGGTCAAGGGAGGAGGAGGGAAGGGTGGACCGCTTCTTATAGGCCACATCAGGCTTTTTCAAATATCGATGAATATCCGGTAAAGTCAATTCATGATCTTTGTAAAAGGCTTCCGAGTCTAAAAGATCAAAATACTCGTCATAGCCCTGACGCCAAGTAGTGGTTTCTTCATCTCCGGCAAGATAGAGATTGAAAGTCTCCTCGGAGAGTTGAAACCGATGACCGGCGATCATCGATGTTAGGACTATTTCGGTATTTGGCGGAGGAACAATCGAATCATAGTTCTAGCATAGATTAGCATAGAACTCGTGAACTGATTTGGTACTAGTTAACTGATTGTTGAAGCAGTCACTCTCGATCGCAAAGGCGGAAAGGTTGTGATGTGCAAGAAGCTGTGCGATGGAGTTGATATGGTTTTGAAAACGAGTTGGACCAACTAGGGGGCGGAAAGGAAAAGGAGACCTAGGAAGGAGATCCTTATACCTATTGACAGCCTCTAGAGAGACAAACGTGGTGTTATCAAAGAGAATCAACCGTTGGGTCGAGGAAGAAGCTGGGGCATTGCTAGGGGCGGGTCGTTTTCTCCTGTGGGAAGCCATGGAAGCAAAAAGCAAGAGAAGAAAACGCACACACAAGCAAAACAAACCTCGAAACCCAACAAGAACACACAACCGTCGCTCGGGAAGGTCAGGAGCAAGCTGCTAGGGCACCCTAGGGCTGGGAACGGGGAAGGGTTAGGGATAGGGTGGAGAGTACGGGCCAAGAGAAGAGGAATCGGTCGGCTATTTTCTAGTTGCAAGGGAAAATAGTCGGCCGATCCTAAGTTTTAAGTTGGCGCAGCCTGTCGATCGGTCGAGTTCTGAGACAGGACAACTCGACCGATTGGTCACTGAAGAACCACTCTCGGCACCTGATCGGTCGAGTTTTCAGGGGTGAAACTCGACCAATGGTCAACCTGACCTAGCAAACTAAATCTTATATTCTAGCCACATGCATGCCTATCAAATTTATTTTTCCATTCTATTATGCATAAATAACATACCTAGGCACATTTTGCTCATCATTGGGCACTATTTAGCGATAAAACGTGAAATTCGATAAAAACCCAAAAACAAGAAAAAATTAGGCATATTGATTGACAAAAATAGCATAAGCAAGCATGTATAGGCAACATAAGGTGAAGAATGACATGAGCAATCATATAGGATATAGATCACTAGCTAGATCACATAGCAATATCATTTAAATCAATAATGAGCAGTTTAGATCGAATAAAGTTAAATTGATCTCTAGCTAGGGGTTTTGTAAAAATGTCTGCCAACTGATTTTCCGTGTCCACATGTGTGATATAGATATCTTTCTTGGTAATGTGGTCACGAAGAAAATGATGGCGAACCTCTATATGTTTAGCTCTACTATGCAATATAGGATTATAAGAAAGGTTAATTGCACTAGTATTGTCACAATAGATAGGAGAAGCATAAAAAAATATGTTAAAGTCTTGGAGCATTTGCTTCATCCATAGGACCTGTGCACAACAACTCCCGGCTGCAATGTATTCATCTTCGGTAGTTGATAATGCCACTGTGCTTTGTTTTATTGGAGAACCAAGACACTAAGCATGGTCCTAGAAGGAAGCAAGTGCCACTTGTGCACTTTCTATCAATCAAACACCCTGCATAATCTGCATCACTATATGCCGTAAGAGTAAAATCCCTTGATTTAGGGTACCATAGACCAAAATTTTGAGTTTTGGCTAAGTACCTCAAAATTCTCTTAACAGCAGTGAGATGCAACTTCTTAGGGCAAGATTGAAAGCGAGCGCACAATCCAACACTAAACATAATGTCAGGTCTAGAGGCAGTTAAGTAAAGTAAACTTCCTATCATACCTCTATAGAGCTTCTCATCTACCTTTTCACCTTCTTCATCTTTATCAAGTTTGGCGGTGTTTGACATGGGTGTATCCATCAGCTTCATGTTCTCCATCCCAAAGCGCTTGAGTAGTTCAGTTGTGTATTTGCCTTGGTTGATGAAGTTTACTTCCTTTGTTTGCTTGATTTGAAATCTGAGGAAGAAGGTCAACTCACCCATCATGCTCATTTCAAATTCACTCTGCATAAGAGAACTAAACTCCTTACAAAGATCAAGATCAATCCCGCCAAAAATGATATCATCAACATATATTTGTATGATAAGAAAATGGTAAGAAGTGTGTTTTAGAAACAAAGTAGAATCAACTTTGCCCATGACATACCCATTATCTAACAAAAAGTTCTTTAATTTCTCATACCAAGCTCGAGGTGCTTGTTTGAGTCCATAGAGAGCTTTTTGTAGCAAATAAACATGATTGGGTAATTTGTCATTTTCAAAGCCCGGAGGTTGAGCAAAAAATACTTCCTCCTCGATTGTACTGTTCAAAAACGCACTTTTAACATCCATTTGATAAAGCAAGAAATTTTTATAACTAGCAAAAGCAAGTAGCATACGGATAGATTCTAATCTAGCAACAGGAGCATAAGTTTCATCAAAATCAATACCTTCCTGTTGGTTGTAACCTTGTGCTACTAACCTTGCTTTGTTCCTTACCACTTTTCCTTGCTCATCAAGCTTGTTGCGGTATACCATTTGGTGCCAATGATCTTTCTATCATTTGGTCTTGGCACTAGAGTCCACACGCGGTTCTTCTCAAATTGCTCAAGCTCTTCTTGCATGGCAAGGATCCACTCATCATCACCAAGGGCCTCTTTGATGTTATTTGGCTCTAGTTGGGAGATGAAGGCACTATCTGCTTGTTCTTTGTTGTGAGCAGCTTGTGTCCTCACTCTCTCAAATGGATTGCCAATGATCAACTCCTTGGGGTGATTCTTTGCAAAGCGGGGAGTGGGATCCTTCTTTTCTTCTTCTTTTTCTTCTTCTTCAACCTGCTTGCCTTTGTCTTTGATGTTGAGCTCTATTAAGATAGGAATGATTTCATCTACAACATCATCATCACCAATATGCTTGCCAATAACAGGGTTAGTTTCAATAAATTTAACGTTTATAGATTCTTCAATTTTAGATAGTTCAATGTTAAACACTCTGTATGCCCTGTTAGTAGTGCTATAGCCTAGGAAGAAAGCCTTGTATGATTTCGGATCAAACTTGTCGAGAGAATCCTTAGTGTTTAAAACAAAACAAGGACATCCAAAAACATGAAAGAAGTCAATAGACGGCTTCCTACCACGCCATAGTTCATAGGGGGTTTTCTTGAAAGTCGGATGTGTGAAAACTCAGTTTTGCACAAAACATGAGGTGCTAACGGCTTCAGCCCGAAACTTCTTAGGAGTGTCATACTCAAGAAGCATGGTCCTTGCCATCTCTTGTAGCGATCTATTCTTCCTCTCAACAACTCCATTTTGTTGAGGTGTGCGAGGAGAAGAGAAATTGTGCGAGTAACCCGATTTTTCACAAAAACGTTCAAAGAGATCATTTTCAAACTCTCCCCCATGATCACTACGGATGGAAACAACATGGCAAGAAGCTTAGTTTTCAACTCATTTACAAAAGATCGAGAAAACATCAAGTGTATCACTTTTAGAAACGAGAAAGAAAGTCCAAGTATATCTAGAAAAATCATCAACAATAACAAGACAATACTTGGAGCCACGAAGCGTTTGTGTTCTCATTGGTCCGAAAAGATCAATATGAAGAAGCTCAAGAACTCTCTTGGTACTCATGACTCCTTTGGATTTGAAGGAGGATTTGGTTTGTTTCCCTTGTGTACAAGGTTGACATTCCTCATCTTTTTCAAAATCCAATTTAGGAAGTCCTCGAACCAAGTCCTTTTTGTTCAATTTCTTCATTTAATGCAAATTCACATGACCCAAACGACGATGCCAAAGCGAAAGATCATTTTTATCCACAACTAAGCTTCTATTTAGTATGGGCTTAAGAGCATCGAGAACAATCACATAGAGATTACCATTTCTAGTTCCCTTATATATAACATTGTAGGATAGGGAATCTAGAAGCAAGCATTCTAAAGAAGTAAAAAGCACAAGATAACCATTATCACATAATTGGCTAACACTAATTAAATTGTGATGTAGGCCATCAACAAGCAATACATTTTTAATGCATAATTCATTTCCTACATCACCCTAACCTATAACCTTACCCTTCTTGTTGTCCCCAAAGGTTACCGATCCTCCTTTCTTTTTCACAAATTTGTTGAAATGGCTGATTTCTCCAGTCATATGCTTAGAGAAGCCACTATCAACAATCCATTTCTTTTTAACCTGCAAAAAAAGAGGATGTCGGAACCCAACTCAAACTTTGGGGTCCGGGGTTAGCTTGGGGACCCATTTCATCTTTGGGTTGGTCCCCTTAGGCTTGTAAGGACAATAGGTAGAATAGTTGTCATCACATTTGCAATGAATACAAACCATGGGGTTTTTAGAGCCGGAAGACTCTCCATTGAAAATTGGAGGTTCCACACTCTTTTTCTTACCCTTCTTCTTCTTCTTACCTTTTGGAGTAGTCCCATTATATCCTAGACCACTAGTACCAACTTGTTTGGTAGAGTGCTCTAGAACATCATTTAGGGATTTCTTACCCGAAAGAAACCTTTGCAAAGTAGATCTTAATTTAGCATTATCATCACTAAGATTTACAACAGTAGTAGATAAACTAGCAAGATCTTCTCTAGTATGCAAAAGGTCGGCCTCAAGACAGAGGGCTTTAGTAAGAAGAGAGTCTTTTTCTAGAGTTAAGCTAGCAACTTCATTTCTAGGCAAAATAGGTCTAGAAGATAAATCATTTGTTTGAGCAAGCAATTTATCATTTTCAGATTTAAGAACAACTATTTCTCTTTGATAAGCATGGACTTCTTCTCTCCTAGCATCGTCAATAAGCTTGAGTTCAACATTTTCAACTTTAAGAGTATCAAGCTCATCTAGGCAATTTTGGTTTTCTATCTTAAGATTTTCAATAGTTTTAAGATATGTACCATTCTCAACCTCTACTCCATTATATTGGAGTTCAAGGTCAAGAAATTGCCCTTGCAAGGAGTCTATGCTATCTAGATGTAATTTTTCATTTTCATCAAGAATGTCAATTTTTGCATAAAGGTCATCAACTATTTTACCTAATCTTTTCCTTTTAGATTTACATTTAGCAAAAGATGATTGGCATTCATTTAGCATGTCAATAAGAGTTTCTTTAGATAGCTCATGTAAACTAATATCACTTACTTTGCTTACCTCATTTACCTCAATTACATCTTCACTTGTAGAGGCCATGAGGGCAAGATGACATTCTCCATCTTCGGAGCTTGAAGAAGAGGATTCCCATGCCGCATGAGCTGCATCTTTCGACCTTCTCTCCTTCTTGTCTTTTCTTTTTTACTCAGCTTCTCTCTTGTACTTGTCATCCTTCTTGTGGCTGCTCTTATGATGGCTCTTCTTGACCTTTGGGCAGTCACTCTTGTAGTGGCCTTTTTGACCACACTCGTAGCACCTTGGAGTCGAGGAGGAGGGCTTGCTCTTGAAGTGCTTCCCTTTTGAGTAGTTGGCTTCATGATCATTTACACCTTCATCTTCACTTGAGGAAGGGCAGGGAGACTTCATGGCAAGTTGTTGTTGTCGGACCATTTCTTCAATTTGAGCTTTGAAGGCAGTGTCCTTTATCTTCTTTGATTCCTTCTCTTCTCTTTTCTCCTCTTCCTCTTGCTTGTCAAGCCTAGGTTCATGGGCTTGAAGGTTACCAACCAGCTCCTCGGTTGATAACTCACTTAGCTTGTAGACTTCTTCAATAGAGGTGACCTTTGGCTCCCATCTCTTTGGAAGAGATCTCAATATTTTGGCATTGATTGTACCTCTATCCATGACACTTCCAAGGGCTGCAAGGCTGTTCAAGATGACATTTAACCTTGTGTACATATCCGCTACCCTCTCATTCTTCCCCATCTTGAAGTTCTCAAGAAGACCACCAAGCATGTAGACTTTGGCCTCCTTGACTTGCTCAGTCCCTTCATAGGTGACACACAACTTGTGCCATATCTCATGCGCCGTGTCCCACGAAGAGATGCGGTTGAACTCCGATGGTGTAAGGGCGGCATAGATGATGCTCACGGCTTTAGCATTGAGTTGAGCACGCTTCATCTCCGCTTCCGTCCATGTGGTGATGTTGCCTTTTGGATCCTCGTACTTGAGGTGGACAATCTTCCACATTTCGAAACTCACCCCTTGAAGATATATTTGCATTCTCCTCTTCCAATATAAGAAGTTTGTGCCGTCGAAGACCGGGGGTATCATGGAGAAGCTTCCTTCAAGGTTGAGTGACCCAAGAGCCGAATCGCCCATCTTCTCCTACTTGTAGAAGTAGCTTGGAGAAGAACTCGCTCTGATACCACTTGTTGGATTGATGGGCTCTAGAGGGGGGGGGTGAATAGAGCTACACACACTTCACAAAATCGATTAGACCACCAATTTAAATGAAGTGTAAAAACTAATGCAAGCAGCAATTTGATATCCTATTCTAGCATACAAAGCAAGGATAAGAGATAATGAATATCATGCACTTGGACAGGTGGTTTAGAGTGGTTCCACGTCCTAAACTTAGGAGCTATGTCAGTCCACTACCTAGAGTTGGTTAGACTCTAGGATTTGCAACTTGGTCCTCTTATTTATCACGATAAGATTACAAGAAACATAAACCACACAACCAAGGGCTTAATTACACAAGCTAAGATCTTCAACCTACCCAAGGACTTCCCACAAAGCAAGATTCTTCAGCCTTCTACAAAGGACTTACCCAATCTCACCTTTGTCTTCAGCCTTGCAGGAATTACCTATCTTACTTGAGCTTGCCTTGCACCTCTCCTTCACTTGGAGAGCTTGCCCACGTTTTCCCTTCACCAAGGGAGCTGGAACAACGATCAATCTTCACTCTTGAAGATCAGCAACACATCTTCCCCTTCACTCGGAGAAGAACAGCAGCAACTCCTCTTTCACTCGGAGAAGAAGCTTCAATCAATCTTCTATTTGGTTTGGAGGTGGGAAGAAAGAAGAGAGAGCTTTACATAGCACAAAGGATAGCTCTCATACAAAGGAACCTATCTCACTCACGAATTTGTCTTGAAGGTAGAGAGAGAAAGGGGCTCAAGGGCTTGGAATACTCTCAACTAAGCTAGAACCAAGTTTGCAATGGAAGAGCAGCTTGGAATGAAGTCCAAGGGGTTCTATTTATAGTTGAGGGTGGCCCTTTATGTTGTGGGACACTTGGGTGCATAAGTGGTCGTTTTTCCTTCAAGAAAACGGCTATATTTTTGCCCAAAACAATTCACCAACGGTCATATTACTTTTTCTGCAAACTCCGTACAATGCAGTCGGTCGAGTATCAATGGGTGTAACTCGACCGATCAGGTAGTAGGCAATTCGATGTTGAATTGATCGGTCGAGTTTGTCCTGAGGAAACTCGACCGACCATTCCAACTGGAATTGGCCTACTACCCAATCGGTCGAGTTCTGTGAGTGCACAACTCGACCGATTGCAATCTTCAAAAAATCGACTCAGGATGATCGGTCGAGTTTGGATGATCGGTCGAGTTTCAGGGTGGGAAACTCGACCGACCAAGTGCCTGAAATGGATTTTCTAATTTGCAATAAAAGTGATTAGCACTTGGTGAATTTTGTCCCAAACATTTTTCTCTTCTAAGTTACAAGCATATTCATCGTTATAAGTGATTACATTTATGTTCTAAGGTGATTTACATGGAAATCCTAAATTGCACACTTGTAGTCAATTTGGCTTGCACTTGGCCCATTCTAGGGCTTGTATATGTGATCCTTTTCATGTACCTAATGTCTGCAAACAATCTTTAACGCACATGTTAGATACATATGAATGGAATGGTTAAGTCATTATCAAAATATAGGTAATGTACAACCTCTAGGTCAACATTCTCCCCCTTTTTGACAATGACAAACCATTCCTCAAACATATTGAAAAGGATAAGAAAATTAAACCTTTGCCTTGTGAATTAGGGGGATTCATGATAAGAACAATTGGAATTGCTCCCCCTCAATTTATGCTTCCTCTCACCTGCATGTTAGGTTTTCTATACATAGCAAAACCAAAATCCATGTAATATGTAATCCCTTACATGTCATATGATCAATCAGCAAATTTACAAGAAAAGGATCACTTAGGCAAGAAAGCAATAGTATTATCACCATAAAAACAATATGATTGAGTTTCAGACCATGAAATATTTCTCCCCCTTTTGACATTATCAAAAAGGAAGGGGGTGTAGAAGAGCAAAATCTAGGTCTTCTCCAAGACTCAACCACACAGATATGCAAAAGATGATAAACAACAGTGTAAAGGCATATAACATACAACCACAGAGGAGAAACATACAATCCAAGTCAGAATCAAAATATAGCTCATCAAACACCAAGCAGAAGATAACACGGATGAAATAGCCAAAGTGTAGCAATGATATTCCAACTCAAACATATGTTCTCATAAGTGACTACAACCATAAAAAGCGAGAAAACAGAGAATAAGAAAATAGTACAACTCAGACTAATGTGCCAGGATGTTGCTTATACAAAAGAGTCTAGAAAGATATATAATAGACATGCTAGACTATAATATAAGACAACCTCCTAGACATCTAATCTATCTATGTCAACTGTGTCCTCGTCATCGCCGGGGTTGTAGTCCTCTTCACCATCCGAAGGCGGGGCAGTTGTGCCAGCAGCAGAACCAGCACCATCATCGCCATCCTCGGCAGAAGAACCATCACCATCAACATCATCAGCATCCTCGTCAGCATCCTCATCGGCATCCTCAGCCTGGTCGGGCATCTCCTCGTCAGCAGGACCAAAGGAGCGACCGGGCCAGCGGGCATTCTGCTCAGCCCACGACATGCCAAGAGCTAGAAGCTCCTGGGCCTGCGGGAAGGACGGAGCAGAGTCCCCCAAGGAGGCGAGCAGAGAGGCCAGGGGGCCAGCAGGTAGCGGTAGATATGCAGGAGTGAAGCTACCAGAGGGAAACTGAGGTGGAGCAGCAGCGGAAGGCTCGGCAGCAAAAGGTGGTGGAGCAGGAAAGTAATGCTCATATGCATAGGAGGCATAAGCACTACCCGAATATGGCTGGTATGCTGGGTAGGGTGAAGAGCAGGATAGGTTCATGGTAGACATGATCGAACACAAATCCTGATGGAGGTGATCTTGGACCTGGTGATTGTACGCCTGTTCATGCATCATGTAACCCAGAAGGGTTTAATTTGATGCTCTGAAAGACGCACGGCTAGGGCGAGGGTGGGGCTGCGGGGGTGGAGCCTGGGTGGAGGTGGGAGGGGCACCAGAAGCAGGGGCAGAGGCAGAGGCAGAGCCAGAAGCACCAGGGGCAGACACAGACTTTAGAAGAGTGGTTTCACTAATGCACACTCCCTTTCGAGCAACCGGGTAATGGAAGTCGGAAAAGAGTGATTTGTCAGTGGCGAACTGGAAGAGACCACAGATCAAGGCTGGATAGGGAGGGTGGGTGCCCTTGGTGTTCTTGCCTTTGTCAAAGCAGGTCATATGATGAAGAATGTAACGAGCCCAATTGACACCTATGTTGTTCAACAAACAATACATCAAAACCGCTGTGTTTTCCGCAATATCCGTTTGATTTCGCTTTGGATGGATGTTGCAGTTAAGCACAAGGGCTAGGATGCGCTTCTGAAGGTCAAGGGAGGAGGAGGGAAGGGTGGACCGCTTCTTATAGGCCACGTCAGGCTTTTTCAAATATCGATGAATATCCAGTAAAGTCAATTCATGATCTTTGTAAAAGGCTTCCGGGTCTAAAAGATCAAAATACTCGTCATAGCCCCGACACCAAGTAGTGGTTTCTTCATCTCCGGTAAGATAGAGATTGAAAGTCTCCTCAGAGAGTTGAAACCGATGACCGGCGATCATCGATGTTAGGACTATTTCGGTATTTGGTGGAGGAACAATCGAATCATAGTTCCAGCGTAGATTAGCATAGAACTCGTGAACTGCTTTGGTACTAGTTAACTGATTGTTGAAGCAGTCACTCTCGATCGTAAAGGCGGAAAGGTTGTGATGTGCAAGAAGCTGTGCAATGGAGTTGATATGGTTTTGAAAACGAGTTGGACCAACTAGGGGGCGGAAAGGAAAAGGAGACCTAGGAAGGAGATCCTTATACCTATTGACAGCCTCTAAAGAGACAAACGTGGTGTTATCAAAGGGAATCAACCGTTGGGTCGAGGAAGAAGCTGGGGCATTGCTAGGGGCGGGTCGTTTTCTCGTGTGGGAAGCCATGGAAGCAAAAAGCAAGAGAAGAAAACGCACACACAAGCAAAACAAACCTCGAAACCCAACAAGAACACACAACCGTCACTCGGGAAGGTCAGGAGCAAGCTGCTAGGGCACCCTAGGGCTGGGAACGGGGAAGGGTTAGGGATAGGGTGGAGAGCACGGGCCAAGAGAAGAGGAATCGGTCGGCTATTTTCTAGTTGCACGGGAAAATAGTCGGCCGATCCTAAGTTTTAAGTTGGCGCAGCCTGTCGATCGGTCGAGTTCTGAGACATGACAACTCGACCGATTGGTCACTGAAGAACCACTCTCGGCACCTGATCGGTCGAGTTTTCAGGGGTGAAACTCGACCAATGGTCAACCTGACCTAGCAAACTAAATCTTAGATTCTAGCCACATACATGCCTATCAAATTTATTTTTCCATTCTATTATGCATAAATAACATACCTAGGCACATTTTGCTCATCATTGGGCACTACTTAGCGATAAAACGCGAAATTCGATAAAAACCCAAAAAAAGCAAAAATATGGCATATTGATTGACAAAAATAGCATAAGCAAGCATGTATAGGCAACATAAGGTGAAGAATGACATGAGCAAGCATATAGGATATAGATCACTAGCTAGATCACATAGCAATATCATTTAAATCAATAATGAGCAGTTTAGATCGAATAAAGTTAAATTGATCTCTAGCTAGGGGTTTTGTAAAAATGTCCGCCAACTGATTTTCCGTGTCCACATGTGTGATATAGATATCTTTCTTGGCAATGTGGTCACGAAGAAAATGATGGTGAACCTCTATATGTTTAGCTCTACTATGCAATATAGGATTATAAGAAAGGTTAATTGCACTAGTATTGTCACAATAGATAGGAGAAGCATCAAAAAATATGTGAAAGTCTTAGAGAATTTGCTTCATCCATAGGACCTGTGCACAACAACTCCCGGCTGCAATGTATTCATCTGCGGTAGTTGATAATGCCACTGTGCTTTGTTTCTTGGAGAACCAAGACACTAAGCATGGTCCTAGAAGGAAGCAAGTGCCACTTGTGCACTTTCTATCAATCAAACACCCTGCTAATCTGCATCACTATATGCCGTAAGAGTAAAATCCCTTGATTTAGGGTACCATAGACCAAAATTTTGAGTTTTGGCTAAGTACGTCAAAATTCTCTTAACAGCAGTGAGATGCGACTTCTTAGGGAAAGATTGAAAGCGAGCGCACAATCCAACACTAAACATAATGTCAGGTCTAGAGGCAGTTAAGTAAAGTAAACTTCCTATCATACCTCTATAGAGCTTCTCATCTACCTTTTCACCTTCTTCATCTTTATCAAGTTTAGCGGTGTTTGACATGGGTGTATCCATCGGCTTCATGTTCTCCATCCCAAAGCGCTTGAGTAGTTCAGTTGTGTATTTGCCTTGGTTGATGAAGTTTCCTTCCTTTGTTTGTTTGATTTGAAATCCGAGGAAGAAGGTCAACTCACCCATCATGCTCATTTCAAATTCACTCTGCATAAGAGAACTAAACTCCTTGCAAAGATCAAGATCAGTCCCGCCAAAAATGATATCATCAACATATATTTGTATGATAAGAAAATGGTTAGAAGTGTGTTTTAGAAACAAAGTAGAATCAACTTTGCCCATGACATACCCATTATCTAACAAAAAGTTCTTTAATTTCTCATACCAAGCTCGAGGTGCTTGTTTGAGTCCATAGAGAGCTTTTTGTAGCAAATAAACATGATTGGGTAATTTGTCATTTTCAAAGTCCGGAGGTTGAGCAACAAATACTTCCTCCTCGATTGTACCGTTCAAAAACGCACTTTTAACATCCATTTGATAAAGCAAGAAATTTTTATAACTAGCAAAAGCAAGTAGCATACGGATAGATTCTAATCTAGCAACAGGAGCATAAGTTTCATCAAAATCAATACCTTCCTGTTGGTTGTAACCTTGTGCTACTAACCTTGCTTTGTTCCTTACCACTTTTCCTTGCTCATCAAGCTTGTTGTGGTAGACCCATTTGGTGCCAATGATCTTTCTATCATTTGGTCTTGGCACTAGAGTCCACACGCGGTTCTTCTCAAATTGCTCAAGCTCTTCTTGCATGGCAAGGATCCACTCATCATCACCAAGGGCCTCTTTGATGTTATTTGGCTCTAGTTGGGAGATGAAGGAACTATATGCTTGTTCTTTGTTGTGAGCAGCTCGTGTCCTCACTCTCTCAAATGGATTGCCAATGATCAACTCCTTGGGGTGATTCTTTGCAAAGCGGGGAGTGGGATCCTTCTTTTCTTCTTCTTTTTCTTCTTCTTCAACATGCTTGCCTTTGTCTTTGATGTTGAGCTCTTTTAAGATAGGAATGATTTCATCTGCAACATCATCATCACCAATATGCTTGCCAATAACATGGTTAGTTTCAATAAATTTAACATTTATAGATTCTTCAATTTTAGATAGTTCAATGTTAAACACTCTGTATGCCCTGCTAGTAGTGCTATAGCCTAGGAAGAAAGCCTTGTATGATTTCGGATCAAACTTGTCGAGAGAATCCTTAGTGTTTAAAACAAAACAAGGACATCCAAAAACATGAAAGAAGTCAATAGACGGCTTCCTACCACGCCATAGTTCATAGGGGGTTTTCTTGAAAGTCGGATGTGTGAAAACTCGGTTTTGCACAAAACATGAGGTGCTAACGGCTTCAGCCCGAAACTTCTTAGGAGTGTCATACTCAAGAAGCATGGTCCTAGCCATCTCTTGTAGCGATCTATTCTTCCTCTCAACAACTCCATTTTGTTGAGGTGTGCGAGGAGAAGAGAAATTGTGCGAGTAACCCGATTTTTCACAAAAACGTTCAAAGAGATCATTTTCAAACTCTCCCCCATGATCACTACGGATGGAAACAACATGGCAAGAAGCTTCGTTTTCAACTCGTATACAAAAGCTCGAGAAAACATCAAGTGTATCACTTTTAGAAATGAGAAAGAAAGTCCAAGTATATCTAGAAAAATCATCAACAATAACAAGACAATACTTGGAGTCACGAAGCGTTTGTGTTCTCATTGGTCCGAAAAGATCAATATGAAGAAGCTCAAGAACTCTCTTGGTACTCATGACTCCTTTGGATTTGAAGGAGGATTTGGTTTGTTTCCCTTGTGTACAAGGTTGACATTCCTCATCCTTTTCAAAATCTAATTTAGGAAGTCCTCGAACCAAGTCCTTTTTGTTCAATTTCTTCATTTAATGCAAATTCACATGACCCAAACGACGATGCCAAAGCGAAAGATCGTTTTTATCCACAACCAAGCATCTATTTAGTATGGGCTTAAGAGCATCGAGAACAATCACATAGAGATTACCATTTCTAGTTCCCTTATATATAACATTGTAGGATAGGGAATCTAGAAGCAAGCATTCTAAAGAAGTAAAAAGCACAAGATAACCATTATCACATAATTGGCTAACACTAATTAAATTGTGATGTAGGCCATCAACAAGCAATACATTTTTAATGCATAATTCATTTCCTACATCACCCTAACCTATAACCTTACCCTTCTTGTTGTCCCCGAAGGTTACCGATCCTCCTTTCTTTTTCACAAATTTGTTGAAATGGCTGATTTCTCCAGTCATATGCTTAGAGAAGCCACTATCAACAATCCATTTCTTTTTAACCTGCAAGAAAAGAGGATGTCAGAACCCAACTCAAACTTTGGGGTCCGGGGTTAGCTTGGGGACCCATTTCATCTTTGGGTTGGTCCCCTTAGGCTTGTAAGGACAATAGGTAGAATAGTTGTCATCACATTTGCAATGAATACAAACCATGGGGTTTTAGAGCCGGAAGACTCTCCATTGAAAATTGGAGGTTCCACACTCTTTTTCTTACCCTTCTTCTTCTTCTTCTTACCTTTTGGAGTAGTCCCATTATATCCTAGACCACTAGTACCAACTTGTTTGGTAGAGTGCTCTAGAACATCATTTAGGGATTTCTTACCCGAAAGAAACCTTTGCAAAGTAGATCTTAATTTAGCATTATCATCACTAAGATTTACAACAGTAGTAGATAAACTAGCAAGATCTTCTCTAGTATGCAAAAGGTCGGCCTCAAGACAGAGGGCTTTAGTAAGAAGAGAGTCTTTTTCTAGAGTTAAGCTAGCAACTTCATTTCTAGGCAAAATAGGTCTAGAAGATAAATCATTTGTTTGAGCAAGCAATTTAGCATTTTCAGATTTAAGAACAACTATTTCTCTTTGATAAGCATGGACTTCTTCTCTCCTAGCATCGTCAATAAGCTTGAGTTCAACATTTTCAACTTTAAGAGTATCAAGCTCATCTAGGCAATTTTGGTTTTCTATCTTAAGATTTTCAATAGTTTTAAGATATGTACCATTCTCAACCTCTACTCCATTATATTGGAGTTCAAGGTCAAGAAATTGCCCTTGCAAGGAGTCTATGCTATCTAGATGTAATTTTTCATTTTCATCAAGAATGTCAATTTTTGCATAAAGGTCATCAACTATTTTACCTAATCTTTTCCTTTTAGATTTACATTTAGCAAAAGATGATTGGCATTCATTTAGCATGTCAATAAGAGTTTCTTTAGATAGCTCATGTAAACTAATATCACTTACTTTGCTTACCTCATTTACCTCAATTACATCTTCACTTGTAGAGGCCATGAGGGCAAGATGACATTCTCCATCTTCGGAGCTTGAGGGGCTTGAAGAAGAGGATTCCCATGCTGCATGAGCTGCATCTTTGGACCTTCTCTCCTTCTTGTCTTTTCTTTTTTACTTAGCTTCTCTCTTGTACTTGTCATCTTTCTTGTGGCTGCTCTTATGATGGCTCTTCTTGACCTTTGGGCAGTCACTCTTGTAGTGGCCTTTTTGACCACACTCGTAGCACCTTGGAGTCGAGGAGGAGGGCTTGCTCTTGAAGTGCTTCCCTTTTGAGTAGTTGGCTTCATGATCATTTACACCTTCATCTTCACTTGAGGAAGGGCAGGGAGACTTCATGGCAAGTTGTTGTTGTCAGACCATTTCTTCAATTTGAGCTTTGAAGGAGGTGTCCTTTATCTTCTTTGATTCCTTCTCTTCTCTTTTCTCCTCTTCCTCTTGTTTGTCAAGCCTAGGTTCATGGGCTTGAAGGTTACCAACCAGCTCTTCGGTTGATAACTCACTTAGCTTGTAGAATTCTTCAATAGAGGTGACCTTTGGCTCCCATCTCTTTGGAAGAGATCTCAATATTTTGGCATTGATTGTACCTCTATCCATGACACTTCCAAGGTCTGCAAGGCTGTTCAAGATGACATTTAACCTTGTGTACATATCCGCTACCCTCTCATTCTTCCCCATCTTGAAGTTCTCAAGAAGACCACCAAGCATGTAGACCTTGGCCTCCTTGACTTGCTCAGTCCCTTCATAGGTGACACACAACTTGTGCCATATCTCATGCGCCGTGTCCCACGAAGAGATGCGGTTGAACTCCGATGGTGTAAGGGCAGCGTAGATGATGCTCACGGCTTTAGCATTGAGTTGAGCACGCTTCATCTCCGCTTCCGTCCATGTGGTGATGTCGCCTTTTGGATCTTCGTATTTGAGATGGACAATCTTCCACATTTCGAAACTCACCCCTTGAAGATAGAATTGCATTCTCCTCTTCCAATATAAGAAGTTTGTGCCGTCGAAGACCGGGGGTCTCATGGAGAAGCTTCCTTCAAGGTTGAGTGACCCAAGAGCCGAATTAACCATCTTCTCCTACTTGTAGAAGTAGCTTGGAGAAGACCTCGCTCTAATACCACTTGTTGGATCGATGGGCTCTAGAGGGGGGGGTGTGAATAGAGCTACACACACTTCACAAAATCGATTAGACCACCAATTTAAATGAAGTGTAAAAACTAATGCAAGCAGCAATTTGATATCCTATTCTAGCATACAAAGCAAGGATAAGAGATAATGAATATCATGCACTTGGACAGGTGGTTTAGAGTGGTTCCACGTCCTAAACTTAGGAGCTATGTCAGTCCACTACCTAGAGTTGGTTAGACTCTAGGATTTGCAACTTGGTCCTCTTATTTATCACGATAAGATTACAAGAAACATAAACCACACAACCAAGGGCTTAATTACACAATCTAAGATCTTCAACCTATCCAAGGACTTACCCACAAAGCGAGATTCTTCAGCCTTCTACAAAGGACTTACCCAATCTCACATTTGTCTTCAGCCTTGCAGGAATTACCTATCTTACTTGAGCTTGCCTTGCACCTCTCCTTCACTTGGAGAGCTTGCCCACATTTTCCCTTCACCAAGGGAGTTGGAGCAACGATCAATCTTCACTCTTGAAGATCAGCAACACATCTTCCCCTTCACTCGGAGAAGAACAGTAGCAAATCCTCTTTCACTCGGAGAAGAAGCTTCAATCAATCTTCTATTTGATTTGGAGGTGGGAAGAAAGAAGAGAGAGCTTTACATAGCACAAAGGATAGCTATCATACAAAGGAACCTATCTCACTCACGAATTTGTCTTGAAGGTAGAGAGAGAAAGGGGCTCAAGGGCTTGGAATACTCTCAACTAAGCTAGAACCAAGTTTGCAATGGAAGAGCAGCTTGGAATGAAGTCCAAGGGGTTCTATTTATAGTTGAGGGTGGCCCTTTATGTTGTGGGACACTTGGGTGCATAAGTGGTTGTTTTTCCTTCAAGAAAACGGCTATATTTTTGCCCAAAACAATTCACCAACGGTCATATTACTTTTTCTGCAAACTCCGTACAGTGCAATCGGTCGAGTATCAATGGGTGTAACTCGACCGATCAGGTAGCAGGCAATTCGATGTTGAATTGATCGGTCGAGTTTGTCCTGAGGAAACTCGACCGACCATTCCAACTGGAATTGGCCTACTACCCAATCGGTCGAGTTCTGTGAGTGCACAACTCGACCGATTGCAATCTTCAAAAAATCGACTCAGGATGATCGGTCGAGTTTCAGGGTGGGAAACTCGACCGACCAAGTGCCTGAAATGGATTTTCTAATTTGCAATAAAAGTGATTAGCACTTGGTGAATTTTGTCCCAAACATTTTTCTCTTCTAAGTTACAAGCATATTCATCGTTACAAGTGATTACATTTATGTTCTAAGGTGATTTACATGGAAATCCTAAATTGCACACTTGTAGTCAATTTGGCTTGCACTTGGCCCATTCTAGGGCTTGTATATGTGATCCTTTTCATGTACCTAATGTCTGCAAACAATCTTTAACGCACATTTTAGATACATATGAATGGAATGGTTAAGTCATTATCAAAATATAGGTAATGTACAACCTCTAGGTCAACACCGCATACCTATTTAGATCCTTCATCCTCTAAAGCCACTGTATCATGTTCGACCTAAAACGTTTGGGTGTACTTGTTTTGTTCATTGTCTTGGTCCAGATGTAGACAAGTTGAGTTCCAAGTCTGTGAAGTGTGTTTTCTTAGGTTACTCTCGAGTCCAAAAGGGGTATAAATGCTACAGTACTACCTTACATCACTTTTTTGCATCTACGGATGTCACCTTCTTTGAAGATGCATCCTTCTTTGATGATAATTCTTCAGTTACACCCGTAACCATGGAGGAGCTCTTACCCCTACCTGTTGTGGTTGAGTCTTATGTTCTTGAGCCCTCTAGTAGTGCATGTACTCATGATGTGGTTCCACCCACCTCTGATCGACCCCTAATCACTCAGGTCTACACTCGTCGTACAAGTTCAGGTAAACAGTCTGGTTTGAGTACTAATGCAAGTGGGATAGAGGCTCCTTCCAGTTTAGTCCCTTCCCCAGATGCTTCCTTATCAAAAGGTCAGGTAGAGCCAATTCCTTCTCTGCCACTACAACATAATCTTCCTATTGCTTTAAGTAAAGGTGTAAGATCATGTACTCTTAAAAATATTCAATATCCCATTTCTAACTTTGTTTCATACAACCAACTTTCACCTTCATATTATGCCTTCATATCATCTATACCTCTATCTATTTCAGTTGCACTTGATCACTCAAGTTGGCGTCATGTTGTGGATGAGGAGATATCAGTTCTTCACCAGAATAAAACATGGTCTCTTATCCCACACCCGCATGGCAAGTATGTTGTTGGATGTCGTTGGGTTTACACTGTCAAAGTGGGTGTATATGGTTGTGTTGATCGGCTCAAGGCATGTTTAGATGCTAAGGGCTACACTCATATATATGGTGAGGATTACTCCGAGACCTCTCCAGTGGCAAAAATGGCTTCTATTCGCATTTTCTTATCTTTGGTTGCTGGTCACTCTTGGCCTCTACATCAACTTGATATTAAAAATGCATTTCTGCATGATGATCTGGATGAGGAGATTTCTATGGAGCAACCACGTGGGTTTGTTGCTCAGGGGGAGTCAAATTTAGTACGTCATCTTCACAAGTCACTCTATGGTCTGAAGCAGTCACCTCGTGCCTGGTTTGGTAGATTCAACCGTGTCTTTCTGAGTTTGGACTCCATAGGTGTATCACGGATCATTCAGTCTTCTATAGAAAACGAAATTCAGGGAGCATTTTCTTGGTGGTGTATGTTGATGATATTGTAATTACTGGGGATGACAAGCATGGCATTGCACAATTAAAGCTCTTTCTACAAGGCCAATTTCAAACAAAGGACTTGGGTAGCCTTAGATATTTTCTTGGGATTGAAGTTTCCAAGTTTAAGTCTGGGATTGTAATTTCACAAAGGAAGTATGTCTTACACCTCACTGGGACAAGCATTCTTGGAGCTAGACCTGTCGATACTCCAATGGATCCTAAAGTCAAATTATCCATGGAGCAGGGAAAGTTACTTGATGATCCTTGGAGGTATAGACAATTGGTTGGGAAGTTGATTTATTTGAATGTCACTCGACCTAATATTGCCTTTGCCACTAGTGTTGTTAGTCAGTTCATGGATAAACCATGCACAGGTCATATGGAGGTTGTTATGCACATTACAAGGTATCTCAAGAAGTCTCCTGGAAAAGGACTTCTATATCAAAATCATAGACATATACAAGTACATGGTTTCTCATATGTTGATTGGGCTGGCTCTTGTATTGATAGGAGGTCTATCTTTGGATAATGAGTGTTTGTGGGAGGAAATCTTGTATCTTGGAAGAGTAAAAAGCAAATTGTTGTAGAAAGGTCCAGTGTAAAATCAAAGTATAGAGCCATGGCCTTAGCAACATGTGAAATGTTATGGGTTCGTCATTTGTTAGAGGAGCTTGGCTTCATGCAGATTGCTCCTATGGACTTGAAGTGTGACAACCAGGTTGTTATCCACATTGCCCAAAATCCCATTTTTCATGAGAGAACCAAACATATTGAAGTTGATTGTCAATTTCTATGAGAAAACATCCAACAGAAGTTGATTCAAATGTCACTAGTGAGTTATGAAGATCAATAAGCTTATTTATTTACAAAGTGTTTAAATGGTTGTCGGGTTCAATTTTTATGTAACAAACTGGGCACATATGATATATATGCTCAACTTGAGGAGGGGTGTTAATCCGTGTTCAGAAAATTGGTCCAAGCAGCTGATTAATCAGTCAATTACTCAGTTCAGTCAATGGGCCACGCTGAATAGGTCCAATCGGTCATGTAAACGGGCCAGGGCCGATTAGTCGGCCGCCCAAGCTATTATTCCCCCGATTACTCGCCGATTTTTGAAAACCAAACCCACCAAGCCCGACTAAGAGGAAAGAAGGGGGAGAAAGAAAAAAATATATGACTAAGCCCCCGAATCAAACCCCACTCTCGCACAACATCTCTTCCCGTCATCTCCCTCGACTATCCTAGGGCTACGACTCTTCATACTGACGGAGGAACAAGCTCCTCCAACCAGTAGCGAAGGCGGAAACCTATTACCGTGACGATGGTGCTAGCGGGTTGAGGCAGAGGTGCCAATGGTGGAGTGGAGCAACGACACTTCAAGCAATAGCAGATGCGGCTTGTGGCGCTCTAGGTCATTGACAAGGCGACGATAGATTAGGTTAGCGGTGGTGGACATTCTCCTCATAGGTATTTTTCTTCCTCATTAGTCCTTCTGTTTTTGTTCTTGTTCCTCTAATTCTCCTTCTCCTGCTCCCCTCCCATTTTGATTCTTATTCCTCTATTTCTCCTACAAGTCTGCCCCCTCTCACGCTTTGATGCTTCTTCTCCTCATATATTCTAATCCCTCTTCTTCTAATTTCTCTACTAGTTTCTCTTCTTCTAATTTTATTTGCCAACGAACCTTCTGTCTTTTCCTTTTCTTTACCTTCTGACTTACTGTTGTCCAATTCTAATTTCTTCTTTCACTCCTACTCATCCCACACTCTTCCTTTCTTCCCCATACTCCATGTCAGTCTAATTCATGCTACCCACATCCTAATTGCATATAGATGACCAACTGATTATCTAGTTGATATTGTTTAGTTCTTTCATTTGCCTACTTGCCTCTTCATCTGATTGCTTTTTCATACATGCCTAATGCATTTTCATCTAGTTGATATTCATCTAATTGCTTCTTTGTTGTTCCTCAAATTGCATGTTCATTTAACTAGTATCATTTTCCTAATTGCCATCTCATCTATTGCCTTTTCATACGTGCATGATTGCATTTTCATCTAATTGCTATTCATCTAATTGATGCTTAGTTGTTCATTAAATTGCATATTCATTTAAATTGTTCCATTTCTCTAATTGCCTCTTCATCTAATTGCTTGTGCTAGTGTTTACATATGTGAAATTGTGATTGTGTTTGTTTATTTGATGTCTTTTGATGATTGTCTCCAGTGCAATCATGGAGAATCTTGAATTAGTCCCAATTGGGGATAACACCCAACAAGACACTTCCCATCCACGCATAATTCCACCTGGGTCAACTGATCCAGCATGGAAATATTGTTTCCTCAAAGATAAAAACAACTCCATCTGGGTTGTTTGTTCTCTTGTAGGAGGGAGATGAAGGGGGTGTGAATCGCCTGAAGCAACACTTAGCTCACATAAGGTGCAATGTCTCACCATGCCCTAAAGTTGACAATGACATTAAGCTAGAGATCAGGCTGAACATTGAGGAAATACGGAAGAATAAGGATGAAAAGTCATAAGGGGTCAGTTTGGTGTTTACTTGTTTTGTACCTTATGGAATGTATTAAACTACATTTATCTTTATGACACTTAGTTAACGATAACATTCTAAATGAATTTATGCTTATTGTTTCATCTCCCTTTGTTATTGTTCACTTTATATGTATAATTATATAGGGATTACATATAAATTTAAGTGAATATATAACTGTATTAAAAAGAATCAAAACTGATTATATTCCCGCTTATACTCCCCGCATACCGTATATACTCTATTCGGTACCTTGTCTGTCCGTACACCGATTACCACTTTTCAGAACACTGGTGTTAATATGTATGCATAGGGACCTAGTTGTATGAGAGACAAGGTTAGGGACCTACCTATAAAAGTCAGTAAATTTCTTCTATATATGAACACCAGCACCCTCACCATGAGTGAGTTGAGGGTTTTATCCATTCTCAATTTGGACAACAACTTGATTACCACACTTGAGTTCCATTGCTTCAGACTGGTTGATTTCCATCTCTTCTAGGATAGTCTTGGTCCATAGGAGATCACTGGTTGCATGAACTATTGCTCTACATTCAAATTCTGTGCTAGACTGGGCTACCACTATTTGCTTTTTGCTTTTTCAAGATACTAGATTGCCACCCACAAAGACCCAATATCTAGAAATTGACATGCGGTCCATGACACATCCTGCCCATTAACATCTGAGAAGCCCTGCACTTTGAAATTTCCATGATTTGTGTACCATATACCTTTCCATGGACTCTTCTTGAGATAGCGAAGAATCCTATAAACAACCTCCATATGACTATTGCAGGGTTTATCCATGAATTGACTAACCTACTAGTAGTAAAGGATATATCTGGGCGAGTGATTGTAAGATAATTTAATTTTCCAACCAGTCTTCTATATCTCCATATTTCGTTGATCTTCAAGTGGCTCCCCCTCCTTTTACAGCTTGTCTTTGGGATCCCTAGTAGTATCTGCATGCTTTTCTCCAAGTATACCAGTCTCTTCAAGTAGATCAAGAGTGTATTTCCTCTGTGAGATGACTATATCATCATTAAATATAGCAACCTCAATACCCAAAAAATATTTTAGGAGGCCTAAATCATTAGTTTTAAATTTACTTTGGAAATTGTTTAAGATGCAGAATACCCTATTGATCATCTCCAGTAGCGACAATATTATCAAAGTAGACAATAAGGAGAACACAGCTAGAAGATCCTCGTTGATGGAAGACTGAACGATCAAGACCTGACTGTAGAAGACCAAATTCAAGCAGAATTTGACTAAATTTCCCGAACCAAGCTCTTAGGGACTGCTTGATCCATAGAGAGATTTATGAAGATAAAAAACTAGATGTGACCCCCCCTGAGCAAGGAACCTAGGGGGTTTCTCCATATATATATCTTCAGACATGTCACCATGGAGAAAAGCATTCTTGATATCAAGTTGGAAAAATGAGTTGTCAAAGAAATAAAAAGACGAACAAATGACATTTTAGCAACAGGAGAAAAGATCTCAAGATAGTCCTCACCATATACTTGAGTGTATCCCTTGGCTACCAAACGAGCCTTCAGACAATTAACAACACATGTAGGCCCAACTTTGACTGAGTAAACCCATCAGCACCCAACAACCGCCTTGTATGTTGAAGTAGGAACCAAATCCAAGTGTGATTATGGCAAAGGGAATTCATCTCATCTTCGATAGCACGACGCCATCTTGGGTGATTCTTGGCAACAAATACAGAACTAGGAATGGAAATATTTGTTATATATGATATGAAGGCTTTTTATGATGGAGATAAACACTCATATGAAACAAAGTTAGAAATAGGATGAAGAGTGCATGACTGTTTTCCTTTCTAAATAGCAATTTGTAGATCGAGGGAACTATCACTGCTACCTGGAGCTCTAGACTAAGTGATGACTGAAGAAAGGTTGACATTTGCATTGTCTGGTCCTTGCTCTTGATTGTTGTCCTTCACACAACGTGTGTACATGAGTGATGGGGGGTTTCTCTACTTGGGACATAGGTGGAGATGACTCTCCTTGGATAGGAGGTTCAGGTGACAAGATCTCAATGACAACCAGATGTGGGAGAGCTTCTTTAAGATCCCTCACTAACTGGGGATGTCCAAAGCATGGAGTATCCTCAAAGAAGGCGACATCAACTGAAACCAAAAAATAGTGATCAACTGGATCATAACATCGATATCCCTTTTGAGTCTTGGAATAACCAAGGAAGACACACTTGTAAGCCTTTGGACTAAGCTTGTCATGACCCGTCCTGACATTGTGAACAAAACAGACACATCAAAAACTTTTGGAGGAATAGTATAAATGGACTAACGAGGACACAAAAGTTGAAAGGGTACGCATTTATTTAAGGTGGATGATGGCATGCAATTGATGAGATATGTGGCAATGAGGACAACATCGCCCTAGAATTCCTTGGGAACGCTCGTATGCAAAAGAAGAGTACATGTAGTTTCAATTGTGTGACAGTTTTTCCTCTTGGCTACCCCATTTTGTTGAGGTGTATGAGGACAAGATGACTGGTGTATAACCCCTTTGGGAGATAAGAATTAAGCAAGAGCATTACTGAAATATTCATTGGCATTATTCACTTGAACAATATGAATACTAAGGGAATTGAGTTTCAATCTCATTATAAAAGTTTTGTATTATTGATAAAATTTCATAATCATCAAATACAACCAAGTGACCATGGAATAAAATTTCGATTGAAATTGCGAAATTTTGATTTTTTCCAATCCGACATCAAAACGCATGTACGTAGAGAATGGGACGTCATTTAGCAGAAATTTTGCTAAATTTTCGCACTTAGGTGTGAAATTTCACAAAACAGTGCAAATTTCACCTAGTTTGGGCCATAATTTCGCAAAATGGCACAAAATTTCAATAGAAATTTTGAGATATTTGTTCCTAGGACCGCTGCCACTACATGTTAGGTATTTTGGCAATTCTCTTTGTATATTTTGCTCTTAGAGGCTATTTTCTTTGATTCTAAGGTACGTTTCCCCTATCCCTAGCCCATGTATACCTCTTTCTATGTTAACACTCTTCTAAAAGATGTGAAGAGATACTATGAAAAATAACAAAGTTCTAAGTGCTGCTACTATATGTTAGGTATTTTGGCGATTCTCTTTGGAAAATCACATGAACTACAAACAAACTTGTGGATCTATGAAATAATAGTATTAAGTCTGTAATTCTACAATAAATTTATCATTATTACACATATTTATACATAAAATGACTTAAAAATAATGCATTTTCTTTGATCAATGTATACATGACCCATGTAACCTAACTAAATTTTAACACTAGACTTATATCAGTTGTAACATGTAAGTTTTTAACTTGCAACTGGAGGGGCTACGGCTGATCGACCTCTGGTCCTCGTCACGCTCCTCGAGCTGGATGTTCGGCCCAAAAAGTGTGCGTCTTCAAGCGGGGCCAAATCCATCTGTATTGTGTGTGAGGGTGTTGCTTCAGGACGGGGCGTCAGCAAACCAATTTGCCCTTACCTGGACAAAGACACAGGAGGGCTAGTTTAGTAAATGACCAGGCCATCCGTCTTCAACCTCGCGCTCCTTCTCCTATGTGAGCAGCCGGTCAACTCGTCAATTGACTCTGCTCTCTGTCGCTCATGCATGTGAATCTAAGCCACCAAGAGCTCCACCTCGACCTCATGAACTCGATGAGCCCCTCGATTGGCCGTGGGTACCTCTCCTACTGCCGGGGCTACTATGTGTTCTGCCGGTGACCTCTGCTTCCAGGCAGAGGTGCAGGTCATGGCCGGAGCTTCAATTGGAGGTATGGGCATGATTGTTGGCTTCGTCCAGTCTCATGAAAATATTTGCAAGATGTGCTGGTACCACGGATAATCCCCCCCTATATATAGGGTCGACCACCTATGTCTAGCGATTTGGGGACTTCCATGCGCGTCAAAGAAACCACCCATAAATCGGGTTGGATGGCTTCAGAACAGACTCCCAAAGATGGTGGACTCATCACCAAGTCCGCTCGTTGTTCCCAATCTGAGCAATCCTCGATCAAAGATTGCACAACCCATTCCCTATGGCTTGTTCCTCGTGAGACTGGGACTCATTCCTAGCCATTGGATCTTCGATCCAACGGTCGCGCCCCAACCAAAAAAATAGGAAAATTGGGATTTAATTCCCAATATCAAAACATGACATAATATCCTTTCTACTTTAGGATAATTTCTAAATTGCTTATCTTAGAAACCGTGCATCATTTTGCAACCAAATTTTGAGGGGTTCTCTCTCTTGCCTTTATCTACACACATGCCAAAAATGAGTCCCAAATTCTAAAGGAAAAGGGTTTTTTCTTCAAAGGCAAGTTATTCTTTAATAAGACTTATTTTAAACCTATTTTCTCTCTCTTAATATTTTATTTTCTTTATTTTGATTCCTTTTACCATTAGAAACTATGTGGAGTTGAAATCTCATTCATAATGATCCCTTTATCTATATTTCTACATATTTCTTATATTTTCATTGTTATCTCATATTTCCTTCTTAATAAAGCAATATTTATTTGATCTTTTCTCTTTCTTGTTGCATTATCTTTGCAACTTGGACTCCTTGGAACCCAAGAAATCCTAAAGGCATGAAATCCCCACTTGGAGGATATTCCCTTGCCTTCTAGAGGCTTCTACCTCATCATTTTTCATTATCTTACTTATTTCTTTATTAAGATATTTCTTTTCAAGTATTTCTCTTTATCTTTCATTTCCTTTTTCTTCTTTTCATATTTCTTTTATTAGAAATCACATAGAAACGAAATTTATTTAATTGTGGCCATTAATTCCATTTTCGAGAGATTTCTATGTATTTCTCTTAATTACTTTGCTTAATATCCATTATCTTGTATCTTTTCCTTTTATTTGAACTTTTCTTCTTTTCTTCTCTTTTATATCCATTATTGGATTAATCTAATAATAGAAATTATGAAATTCCTATCAAAAGGGAGATTTGCAAAGAAATCCATCTTTTGAAGCAAAGCATACAACCTTTTCAATTAAGTCCATATTCGCAAAAATCTTTAGAATTTAATTATGAAAACATATGCAAAATTGAGGTTGTAACATCTAAAAACGAATCTGCTAATGAAGGTTACAGATTCTGTCAAGAGGAAGAAACTTATAATATTGTAGTTGCTCATGGTTATTTCGGCTGATCGATCTTCCAATATGCTAGTTTCAACAATTCTCGTTCCTTACATTTCTTCCTAGCTGCTTAGCCTGTAGTAGGTATTTGGTTTACCGCTTTAGGTATTAGCACTATGGCTTTCAACCTAAATGGTCTCAAATTTGTAACAACCTGGGCCCACTTCTCAAGGCTCTAGTAGAGTTTCAGGAATTATGATTGGCCCCACAGACCACCACTAGCCTTAACTGCATGCTTTATTCCCATTCACGCGCAAGCCAGGATCAACTTTCCGACCAATCACCCATCCTAGTACTACTCCAAGCTAAGCACGCTTAACTATGGAGTTCTTTAGTAGTGGTCTCCTAGAAAAGGAGGTGCACCTTGGTGATATGGGTAGTCAAATCATTCCTTTTAAGATCATGTTATCCGAGGCCTGAAATCCTAGGACATTACAATCTACCCCACTTAGACTCTTGATGTCCTCGTCAAGGCTCAACTATATGGCCTCATAATCTGACCCCATTTCAGTGCAGACCCACAATAGCCCATGGACACCCAGCTCCCGATCGCGGAATACCAGCGCAAGGGTGACTACGTCAACCATGGAAAACCCTTTCCTACATGCCTAAACCGCACGACTTAAGACTGGCATGCCACATGCCCATGTGGGCCCCACCTACTGGAGGGGTTATGGCTCTGATACCATTTGTAACAACCTGGGCCCACTTCTCAAGGCTCTAGTAGAGTTTTAGGAATGACGACTGGCCCCACATACCACCATATCCTTAACTGCATGCTTTATTCTCACTCACGCGTAAGCCAGGATCAACTTCCCGACTGGTCACCCATCCTAGTACTACTCCAAGCTGAGCACACTTAACTATGGAGTTCTTTAGTAGTGGGCTCCCGGAAAAGGAGGTGCACCTTGGTGATATGGGTAGTCCAATCATTCCTTTTAAGATCATGTTATCTGGGGCCTGAAATCTTGGGACATTACACGACCCCTCCAGTGTAGACCATGGAGGAACACCCAGTCGCTCAATCAAAATAAAATACATACAAGCAATAAGTTTGGAAATCTTGCGGAGGACGTGGACGAGCCAGCACTAACTATCGATCAACATGTAGTGCAGACAGAGTGACATGTATTGACTAGAGACAAAGGAAGATGAATCACCAAAGATGAAACTAGGGGAGAAAGACAACACATGAGAGGATATTCCATTGACCCATGACCGCCAGAACCAGGAAAATCAACAAATGAAGGAGGTTCAGAGGGAGACTGGACAGATGAGCCAACAACACCAAGCCACAATAATGAACTCTAAAGATGAGGTTCTCATTATAGGGTCGGCTGGGAAGCAGCTCTTCTACTTTAGGCAAGGGGTGACTATACAGAATGCAACACCACAAGAGGGGAAACGTGGATATAACCCTTCGAAACCGGAAAATGTTCTCATCAGGTGAGATCCTAAGGACATGCTCTAGAAAGCGTGGGAAGAAACATCGTGAGGCTTCTTAGGAGGTTGAGGATGGGGATGAACAAGCCCAAGAGACCACTCCACAAGTGGTACCATGATTTGTGCATCCTAGAACATTCAAGGCATCTGTTCATTGGACGCCCAAGAACTATCAGAGAGTATAGAAACCAGTACCGCATTGATATTCTGGTGATTATTGTACCTCGAACAAGCAGGGAAATGGTAGATCAGATTATTCGGGGACTTGGCTGTGAGGCATCTCATAGAGTGGAAGCATGAGGTTTCTCTGGCATCATATGGGTCATGTGGAAGCATAGGGTGGGCGTAGTGGACATAATGGGGGTCCATCTTCAGTTCGTACACTGCCTCATCAACATGAAGGCACAAGGTCAAGCCACAACTGAAGACAAGCAACAGATGGATGAAACAAGCATCGTTCCCACAACTTATGGAGAGTGCATGGGATGGGAACATGGACTTCACCAATGCAAGTGGCAAATTTATGCAGATCACACCATGGTGGGAGAGAGATGAAAGGATGTTGGAAAGAAGGCACACAAGACAACTACTCCAAGTTTTTGGTAGAAGCAGGAAATACTTAGTCGTAGATTCACATGGGAGATGGACCTTCAAATCGGTCATTTGCAACACAAATACACGAAAGTACTAAACATGGAAGCAAATGAATGGAAACAAAAGGCTCGGTGCAACTTATTACAACTGGGCAACACGAATATGAGATATTTTCATGCTATCACGAGGGGTAAACAAAGAAGGAACACAATCACAAAGTTAAAGAATAATGAAGGAGAGTGAATGGAAGACGGAGAGGCCCTCAGAAACATGGTTAGAAACCACTTCATGATCCAACTGACCGATGAAGGCAATACAAGACGAGCATTGAAGGTAGAATGTTACCCAGGTACATTCCCGCAACTGTCAATAGAGCAAAAAGCTACATGTGTCAAGATCCCAGACAAAAAATGAAATCCATGCTATTATCCTTAAAATGAATCCGATCAAGGCGTTGGGTCCTAACAAAATAGATGCAAGGTTCATACAAAATCAATGGAACACTGTTAAAAAATCTTTAAGCATGACTGGTTTAAAGTGTTTTGTAGGGAACACAATACCCCCTAAAATGGCGAACTCAACACTGGTGCTCATCCCAAAGACTAGCACCATAGATACCTGCTCGCACCTACAACCCGTTGCACTCAACAATGTCAGCATCAAGCTCATGTCCAAGATCATTGTTGAACACATCAAGCCACATCTAAATGATTGGATCTCCCCTTACCAGTTAAGCTTTATACCAGGTAGGAGAATCTCCAATAAGATCAATCTTGTGAGGGAGTCTATTCACACAATGAGGACTAGAATTTCAAGACAACGAAGCATGGCGGTAAAGCTTGACTTGGCAAAAGCCTATGATAGACTTAGTTGGGTATTTGTTCGAGACACTCTGAGGCGTACTGCAATCCTTGAAGCTATCATCACCATCATCATGAATATTATCACCTATGGAGACATCTCAATAGCTTAGCAAGGAGATACCCTAGAACCCTTCCAACCCTCAAAAGGAGTGCGACAAGGTGATCCGTTGCCACCTTACATCTTTGTACTATGCCTGGAAAGATTGTGTCAGGACATAATGAATGAAGAACAACGCGGGGAATGGATTCCATTAAAGATCACCAGGAGAGGCCCATTATATACCATTTGTGTTTTGCAGATGACATTATCCTTTTTGGAGAATCATCCTTCGAACAAGCCACCACTATGAAGAAATGTTTGAAGAAGTTCAAATATGACTCTGGCCAGAGGGTAGTTGAATAAAAATTGGCCATCGTTTTCTCCAAAAACACATCGCTGACTATGCAAAGGTGTATATGTAGGAGATTGCACATGCCTCTTACAGACAATCTGGGGAAACACCTAAGAGTGCCAATATTCACTAGTCACAAACCATCTCTGGCGTCGGTTAAAAAACCCTTTAACATCAGTTTAAATCCGACACCTAAGTGGTTGACACTATAGCCAAAGGCCTGAGACATCAGTTCTTTAGGGAAGACAAAACTGATGCTAGATATCCAGTCATCGGTTGTGTGGATAAAAGAAATCGACACCTATCATGATGTACCATGTCACATTTATAACCGGAAAAGAACCTAAATCGTCAGTTCGATACAAACCGACACCTATCACGATTTACAATGTCGGTTGTAGCCCAAATATCCGAAAAATTTAATATAAAGTGACAGTTATATCTAACAAATCGACACCTATGAAAATTCTATTACAGTGTTGTCCAGCACGACCATTTTGGTTTTGTCCTTGAATGTCAGTTATTTTACTAAAATCGACGATTCAGGCCTATAGTGACACTTTTTTTTAAACAACCGATGACTAAGTTTTGTTTTTTTTTAAATGGCAGGCCTACAACC